>WBNO01003409.1:143669-400659 GCA_013400575.1 Peucedramus taeniatus | reverse complement strand
GAAAATCCTTTAGTTTGAAAACTTTTTCCCATTTTCATTTTTGATTGGTAATATTTCATATTTTTTGAAGCTTTAATGAATTGAAATTATTCAGCGAGATGAAGTATGAAGGTCATTGGACATGTAGTTTCAGTATCACCATAATTCTTTTATCTTTTGCAAGTTTGTTTTTTATCGTGTTGTTTGTAATGCATTGTCCAGCCTATCACACTTCACCTTGTTTCTTCTGTTCAAGTTTGTTTTTATTTTTGTAGAGATTTAAATTGAGAACTAGGGAAGACTATTGTGTGATGAGCTTCAGATGAAAAGTAAAAGTACTTTTTCACAAACTTTGGCTGTCTGTTTCTTTGAGATAGTGTTATAATGGATAATTTTGAACAAGTGAAATCTGGCTACCTGGAAGCTCAATCTCACTATGTTTGCCAAAATGGTACAGGTTAGAGTCCTGTGTAGACTTCAGTGTGTATTTTTCAAATTTTACTATTTTGTGTTCCACCAAAATTTGTCTTTCTTTGCCACAGACCAAAATAAAATGCCCACTATTGCATGGATTCTGGTATTGTCAGTTGGAGATACTGCTAGCTGAATTTTGACCAGTCTTGAATGTTAGTAGGTTTTTGTTGTTTTGTCTGCTGTAGTAAGGTGGAAAACACTTTGTGTTCTTCAGTGGATGAACTTTTTAAAAGCTTAGTAATGGAAATTTTTTTGGAAGAGGGTTGATGATGGTGGTACAGGGTGTGGGTATGGAGTTACTGCATGATGTGCCTCTAAAGCATAATGGTTTTATCTAATGGGATATTTTGAATTTTATATTTAGATAAATCTAAATATATTGCTTTGTTGGTAGAAGAAAGGGAAGTCTTATCACTTGTTTCACGAATATCTAAGTGCATGCTGATTTCCAGCACTGATTAATTCATGAATATTATATCTTATGACAGTTGTTCTTTAGCTCTTGACTCTGATGTTTACTCCACTGACATATTTTTAACCAAAGTAAATAATTTTTTTCTGGCTTTCTTTCAAAAGCAAGATTTCTTCCATCCAACTGGTTAGCTGCATATCAAGCAAAAGGAACTCCAGTTGGAATTTTGCTGTAATTCTTTACAAGAATTCTGGAGAGTATTCTAAATAGTCTTTCTGGTGTTTTGTACACTGATGCTTCCCTGATTCTATTAGGGAGATTTATCTGGATCTTCCTCCATCCCCATCTGAGTTGCCTGCATCATGTTATTAGTTGATTTTTTCCTTTTTTATGAGTCAGCTTATAGTTTGGAATGGACATTTTTCTACTTTGTCCTTAACTTGTTGGTTTCATCAGCCTTCTGTGATGTCAGCCCTCTGGGTCATCCCCCTTTCTCTGCTTGGATCTTTCCCAGCATTAATGACACTTCCTGTCTTGCTTTGTTACTTTTCTACTTTTTATGTCCAGTTTTTAGTGCAAGCTGTTCTTAAAAAAAAACTTTGGGATGTATTAATGGTTTACCACCATTTTATTTCTTTCAAAAAATCTCTGGGTAGACACTAACTGTTTTTACTTGATTATGTGTTGGAGTTCTTATGTGAGCCCTTGTTAGATATAATTAATATGTTATTCCATGGTACTATTTGAGATGCTTCACTGAAAGTGAGGTGTAAAGGATTTGCTGTGGTCTCTGTCATATGACTACATCATGAACAGTCCACCTTTCATGAAACTAGCATTTGTCTCTGCAGAATTTGTTCTGAACCTTGAATTTAACTTAAACCAAATGAGGAGATGGCTCACTTAAAATTAATTTCATGTTTATAATTAAAAGCATTTTTAATAAAGCATTAATAATATCAGTAAACTTTTCAAATAGAGTCTGAATATGTCTTTCAGCCAATGGTAATGACAACAAGAAATTCAAAGGTGATGATAAAATGGATGGGGCTCCTTCTCGTGTTCTTCATATCAGGAAATTGCCTGGGGAAGTGACAGAAACAGAAGTTATTGCTTTAGGTTTACCTTTTGGTAAAGTAACCAACATCCTGATGCTGAAAGGGAAAAATCAGGTAATTTGTTGCTTTCCGTTTTTTAATATGCTTACTGTCTGATTTCAAAATATATTGTTAAAATGCTATTGAAGTAAGTCATAAAGCAGTAAATATACTAGAAAAAAAGATTTGATCTTTAATGGTTTTTTTTGATCCTTAATTTGATCCTTAATGTTTTTTTAATGCATTTATGCCATCTTTTAGTAAATTCTGGGGGCAAACAGGTTGGCAGCTATGTAAAGCAAAAAGTTAGCTGGAAGATAAATATTTATTCTTGCATCTTCACAGATGAATTTTTGGAGATGAAGTAGCTTAGCAAATAAAGTTGGTATGTGTGGCTAATACAAAGATTACCTGCTTTGTAAATACTGAAAATGACCTCTTTTAATTACAGGCATTTTTGGAACTTGCCACAGAGGAAGCAGCTATCACTATGGTTAATTACTACTCTGCTGTGACACCTCATCTTCGTAACCAACCCATTTATATCCAGTATTCCAATCATAAAGAACTAAAGACTGATAACACACTTAACCAGGTATATTTACTGTTCAGTAGTATTACAAATGCAGACAGTAGAATAGAGGCATGGCACGTGTTCTTGGCTCATGTGCCATATGTTTGAATCATTTGGTTTTGTCCACATCCTTACACTCCTGTAGTCTTCCTATGGTCGTTCCATTTTGAGGTACTGAAAGGGATTTGCTTTCTGTGCGATCTTTCCATTATGATAAATTTTCTTAATGTGTCCTTAATGTCAAAATGCAAAGGTTCTGAAGTGGGTTTTTAATAGTTATTTTAAATTTCTAAATAACTTTAAAATTTTTGTCTTAGTTTATATACTGTAGGATGGTAAAATTAACTTTCTTGTTCTGACACCCGAGATTCCAACGCCAGTTTGAATTCCCCTAGTGGTAATGGCTAATGCCAGTGCCTAAGTTTCAGTACTTTGGATGATCACTCCAGTAGCACTGGTAACCTCAGCTTGTGATCTGCTTTTTCTGGAGAATACTACCATAATGATCACTCTAGAGACAAATGTACTTAATAACAAAGCACCATTTTGCTTTCCATTTTGTTCTTGCCTCTCCAGGACCTATTTCACAACACATACAGACACATATGTCTGTTTTTAGTAGAAGAATTAGCAAAAGTAACATAGTGACCAATTGTTACAAACTATAGAGAGATAAGAGACTCAAACCTACCAGAAGTCTGATGTTTTTTTTAAGATTAATTTCGTATGTTACATTTTTGATGATACAAAAACCAGCTTAAGTGCCAAATTAGTTTCTGTTAATTGTGTCCTCTATTAGGACATGTAAAGTTATAGCTGTTGCCTTTGAAAGCATTTTCAGAGTAATCTATTGAAAGACATTTTGGTTCAGATCAAGTATAGTGTTGATTTTCCTGTTGGTCTTTCTAAATAGTCTCATTCCTTAGAATACTTTGATTTATTTTTGTAACCTTCCCAAATGTCAGTTACAAAGAAAAACAAACACCTAAAGATAGTGCAGGTATTGCTTGTAGTCTGGCATTTTTTTTGGATACACAATACTTAGCTTTCAAATCAGATTAAAAATTTTTCTCATCAACCCAAATTCATTTGAAATTGTCTTTTTCTGGATGTTCAGGCAGGAAGATGTGAAGATGTTGGAATGTTAGCATGTATAACTGGAAAGATAGAATTTAAAAAATGGAGAAATTTGCAAGTATCTTAGTTAAAAAGAAGACAGGAAAAAAATTATTTAACTATGGGGTACTTTAAGCAGGCAGGCCTTGGCTGGAAAGGTTCCATTAAGCTGTGTCATTCTGAACTGCTCAGTAATAGTAGTTTCAGAGATTATTTTCACTTATATGCTCCGAATGAGATGGTTCTGAGTAAACAGTTTGGAAAGGGACCATTTTTAATTTTAATTTCAGTTTTATAGTTCTATGAAATTTATTTTCGTGTGAGACATCAGAACACAGAGAAGAGCGTTTAAACTCTGATACACAACAAGTATTTTGTACTTTTAGTGCATTATCAAGATGCAGGAGAATTAAGAACAGAACGATCTCTAACTGTGCTTCTTTTTAATCATTAGCCTGCCATGTCATAAGTACATGGGTTTAGTCTTTCTGCACAGAAACTGCCACATTTAGAAATAAATGTACTTTGGGTGGTGTATCTGATCTTTTGAAGTTAGTTTCAGTTTTTCAAAAATAAGAAAAAGTGTTACATACCTAAATGTCTTCAAATTGGCTACTTAGGTATGATGCTAGATGTTATTTTGAGCTTGTTTGACAAAATACTCATAAGAATTTTAATATTTACCGTTGTTTAGTGCTGTATTCCTTCATGTACTTGCATTAATTTTAATGGAATGAAATATGATGTATAAGTATATATAGATAATGCTGACAAGGGTTATATGTGAAAATTGACTTCACGAGTTGTAGTTCATAGTTCATACAGTTTGAACTTTTCCAGTCACTGTAAGGACCGATATTTAATTGATATGTCCTTATAGAAAGAGTAGAAAATAATTATGCAATTCAGCCAAGTATCTGGCTGTCTTGAAAGTTGTGGTTCATGCCTTAGGGAAAAAAAACTGTAATTGAAAGACATTTTTACACAGTTACAGTTATTAATGTTAAATACAGAGGTAAATTTTTTTTCCCAACTGGTGTTCACCAGGTCCTTTCCCCCCCCACCACTTTCCTTATTCATTGATTTGATTCAGTATGAGGAGTATCCTGTAAGTTGTGAGACATGAAATTGTGTAGTATCTCTAATACCTTTAAAATATGCAGTATGCATTAATATGATGGTTATTATTTTTACCTGGCATGCTCAATTGTCTCTCATGTTTTGTATCGTTTTGCTTCATAAGGCAACTGTAATGAAAGTATTAAATGGAACCCTTTTTTCCTGCACTTTTTCTTTCTCAGAAAAAGACATCTAATCTTTCTGATACTGTCAGTTTTGGCAGTGGAAGTAGTTATAGATGTGTGTTTTTGTGGTATCATGGTTATCTTTGAATTTCTAAAATCCTAGATGTGTTTTAAAACAAAAAAACCCCATATATGGAGAGGATTTTGTTTTTCTTTTTACAAAAGAGGGTGGATAACAGACACGAGTTTTTTTACCTCTCTGGATACTACTTTCTGACATTTGTTAGTCTTGTGTATTATTTCATTGTGTTAAAACTGAGAAGTTTGGACAGGTTAGTTTAGAATTTTCACTTCCTATTAGAACCTTCTACATAATTAAAATGGCAGTGAAATGTTAGCTGAGATACAATCTTTTGAACGTAAGGTAAGTACCTCTGCTTTCTGTAGGGTTGGGGTTTTTCCTTGATTGGTTTGTGGGTTAGTTTAGTTTTATTTCCTGTAAAGGAAAGAATCTTGAAACCTACAAAATCCTCACTTTCTTTATTCTTACTAGTAGAACAATAAGCTTTCTACTAGAAGTATTGATATTTGTGCTGTTTGAAGCCCCTCCTTAATGTGACATAAGGATTAATTGCTGTTTTCATTTTTGTTGGCTCTTCTCACAGAGTTAGACTGCCTTGCACTTACCGTTGTGTTATGTCTGTAGCTCTGAGTTTAAATAAGTGGACTATTTTGTGTTTCTGGAGTTAACTATATTAATATTTCTAATTAATTTCACGCTATTATCTTGAAATATTAAGAAAATCTCTCTTCTGTCATATTTTTTTTAAGCGGGCCCAAGCTGTTCTTCAGGCAGTGACGGCTGTGCAGGCATCAAACGCTCCCATTAGTGGGACCACTGTTAGTGAGAGTGCAGTGACTCCAGCTCAGAGTCCAGTACTTAGAATAATTATTGACAACATGTACTATCCAGTAACCCTGGATGTTCTTCATCAGGTAAGTCAAATTTCACTTTAGCTTGAGCTGTGATTGGGAGAAACTGATGTGTAAAACTGTACAATGTTTTTTGACAGATATTCTCTAAATTTGGTGCTGTATTGAAGATAATCACATTCACAAAGAATAACCAGTTTCAAGCTTTACTGCAGTTTGGTGATCCAGTAAATGCACAGCAAGCAAAACAAGTAAGTATAGTTCTCTTTTAAGGCTAGAGATCTTCCTGTACTCTTAGTATTTGTAAAATGTTGATCTAACAGAGTACTGCCATAACAATGTGTCATACTCGTCCACCATGTGTGTGAATTTTTTGATATTAAAAAAAATAAGTGGAAGTTAGTTGTTAGACCATGTGAAATCAGTGTTTAATGATAGTATGTTTATGGATACTGTGTCTAAAATATTTTAGACATTTGTATGAACAAATATTATAGTAAGACTGCACAGAGATGAATAATATGCAAGACTGCAATAGTAAAAACAGAAGTAAGAATGTAGGATGTCATGATGATGCATAATTAATTCACCATAAGCAGCAAATTTAGTAACCCTATTGGATTGGTTTTGGTATGTACTTTTAAGCATCCATACAAAGATGTGATTTGTGGATTAGTTACAGATCTGTGAAAGGATTTAGTCATAGTAGCCTAAAAAAATATAAACTTATTTGTAACCATAATGCCCAGAAGAGAGAGTGTGATTTACTCATGTTACCAGACTGTGAAGAAGCTTTGCAGCAGTGATGGGTGAGCAGGATCTTGCTTTTGTTTTATAGGAAACTCTCCTATCCTGGGTAGGAGAGTCAAGAACAGGTAGCTGGTTTTATTCATTATAGCAGGAGAGAGCCTATGGATAAATTATGGCAAAGATCAACAGCATGTCATCTAGACCAGATGGTTTGAATTAATTGAATGGCATATGTTCACATTTGTGGCAGTAGAAAAGGTGAACCAAAGGGGAAGGTGAGATTTTTATTATTATTATTATAATTTTCAAGAGATAAATGGAATTAATTTGTATTTGCAAGCCTTCACGTGCAGTCTGAGTTTGAGGAAGGCTGATTAAAATTGATGTGCTGGTTAAGTGTTGCTTGGCAGCATAGAAAGTGCTTATTGCCTGTAGATGACAGACTAGCTGAGAATTTCACAAAATTGAAAAGCTCACACCTCAGGCTAAGTTGGCAAATTTTCCTCTTGGTAGAGGAAAGACAAAAATGGGCTTAATTTTCTGTTGTAAAGAATGAGGACTATGTTGAAATAAAGACTTCATTAAGTGGTGGAGGGTGGTCATTTTTATCCCTGTCACCAAATGAAATACTGGGCATTGAGTAAAGAACTCAGAGATGGTCAAGACAGGGAATTACAAAGAAGTAAAAGTGTTTTCAAAAAGCAGAGTGTAAGTTTTCATGCTACTGAGGAGAACAAGAGAGAAGAGATGATTTGCAGCTTCATTTATGGTGGCCCACTTTAAGATAATCTACTCCAGAAAAGCAGTCTGGAAATACCTGTAGATCTGGAACACAATTTAAATTAGGGATGTCCTTTACAGAGTGGAAACAATATCAAATATTAGATTATGCCTCAAAGTAGAGAGAGATGCAAATATATAATTATACTGTGTAAGAATTTGTATGGATGGGATGGACCTTGCAGGTTTAAAATAGTGGTACAGAAACTACATTGTAACCTACAAGTTCTGCAGAAATCAATTGTAGACATTTAGATTTATATTTGAAATATTTGATAAATAGTTGGGTGCTAAATGTGTTTGTTACAGAAGGTTGTAATTCAGGCTTGACTTGTGTTTGGAAAGCCATTTTTCAGTAGTAGATGTTACTGCTGCTTTTAAAGTGCTTTTCTGATGCAAAGTATGACATCAAGTGTTAAATCTTTTAACCTCGTTTTTTGAGTCATGTATATTATCAGGAAATTGAATGGAAAAATGACGTCTGAAAAATGGACTGTAGTGATATGAAAATTATCAGTGTAATTCTAGGAATATATTATAAAGAAGTTACAAATGGAAGGATGAGATATGTAAAAGTGTGAAAGGAATCAAAGAAGAGTCTTGCTGTTGTTGACTTCAGACAAACTGATACTAGCTTGTGGGACTCTTGGTCTTAAAAAGAAACAGCATGTATTTGTTTCTTCAGTTTTGCATGTTTTGGTTAGGGTACGTGTTCACTCGTAGTAGCATGTGTGTGAATAACTGAACTTCATTAAATAAGTGACTCCTGTATGTACAGTCAGTGTCAGAGTGGTGTTGAGGCCTTATTGTCAAATTGAAATGGTCTTAGGTTTATAGTTTTCATATTTTAACCAATCTATACATAAATGTACAAAATGTTAAGAGTAGTACCAACTGCAGTTACTAAAGGATGCTAAATTGGAAGGAAGGTTTGATTTCCCCACTACCCTCACAAACTAAATAGAGTAAAATACAGTTCTTATGGTTAAGCCACTGTGATAAAACATGAAGTGCCACCAGAACAAAAATACCTAAAGGAAAGAAGCAGTCAGGTGATAGGAAAAACATCCCTTCACCTTAAGTACATCTGGATGTAGAAGCAAGAAGATGTGGTGGCTGCAATTAAGTTGCATGGAGTTCAAGATCAAACACATGGTAAAAGTAAATTTTTCAATTTGTTTTCCATCCAAGTTACTGTAGAAGATAATGGGGAAATTTAATTTTACGGTGGCCCTCTTCACAGGAAATCAGAATGTGGCCTTAATAGAAATTGAAGACTTATTAAGGAAGTTAAAGAGCAATTTGAAAAACTCAAATGATGTAAGTACCAAGGAAAGATGCTATGCATTCAGAGGTTCTGAGAAAACAGTGACACTGACAAGAATGTGCAATATGAAGCCTCTAGCCCTGTAGGATCTCTTCTGCAATTTGAATGAGCAGCTAGTAAAAAACCTCATTCCTGCTCCACTTGTTTTGTAAGAAACTCATTTCCTGTAAAAGTAGAAAGTGGCTCCACTGATACTTGTTTCATTATCACCCTCAGGCTGGATCATTATAGGCTCCTTGGGTGAAGACTAGGAGCTTCAGGTTCTGTATAATGCAGCAGTCTAGCCAGGGTGGAGAATGTAACTGAGAATGGGCAAGAGTAGAGCACATTGAACTGCCATGCTTCTGCTAATGAAGATTTTGTCAGAAGATGTCTGTATGAATGTGGAGATAAATATGGAGCATTAAAAATAGCCTATTTTCATTGTAAATGATGAGTACTCTTAGCATAAGCAGCAGACTTAAATATTGGAACACCAGTAGATTGGTATACCATGACATGAGAGTGCTCATGTTTCTGTCTGAGAAGCTGGCTAATTCAGAGCATTGCCTTAGTGCGAATGTACTGGAAGTATTCTTGCCAAATAATGGATATTAACAGTTATTAATGACTTATCTATAGACAACTGAGGCTCATATGTAGTGCACGCTGGTCATCTTGACCCAGCACAGGTTAAAAATATCACTAGAGCTTCTGTTGCAGTTGGCCAATTGATCCTTCCTTGGCCTGCACGTGATCCAAAGATTCCAGTGAGGTTTGACTGCACATGTCATCTCTCCAGTTGTTTTAACTCTCAACTTCAGGGTAGCTCTGTGCTGGTAGCAGTCTGCAAAAGATCTTTGCCAATCTGCATTGCCCTAAAATATGTAATAGGAACTTCGGATAGTTATTGCAGAGTGGAAGAAAGGACATCCTCAGGATACTGAGCTGCAGGGCTATTATCCACTATTATTGTATTAGGCTTTTTGGGACATCTTTAGTTCTAAGGAGCACAATTTATGCTCAGAAATGGTAAGTGGTGTTTAGGTAAACAGGAGAGAGCTGGATTGCACTGTATCAGAAAGCCCAGGAAGTGCAGCAACAGGTTCTTTGCACATAAAATACGTTAATTTTTGAGAACAGAATGTATTTACATATACTTTTTAGGACACAGAAACTTCTTGTACCTAAGATACTCATCTCAAAAGAAATTTCATTCAGATGCACAGATCTGTAGGATGCACCTGGGACATACCTCTCCCAAGAGATACTTATGATGTGACCTTCAGTTACCTTGAGGTACTTACTTAAGCTGGAGTATGTTTTGTAAGTGTTGCTTCCTTGGGTTTGGGATTTTTTTAATGCCTTTGGCTATTACACCCTTCTAAAAATCTTGTGTTTAGTTTTTTGGGTTTGCTGATACAGGCAAGATGAAGAATGATACTCACATTTGTAGAAGGTCTCATGATTCTTGATCTCCTTGGTTTGGCCCATGTTTGGTGTGGTATGGTATCACATGTGAAATAAATACTAAAAAGAAAAGTTTCTTAGCAGTAACTAGAGTTTTTGGAGATGATGCTTTTATGTACATTCACTAGCAGTGAATGGCTGGTGTCACGTTTTTCAGGATGTCTGAGAGGAACAGTGTTTGAGGGTTTGTTGCACATTCTTTTGCTATACAAGTAAGAGCTCAGGACACACATTCACATTTGTGACTTTTTATGTGAACAGTTAATCTTGAAAAAAATGCTGGTTGGTAAGAATCTTTCTTGCATTGTTAGAGGTGTATGATGCTGCTGGTAGAGATGGTTGCAGTGAGGGTTTTTTTTCGTTCCAGTGCTTGAATCCTTTCCTAGAGTTTGACTACCGTGCTTATTAAGAGTGCATCTCCTTCCTTTCTGGTTCAGGATGTTCTTTCAGCCCATCTGTCCTCCAACTACAAGGGATTTCTCTTGTGCAGTACCTTTTATATGTTTTTTTTGGTCACTTTGATTTTGGCAGAAAGAGGAGTTTTTGCTGTTTCAGTAGAAGTTTTAGTTACTTACATAGCTCCCTTTAAACACTGACTACTCTAGAAACTACACACAGAGATCTATCTTGGTTTGCTACTTCTTAAGTCTGAAATATTTCCATCAACTTAGCAGCTTTCTGCAAGCCACAAGTCAGTATTTCTACAGACTCCACACAGAGGCAAAGTATGAATCTTGTTGGGTCCTGTGATTCAGGCAAAGCTAAAGAATACAGCCTTTCAGTCTTGTTCACACCTGTTCATCATGGGATTGGGTGTTCCCTTGCTGGGCAGTGGCATTGTATTTGACAGTAAGTAAGCTGGCTGGATAATTTGGACCTTCCTCTAGTCCATATCTTAGTAGATTTTAGAAGGTAGGAAGTCTTCTAAAGTGATGGCAGATTCTCAATATAAACTTTTTAGGTGTAAGTGTTCAAACTTTTCCCAAATACCAACAGGAGTCTTGGATTGTGCTTTGTGTAAAAGAGCTAGCAAATGGTGTATTTTGCTTTGTGTAAATGAGCTAGCAAATGGTGTATGCTATAATGGTGGTGCCCATCACCACCCCAACAATACAGAATTAATTAATTAAGTTTGTGTTCTATGAATAAGGACAGTAAATTTTGCTTTTGAAATATTGTATAAAGCATTTTTAAGCTGAATTTCAAGCATAGGAATTTTTCTTTAATTGCTACTTGTTGATACAATGCTTAGATTTTCCAGTTAAGTTTTTTGTTCTATATGTTTTTAGAACTTCCAAGCTATGGCAAAAGAATTACATTTACTTACACATTCTTTTACATTGACCACTAGTGGTGGTAGTTCTTTAGTGGTTTTGTGAGCCCTGGAGATGTCAGGTATGATAATGTTTTGTGAGGACAGCCTTGCTGGCCCAGGCCTAGTAGAGGAGTGTCTGCAAGATGTTCAGTTTCCAGATGCATCACTGTATGAAAATAGCAGGCTCACAAGGTTTGTGCAGAGCTTAGCTCAAAATAGCAACCTATTGTTGGTTGCTATTTTGCTTGGATGTGTTGGCAAGTACACTGCAGATGTAACCCTGCTAACTGCAAGAGCTAGCTCAGGTCCAGAAGTGGTACATTTCAGTCCAAACACTGAAATAAAAGATTTGATGTGTATATTTGAAAATTTGCTTTATCTGGTTTTTTCAGCACACACACACACATATATATATCCCATATTTAATTGCTAGTGCTTTGAGTGTAAGGAAGATATGCCCAAAATGTACATGGACTTAAATCCAGTTTTTGACTTGCCTGGTGGATAATGGAGATGAAGGAAACATATATATGTGTGTGTGTGTGTGTGTGTGTATGTTGGATTTTTTAAAAAGTCTTTTCATAGAAAACTCCATGTCATGTTAATAAGCATTCTTTCAGAAGTACCAATTAATTATGAAAATGGGATTTCTAAAAAAGAGTATTAGTAACATTAGGTTAGCAGTTAAAGTTGGTTTTCTCTCAGTTTTGGCACTAATTACCTTTAAGGGGAGAAGGAAAGCATGCAGGAATAATGTATATATTATGCTTTAACAGATAGCTGTCTGTTAAGTCTAGAATTTTTTTTTTCTCAGTTGATTTTTCCATGTAAGATTCTTGTGGTTTTTGGTTTTTTTTCTTTGAGAAATCTATTTGGCATTATGTCTGATTTTAAGCTGTGCTATGGAGTGCACGTTAATTAGCAGACAAAATTTAAGTTTGGCGGTGTTAAAATGTCCCTTGCTACTTGGGTGCATAACAACAGTTTGTAGGTAAGAAGGGACCATTGAGCTTCCTGGCATCATGTTGAGAGGTTAATGCATTTTAATTAGTTTTAAGCTAGACAATAAGACAGATAAATATCTATACGCTGACCTTGTTTAGAATAAAGCAACCAAAAACCCCAACCTTGTGCAAGCAGTCGGTACTCTGCGTCTTTTAAGTAAACTGTGATTTTTTTTTCAGGCCTTAGACGGTCAAAATATTTATAATGCTTGCTGTACCCTACGAATTGATTTTTCCAAATTGGTGAATTTGAATGTCAAGTACAACAACGATAAAAGCAGGGACTACACTCGTCCTGACCTTCCATCCGGCGATGGACAGCCAACGCTGGACCCAGCTATTGCTGCAGCATTTGCCAAGGAGACCTCTCTTCTAGGTAGGATGTTGACATTCTTCTTCTGTATTACAAACCACTTAATGACAATATTCATTAATCCTTCTAAGAACTTAAATTACAATAGTGTCCAAAGGCCCATTCACGGTTCAGTCTATATTGTGATCTGAATTGTAGTAACATAATTATATTGTCTTCAGAAGTACTGCAAAAAATGAATGAAAACTTGCATGACAAAATGACAAGTGCACAAAGTACTAGAAAAAGTCAAGTTCAGTTTGTATCGCAAAAATCTGTTTATCTCTCTTTCATATGTTCCTGTCTGTGGCCACCTTGCCCACCTTCCCACCTAGTTTGTAAGAGAGACTTAACATGATTTGCATGATTTCTTCATGCTAATGGTTAGTTGTAATATCAGTTTATGAAACTAACATTTTGCTGGTTTCCTTGAAAGGGGAAAGATTATGCTCTTTGCTAAAAATGCCCAAACCCTATGGCAGTACCTGTAGTTTCTGTGAACAAAAGAAAAAAATCTGTAGTTGCACTTCTAGTGCTATGTTATAGGAGTTCTATATATCCTGTCAGCCTTTGAGTTCATCAGATGTTGGTGAAATGCTCTGAAAAAGGTACAGATAGATCTGTCTTCTATTACCAAAATAATCAATGCATACTCCTACTCCGGTCAAATTGGTTTTTGGGGAGAACACCTTTCACTCTTTAAAATGTAATAGCACTCAGATACAGAATCATTACTTTTATACAAGCTGTTTTATTATGTTGTGATCATTGTTCTTTCCACTTAGTCTAGATCTTTTTTCTTTCTTTCTTTCTTTCTTTCATAATTTCCCATTTTTGTTCTGAAGAAAACATAACAACAATATAGATTTCATGGGTTTTTGTACAGTCTGGGCCAAACTGAAGTAAGCTTGATTTACTCTAGAAAAGAGGGGCCTCTGCTCTCTGTTACGAAAGATAGAAGGCACTTAGTGAATGATGTGAGCCCAGGAAGAGGTAAATATTGTACCTAGGGCTACTGAAT
Organism: Peucedramus taeniatus; assembly: GCA_013400575.1. NCBI lineage: Eukaryota > Metazoa > Chordata > Aves > Passeriformes > Fringillidae > Peucedramus > Peucedramus taeniatus. The sequence continues at coordinate 386,832 of WBNO01003409.1, read as the reverse complement.
GTTGCATTGTATTTGCCAGTTTTCTGTAATCAGGTTACTTGAAGGATACATTTCGTATCTACTTGTGAAGTGCACACAGAGTCAATTCCCCCAAATTCCAGAGTGTTTGACTTTACATTTCCAGTATCACTTGCAGCTACAGTAAAAGTTTTGGGACGTAAAAAAATACTGTAAGAATCTAAAGTCTCAGAAGAAAAACTAGCTAAAGTTCATTTTCTTTTTTCTTAACTTCCCATAATTTAAAAATTGAAATCTCTCATTTCATGCTTCGATCGGGAAGGTGGATGAGTTTTCATGTAGAAGTTTGACACTATAGAGTTGAGTGCTGTAGGAACACCCTTGAGGCAATTAGTAATTCTTTTGTCAGCCTGTAATGACTAGAATGTAGACATGGGGCTGCAGTATGAGTAGTAAGTAAACAAAAGCAGAATAAAGCTCCTTATTAATGAGACCCACAATATCAGGGATTTAGGAGAGGAGAGAGTAAAGATTCATGAGTTATGAAACAGTGCCAAATGCATTTTCTTATGTAACTCTAGTTCTGACATTTTCCTGAATCCTGAGAAGTTGATTTCTAGTCTCAGGCTTACTAATATATTTCCTTGTATATAATACTTACAGCATGCATCAAATTCGCAGGTTTAATTTGCTTGGCATGGTGCAGTCACACTCTGTGGATGCTTGCATTATTGCATTACTATGGGTATATTTAATTTGGGTTACTGTACTTTCTGCAGTTATCCAAGTGACTTTAGTGGACTTTGATCTACTACTTTAGACCTGACAGTCACTTAGATACTTTTGATTTTTGTCTGCAAAACTACAGAGTTTTCTAACATTTTGATTTTAATCACTCATTCTTTTATGTATATTGAAAATAATTTCTAAAGAAATTATGAAGATGACAGTCACAATAACTAAATAAATATTTTCATTTGTTCTCTTTGGGTGGACCTCCATACCTGCATTGTTTTTCTAAGCAGTAGAAAAATAAAAGGTACACAACCTGAGTGACTTTCATTGCAGCAGTGAAACATTTTCAGCAACAGTGAAGTCAGTCATGTTTATATTGATGAACAGTGGAGATTTTGTATCATGTTGGCTTTTTCTTGTTTAAAAACATTCATTGTTTCAAAAGAGACTTAAGGGAGCTGGGTACATCTTCTAACTCTGCTCCTGGCCAGTTGGGTGAACTTTGTATATTGTTAAGTCTTCATCTTCTGTCAAATTGGGATGGTTAGTATAGGGATTTTTGTTGTTGTTGTTGTTAATTTTTTTCTAGTTGACATTTTGCTTTTTTTACAGAACTTGAGTTGAATTTTTCAACAGCTGAAAAATTTTACAAAAAGACTCCATAGTACTGTTGGTGCCTTAGTCATTGGGATAATTGTCAAAATGGGAATGGTGCTTGTTTGCATATGGAAGAACAGGATTCTCATTCTGGGCTGCTTACTGTGTAAAAAGGCACAAAATATAAATGATCTAATAAATTAGAGGACAAAGGATAGAAAAATACCAAAAAAACAGAATGGATGTTTGTGCATACAATTTTAGGTGTATTTATTCAGATACTCAAAAGGAGAAGGGTGTGAAGACTTAGAAGTTCAGAGAGTCATGGAGGTTGGCAACCTTCCTCCTAATTTTTTTTATCTTAATGTTTATTTCCTTCTGTTTGATATAGAGTTTTTCTGTAATGTTGATGAAGATGTATTCAGCATATGCTGTGCCTTATTCACATGTGATTCTCATGGGCATATTTCCCCATGAAAGAGTGGACCTCCATTTTGAGTTGAGTGTGCTGTTCTTTTGCATGCTTAAAAAGAATACCCTGAGATGGACTTGTGGCATTGTTTTAAAAATTCTTGCTGTAGCTGATCTTTTATATGTGTATCATGAGATTGCCGACAGAAAATGCACTAAGGACTCACTTCTTCCTTTTGTTTATGTTACACTTATATATGCTGCAAACTTGTACAAAACTTGGGTGCAACTTTTTGTTGTTGACTTTCTAAGAGTATACTGTAATCCATATGTCAAAAGTGAGATTTAGGTTCAACACAATTTTGTGGCTTGAGTTGTAGTGACAGGATGTAAATCTTGTTAGTCTTGGTGCTTAAATCTGCACTAATTCTAAACCAAACATATCTCGGTTTCCTTCTGGGTGAAGTTAATGCTCCACTTCAGTAAATATAACTTTCTGATGTAACTCTTCTAGCTTTGTAAGCTGCCAAGCAGAGATGTTAAGCTGCTGTCTCTTCCAAAGCCATATGAAGCAGGACAGGAACTAGACAGTACAAGTAGACGGTGATTACTTGACACAGAGCCACAAAAGGGTTCATAACAGGTCCATAAACCCAGTTTTTGGTCAGTTTTGCTTACCTGCATTAAGATGATTACTAGTACCTGTGGTTTTCATGGAGGTTCATAATATATATTTAGTATAGCTTCAATTGCTATCTTCAATACTATGAAAATGGCATTAGCAATTTGCATTTTGGAAGTCACACAAAAGGATAAGCTGAGAGGGAATAAATTATAGCTTGTATTTTAAATGCATTGAGGAAAAGGCCTCAAAAGGCTAGAAAGAAGGTATATAACATTTGTATGTTTTCATTAATATTTTGAAAAAAACCAAAAGCCTATTATCTGTAGTTGTTGGAAGCTAAAATAAAGCTGGTGACAAAGATTTCTAATACTAGTTGATCATGTTGACAATGTAGCTAGCATTTCTAAATAGTTTCATACAAGTCCTAAACAGTGTTACGTGGTAACTTATTCATAATAGAAACTCTTCTTATTTTTATTTATTAAAAAGCTTTTAATTGCTTAAATCAGAATGGTTAATCAAAGTACAGTGGGGACTGCATACAAAGAATCGTATTCCACAGCTGTTTGCTGTGGCTTTGTAATTTCTCTGTCCTTATCAAAAAATGCGATCTATGTGTTCTAAGTAATGAGTTAAAAACATCAATCAAATAGATGGTCTAGCCTGCATGCATTATCACTCATTCATCTACTGCATCCTCACCTGTGATAAAATAAGGTTTCAGAAATCTTTGAGTCTGTAAACTGGACAATATTCAATGAGTGTTAATGTTTTTTGAAAGAAGGAGAAAATTACTAGTGGATGAAATGAGCTGGTTTCAAATGAATGATCAGAGGCAATTTTTTTTCTTCTGTTTTTTACCTCACATATGAAACAATAGATATAGTCTCCCTCCTCTTCAGCCCCCCAAAACAGTTAAATGTCACAGAAAAAAGCTTTACATAAAGAACAGCTGTGTTTTACCGAACCACAACAGACAAAATATTTTATATAAGAACTACTTGAAATAGCAAATACTGCTATAAGTTACTCACAATTTAGGCATTTGTTTAATATTACAGCTGGAAATATACTGTTGTGCTGGAAATACAGTTTTGCTTAGGGATCGCACAGTTTTATCCCTTGCTGTCTTTGCTGGCATTCTTTGTTAGCACTTTCCATTAGTGCTTTTTTTGAGATTCTTGCTGACAATTTTGAAGGGTAGTAATTGAAAATACTTTTATAGGAATGGTGTTTAATTAATCATTGTTTTTTAACTTCTTCAGTGGACATTCACAAAGAATGTCCTTGAGAGAGACTGATGCTATGAAGAATTTTGCCTTTTAAAGTATGAATTACTTGGCTGTGCTGTGCCCAGCTATGGAAAGAACCATAAAAACATCACTAGTCTTCTTTAGATTCTGTTATTCCTAAAAGTGCTGGACTGGCTTAAAGTTTCTAAGGTTAGGGAGATATGCCTAGACGTACTAGAAGACTGGATATGCTCTAGTAAGACCTGGTAGCTTGATATTTTCTAAAACTTAAATGATTGCTATTGAGCTAGTATAAAATAAGTTGTATTTCCTTCAGGTAGCGATCTGTCATGCCTTACTGTCCTGGGAAAGTATTTTGATACAATAGTGCTGTTTTACTGAACCCTGCATGATGTCCAAATGCAATGTTGATCAAAATACAATAAAGCTGTTCCTATATAACTGTGTATAGTGCAAATGTATCACAAGAGCCTTTCCTGAATCCTGGGAGTAGCACACTCAACTCATACCCCAATGACTTGAGCTGACAAAACTAGCCTTTCTCTGCGGGGTCCAAGTTTCCTTGAAGAAGAAAATGTAAAAGCACAACTGCAAGCTTTAGCTGAGGGTAACACGCTTCTTCAGAGAACTGGATTACTAAAGCCACAGGGCATGTTGAATCTTGAATTTAGAGGGTTACCTCCCCACCTCATGCTAAGGTTGTGAGAGATGTGTAGACCTCTTCATATGGCCAACTGCACTTTTGGGGATTTAGTCAAGCATCAAGTTGAAGTGAGGAATGTCTCTCAAATGATGATGGAAATAAGGATGTAATGATGCAGAGAGCACAATTAGTGTTTATTCTTACTGATTTAATCAACATTTACTTTAGACCATCTTGATAAACTAGACACTTCAAGCATTATGGAGTGCAGTGGAAACAGTTTTGCTGCACAATAGTGGTTATTTGAATAGAAAGTACTTTTTATACCTCATAACTTTGCCAACTTGATCTGAAAAAATTTTCTACATTTCTCTTATGTTAATTTATCAACCAATTTCACAACCCTCTGGATGACTTTAGAGTGGTATTGTCTGCTGTGTAGAGTGGTGTACACAGCCCTAGTACTGATGTAGGAACTTTGTTTTAAAAATGACTTGTGTGTGTTTCGTAAAATATGCTTTATTTTAAAATTAGGGCTTCCTGTTGCAGCTGTTCCAGGAGCTCTGAGTCCTTTGGCTATTCCAAATGCTGCTGCTGCAGCTGCAGCTGCTGCTGCTGGCCGTGTGGGAATGCCTGGAGTTTCAGCTGGTGGCAATACAGTCCTCCTGGTTAGCAATTTAAATGAAGAGGTAAGTGAAACAATTTAACTTTTTTTTCCCCTCCTCTTTAGTCACACTCCATTTGTCAGTATTTTATTATTTCTTTGCATTTGACCTCCCACATTTGGATTTTAAGCTCAAAGTACTTTTGCTGTTTTTTAATAACCCCCAAAGTTTATTTTAAAGCCATTGTTAAATACACTTTTGTTCCTAGGTAGCTAACAACTTAAAATATCCTTTGACAGTCAGCTACCTGTTTTTTCCAAGAAAAATTTGGTAATTTCTTCATGTTTGAATACCAACTATTCTTTCTTTTGTTACTGTAATCATGTAAACTAGAATTTCTGTTTTGTTTCTAATTGTTTGCTGTTTCATTTCATGCTTGTATCTCACATTTTTGAGTCTTAATTTATGTGAACTACTCTAACACATTTTTCTTTGAAGGTTCTCCCAAAGATCTTGACGAGGGCACTCTTCCAGTCTCTCTTAGTAATTTTTTTTTCTTTGCAGTTACTCATTTGTCTTAAAAAAAAAAAGTGGTTGCAAAGCATTTTCACCTTAACTGTATCTTTCTTATTACTCTGAAATCTAAAGGGATTCATTTAGTTTTGCATTTTTACTGTCCTTTACATTTATTTTGATGGCTGTGAAAGCTGGTATGAAATGTGGGAAGTTTGAATCAGTCTAGCTGTTCCATTTTTAACTGGCCTCTGTCACTGTAAATCATTAAGCCTTTTTTATCATCTAGTACTATTTTGTCATCCACAGTCTTGTATGTTAAAATGTTTCAGATCAGAGTGCCATTTGGAAAGATATTTTGCCTGCATTTCATAACCAGCCATGCTTACGCAGTTAAAGTTTAAATTTTAAAATTTCTATTGCATGCTTTTTTAATTTATTTTCATGTTGAGATGAAATGCTGTAGTTTACTCTTGATATGAATGTACTTTACCCATATTTGTCTTGGGTGACTACATTTTACTCAGTTTTTCTTGTACAGTACATAAACCAACCATTTTCTGACCAAATTCCTACATTTCCTATGTACTGACCTATATTTTATTTTTTTTTTGTTCCCCACTTCCTTATTTTTTTTTTCTTCTGCATTGCTGTATTCCCTCCCCCATTTCATCCTTTTCCCTGTGTGTTCAACTTCCCTTTCCTTGTCTGTACCCAAATTCCCGTGCCCTTCCCTGTCTTACCCTTCTCCTTGTCTTTGTCTATGTTCCCTGTCTTCATTCCCTATGTTCATGCTTCTGTGCTTGAACAAAATGTTCCTCGGACCAACTTGCCCCAATTAACCGCCTTGAAACCATGATCCATGACCACCTCACCATTCTGCGGGAACCACCCTTCGTTATGGATGATCTGTTCATCTCCGCTCTTCCTCGACTCTTCTCTCTTCTTGTCTTACGCTGCTTGCTCTTCTCTCCTTCTAAAGATGGTTACGCCCCAAAGTCTGTTTACCCTCTTCGGTATGTTATTGTTAGCACTATACTTTTATTATTGATTTGGTTTTGTTTTTATGGTTTTTGTTTGGTTGGTTTTTTTGTTTCACCTTAATTCTTATTTGTAGCTAGCACTTTGGCTTAAAGTTGAATAGTAAATCTTTCGCTATTTTTCTTTTGCTGTTTAAATCTCTCCATAGACACAGATTTTCTTTTAATGCATGCTAATATATTTTGCATGGTCTTTAATTTTATATCATTCACATAGCTTTGAGGGTTTATCAGAAATTATTCTTTTCAAAATTCACTATTCAAAATCTTTATCTCCTTTATTCATTTGTGAGTGTGTTGAGTTTGAGAGAGTGATCTTGTTGCTGTCTGAATGTTCCATTGATATGTCAAAATACATTACTTAGGTGGCTGGCTTTAAAATGAACTTTTTCTTTTGGGTTACTTTTGACTTTGAAAAGGTGTTTATGGTGATGTGCAGCGTGTGAAGATTTTATACAATAAGAAAGATAGTGCTCTTATACAGATGGCTGATGGAAACCAGTCACAGCTGGGTAAGATTAGTTTTCTGTTTATATTCCCATTAGTCTAAGTACTTGGAAATTAGGCTGTGTAAGATCAGGTGAACTAAATGTGTTTATATTTGTCAGTCTGTCTCTTATCCTGGTTATCCACCAGATCCAAAATCTTCTGGAACTTGTGTTCCAGAAGGTCTGCACTTAAATGAATGCCCTAAATGAATTCAACAGCTGAATCAAATATGATGATCCCTGAATAAAATTAAATGTTGACAAAGAGTCTGCAGACGTAGCTCTTGATTCTAGTCCTTTAGCACACTGACCCTTTGATTTGCTTGTTTTCTTCTTTGCATGTGTGATGTACCACAAGCTATTGAAAAGTAGCACTCAATTGAGTAAACTTGTCTTTTTCAGCCATGAGCCATCTTAATGGACAAAAAATGTATGGAAAGATTATTCGGGTTACCCTTTCTAAACATCAGACAGTACAACTACCTCGAGAGGGACTTGATGACCAAGGGCTGACTAAAGATTTTGGTAATTCGCCTTTGCACCGCTTCAAGAAACCTGGTTCCAAAAACTTTCAAAATATATTCCCTCCTTCTGCAACACTTCATCTGTCCAATATTCCGTAAGTGTTCGCTGTCAGTAATCTGATAATATTTGTGTGAATCACAGCACACTGAACTGACTAATGATTTCCTGCTTATGCTTATTTTCTTCCTGCCTGTAGACCATCAGTAGCAGAAGAGGATCTACGCACATTGTTTGCTAACACTGGAGGCACTGTGAAAGCATTTAAATTTTTTCAGTAAGTACCTTTTCTGCACATAGCTCTAAAAAAAGAGTTCTGCAGCACATCTTAAGAAAAAGTATATATCAAATAGCAAGCATTAGGAGCAACCCTGTAGTGTTCAAGTTCCTAATTCCATTATTTTGTTTCAGAAGAGATCACAAGATGGCACTTCTTCAGATGTCAACAGTAGAAGAAGCTATTCAGGCTTTGATTGATCTTCACAATTACAATCTGGGAGAAAGTCACCATCTGCGAGTTTCTTTCTCTAAGTCAACTATTTAAAAAGGCAGATAGAGAATGAAGGTGTATTGCATTGTTTGGTGTTGTCACCTTTTGACTGTTCAGGAAAGTGGGGACCAGAGTTTGTCTTCTGTTTTTTTATTTTTTTTTCATGCTGTTACCATTCCTCAATTGTTTAAAAAAAATTTGAAGAGGCAGTGATGTTAACTGCTTTTCAACTGTTCAACTGTTGTTTAGATAAACCATTGTTTTGTTTAAAAGATTTCAAGTTAATACCACATTTTTTCAACTTAGTTGACGTACGTGCCTTAAAAAGGAAAATTAGTACTGCTGGAATTGCATAACTAGTAAAAAGCAAATTTGGTTGTCTGGGGCACATTGTTACATGATACTTTAAATATGTTTAGGCAGGGGTGTGTAAAAAGGTTAAGTTTTTGTTTTCTCCTGCTTGATAGATTTCTTTATCTGCTGGCTTGTCACTTATTTTTCTTTTTAATTGGATAAAATGCATTACACTGAAAGAGTAAAATGATTTTATTTGATTTTTGCTACTTTTTGCTATGTGTTCTTTTTTAAAAAAAAGCCTTTTGTATTTCATTGTTCTGGTCTAGATTCAGTTATGAATGTAGGCATTAGTTAAAATTAACAAGGTACAGAATATTAATTTCTTAAAGGACAAAAAGTGACTTCTGTGACTTTGAGCCCTACGTGAAAAGCATTGTGGAATCTTAACCTTTTTGTACACACTCTTGTGGGATGTATCATATAAATGTCAGCACTAAGTAATGTCTTGTTCGTGGCTGAATATTTTTCGTAGATGTTTTTGAAGTTGACATGACTTACGTGCATTTCAATATATATTGCCATCTTTAGTTTGTAATTAAGATATGGAATATGGTTGTGGATTTCTGAGCATGTACAGACTGGTCAAGCTAGTTCAGGAAATGGTGCATGTATTTTTCAATGATGAAGAAAGTTTGCTGCAAATGCTTGCAGGAAATTTTGTGGCAGTTTTCTAAAACTGACAACCAGGTGGGACCAAAGTTTATGTGCCTTTAGTCTTAATTTACCTTGCATTGTAATATTCAGTTTTAATAAATCTCTTCAAAATATTTTGTATTTAGAAATTGATCTGACTTTACTATAAACATGGCTCAGAATCTGCAGATCCAGTTAATTTGAAAGCAGTTCACTGACAGTCTGAACTGTTACCTTGATTCTGTTTAAATGACCAATACTTTTTGAAATTGATGTACTTAGTTTCAAGATTCATAGATTCTGTTATCTATGTAGAAGAAAAGGTCATGTATATTTTCTATTAGTTGAGTTTTTACATCTTTAGAATTGTAAAATTCAGTATAGTTTGGAAGTGGCACAATTAAAAATTAATTTTCTAACAAAGTTGGGAGGTTTGATGGTTGTTTAATTTCATTTTGTGTGTACTCTGCTTACCTCTGTAGCATGCTCAATAAACACTTCTGTAGCTCTGTATTCACCTTTTCTGTCTTTCTCTGCTGCTTTCTATCTCTTCTCTTCTTTGTTTTTCACTTCTACTGTGCTTCTAAATTCATGTTATTCTCTGCCAGGGTGGGAAAAGCATAAAAACTACTGTTTATGGCTTTTTACCATAAATCTGATGTTGTGAAAAATACCAACTCTTTATTTTCAGATAGTGACCCCTTTGCAGGCATATGTGCAAATTAAACATTTCCCACCCTGTTATAACTTACTGCTTTAAAGACATAACTTTTATTGTAGTTTATTAGCTCTCTCTTTCTATCTTTTTAGTTTTTAAGCAGATTTATGCACTAATAGATCTCAGGTTTGCCATGCTCTCTTGCTGCAAGTTTCATCTTTCATTTTTTTTTTGTGTGTGCTAAAGATTTTCTACTAATCATACAGTACACTCATGGGTGAAAGTTACAAAGAATTTCACATGAGATCCGTGGACCATACGTGTTTGAGAACAGGATACTTCACCTTTTCAGAGTCATGGGTTCAAATGAATATTAGAACAGTTTGGGCACTTCAGTAATTTTTCTGTATATTACATTGAACTGATTGTTGTGGGGTTTTTTTCCCTTTTGATTAGAAATAGGATTTTACACAGTTGCCATTTAAGAGTAACTGAATGATCCTGGAGCATTCGGTAAAAGCTGTCAGCGTTCAAATCCAAACATTTTTCATTTCCAGTACAACCACTGTAGGTACATTGATGTCAGAATACTTTGTGAACTGATGTCTTCCTTTGGGTGGCTTTCAAATCAGTAAACAGCTATCACCTTTTGAAGGTCATGGTATAATGTAGGGGCTTGCTGTAGTCTTAATACGTTAAATAAAATGCATTTTATCAGAATTACACCCAATATATGATTTGAGTTATACTCCAGGTATTGCAGTGATCACCCAATCTGACATGCTGATAGAATCCTTTTCATCCATACTCAAAGTTTGTGAATCAGCATCTTTTTACAATTTGAGCACCCAGACTCACAGATGTGACTATTTCCAATGATTTAAGCAGTAGTTAAAGGGTCTGACTGAGTTGATCTGTTGCGTTTTCCATCTGTACAATATGATGTCCCATATTTTTCTAAAATAAAAGTGTGTCAGATTTCCTTTTGTGTATCAGAATGTGCTTGAGTGTTTCAACTGGAAATGTGACTTGAAATTTGCCATTCTGTGTGTTCAGCTCGTGCTGAATTATTTCCACTCTAAAACATGTATCAGATAGCATACAGTGATTGCCATATGTGTAATTTTGAAATAACTGTAAACATCTGCGCTGTCTGATTTTGTACAAATATAGGGGTTTATAAAAGGGTAGCTTACATACTTCTTTCCAGGCTTATTTCCTTAAAAAGAAGTTTTTATACTTTTCTCATTTTGAAAATTTCTGTGGCAAAAACCTCAAGGGAAAGAGTATATATTGGCTTTGACTTGTTATAAATTCAGCAGCTTTTATTATGAGGTTATATTTGTATCAGCCAAAATTAAAAGTAATGACAGTCATAATTGTCATGAAAGCAGTTTTTATTAATCTGAAGAAAATCACTGTTCAGTTATGGAAACTTAGTCTTTAAAGTGGTATCTCTTCAGAAAATACAGACTTAGTAATGTCTGTATTATGATGTCCTAACTGTCTATAATATGATGTCCTAACTCCTAGAACTTTCAAAAATTTGTTTTTCATGAGATGGTAATGCATTTTGTATAGTAATTTGTACATTTTTGTTGTTATAAAATGTAAATAAGTTTCTGTATTTTTAGCTCTTCAGAATGTGAAAAGCATCGTTTTTATTAAAGTTTTACTAAAAATAAGATTCATGAATAACTTCTTACACTCCATGGAATGTGAGTTTTCAGATTGTTAGTAAAACTTTACCATAGGCATGGTGATTCTCCAAACTCAATTTCAGATTTTTAAAGTAATTCTGGTATTTTGTCAAAGGGCAGTTGCTGATTTTTATTTCTTTATGAATCATTACATTTTTCTCTGGTGGAGCAATGAAATTGGTTGGAGAAGTCCAAAAATGATCTTTGATCAGATAATGCTGAGTGGCAAATACAGTATGTAAGTGAAATAAACCAAAATCTTATAGCATTTTTACTAGAAATTGGAAAAACCTCAAAGCTAAGTGAATACACTTAATAATATTTCTGTATATTGTGATTTAATGTGTTATGCCCTGCAGGAATAACAGTTCATACAACTATTTGTAACTTGCCATTTTTAATCTTTTACATTAGGAATTAGTTTTATAAGCCATTTTACAAAACCAGTTTCTTTGATTCTTTATAAGTTTCCTTATGTTTTCTAGTAGCTTACAGTATGACAAGATTAGTAAGTTCCTGCTGTCTGCAGGATTTAAGGCACTGTAATTTCAAACTCTAGTTTACTCCAGATAATTTGTCTAATTCTGTACTTAGATAAACATGTACTTCTGTCAAAACATAAGAAAAAAGAATTGTGGGGTGTTTTTGCTAACAGGAATATAAATCCACTAGGCCTATCTCAAGAAACGGTTTTCCTAATATCAAATGTGTTACAGTGAGCAAGGCTGCTCAGAAAGTTTGATTGTGTTAGGTAGGGATGAGGCTGAAGTCCTTGTTCTGTTCCAGAACTCTGAGACAATCTGAAATTCAGTTTGGCTGAGCAAATTTTCTTTTAAATAATTAGACAGAATACCCCATGTCTTGTAGGTATATATATATATAGAGAGAGAGAGAGAGAGAGAGATCTGCAATATTTCTTACCTTCCTGGTTTCTTGGGAAGCTGCAGCCTGCTAGTGTGGTTCCAGCCACACAGAGAATAAGAAGAAAGAAAGAATGATTTTTCTGAAACTATAGGATGTGGCATGGTATTTTCTACTTAATGCGCCTTGGTAAAGTTAGTCTGTCAGTAGACTGCAGTAATCTTAACTATAGAGAATGATAAACCATTAATTATTCTGTTAGTGCATTGGCTTGCTAGAGCCAGTGACAAAGTTCCTGCCTTGCTGTGGAATTATAGGCCACAATAATGCAGCTTTAAATAATTTCTTTACCTTGTTTTTTCCTTTAATGTAAGAATTTATTTAGTATCACATTATCTGAGTATTTTGAGGTTTGAAATTCTCTCCAGTGTGTGTGTTTTGTCTTTGAGGATGGCTAACAAAAATGAGATTGGTGAGTTCCTGCTTCGCTTAAAAAAATTTTGCAGCTTGCTATATCTCTTGTTGTTTACTGAGTTGGGTGAATTTTTCTCTGATCAACAAACTAAATTTAGAAGAGGGTTACATTGCTTTGTTTTTTCCCTTTCAAAGTTTACAGCATGTAATGTTTAAAAATCTATTCTTTCTTGATTAGTTCTGCAGGCAGGCAGGAAAGGAAAAGTGAAGAACTTTTTTTCCTTGGGAAAAATATGAATTAAATGCAGATTGACTTAAATGTCTCAAAAAACTTAGCTGAAACTGGCACTCCCATTAGGGAAGAGTCCTGCATGTTTTATGAGTTTTAGCCGGTTTCATTAGGAAATGAGGTGTGTGTAATTGCAGCATCTCTGTGCATGTGCTGTTCCTGAGATAACCCCTGTCTCTTCCTTGTCATGCCTGTACCTTTTGTTGCCTTCCTGGGAGGCAGAGAGGATGATGGTCTCCAGTAGGAAGGCATTTCTGTTTCTATCCTCGTGATTAGTTGGCTTGCTAGGTCCACGTCCTTACTTTCAGTCCTACTGGTGAGGGAAGGGAAGATCGGGCACCTGTCTTTATAGGAGAGTTCTCAAACAGGCACAGACCTCCTTCTCGCCCTCTTAATGGCAGCAGCTAGTGAGGTAGCCAGCGTGGTGGGGCCTGATGATGCTGGGGACAGGAGAAGTGAAAGGGAAGGGATATTTTGCAGGAGGAGCATTGAGGGTGTTTCAGTAGCTTGCTTTCAGTTGTTTCATGCATAAATAGACGTGAAAAATTATTGACAAGGTGAGACATGTTGGTTGAATAATTCTGTAGGGGTATTTTACAAACTAGTCTGAAAAACAGTAGTCCAGCTTATGAAGTAAATGTGATGTATTTTCACTTCAACTCAACAGGTACAGGATGTCAGAGCTTAGCACTTGCCTGCAGACTGCTGTGGAAGCTGGTTTTTGTAGGATGAGTACTTACCATCCCTGGAAGCCAGCAAGACTGAAAGCCTGAAGCCTCCAGCCCTAGGTTAGGCTACATGTCAGGGTCGTTTAGGATGATTGACACTGATGGCTGGCCAAAGAGCTAGATAAAGTGAGCTAGTGGGATCCAGGAAGAGATTTGTTAGGGGAGTCATCAAGTGACACGTGGGGACTGGCATTTTTTGATGAAAAATAGAAACTGTAAAAATTCTGACTGTCTGTATTCCATGGCAGGATACACCAGTGTCCTTTGGGCTAACCCTATTCCTCCTAGTTCCTTAATGCCCGGGGCTTATGTCTGACAGCATCAGCACTCTTTGAAGATCTCAGTTGTGCAGCTGAAATCACTCTGGACTAGTCTGTTCTGTTCTGTTCTGAAGCAAGAAAGGTTTCTTGGCAGCTGTATCTGACAAGCACCAGTGATTTGCTGCGTGTGGTGGGATACTGGCCTTTCCACATAAAAACACTGGCAATCCTCAGCTAGTAGAGTCCTGGTGCTGTCAACAAAATACTCCTTTCATCATGCTGTGCTTTGTTGTCAAAACATTAACCTTCAGGTATTGACTTAGATAATTGGAGTAAACTTTTTGTGAATGTTTATCTTTCAAAATGAGGGAGCTTTTCCTTTTTTCCTCTCTTTTAAGAGAGAGGGAGATTTTCCTGTTGATTATGGAAAATAAACTAGAGGTTGCCATTTTCCAATTCTGAAGCAAATTTTCATTGACCTCAACCATTTTGATCAGAATTGTGTCTAACTTGTTTAAACTCTGATGGCAGAAGTCACACAACCTCCTCAGTCTCTATCACTTCTGCAAGACTTCAGGGGAAAAAAAAATCTTGACCTAAATCTTTTGCTGCAGTTTAAAAGTCTGTTTTTGTTTTTAGAAAGTGGTCGTTTTCAAGTTCCTTTTAGATGGAAGATGGAGCTAAGCCTCATCTTTTAAGTGTAGTTACATTAAAATACCTGGTTAATAGTAGATAACCTTTTCCTATTGGTGGCTCTTCATTCAAAATAGTTCTTATAAATAGAGGTGTTTGTGTTGCCATCCTGTTATAATTGAAAAAATTGTTCTTTTAATTAGAGAATGGTAACACCAAGCACTTTTGCACTGCTGTAGGTAAACTCTCAATAGGTTTTTTTCCTGCAGGTGGCATACCTTGCTTGAGCACATGTGTGGCAAGTTTTGGTCCACCAAGGCATATGCTGTCAGTTGTGGCAATGGAAGGATTGCCACATGACCACTCATTACCATTGTCAAGTGACTGGAGTTGCTCAGTAAAACTGAAGTCTGTGATCTTGCTAACAAATCAATATTAACATTTATTTGCAATTTTCTTAAGGATACCTGGAAATCTTTAAAAGCAAACAGGTAAAGTATCTGAACTTTTTTTTCACAGGAATGTAGACTGTTGGTTTGTATAAGCTATGACCTATAAATTTTTACACAGATGTTCTGAATAAGTTGCCCGAAGGAAAGGGATTCCACATTTAGTTAATTTCCAATTCCAGCTTTTGCAAGTTTTGAGCCAGTTGAAAACTTGGATTTTTGCTGATCTGAAATAATATATGACCTTTTCATACACATCTTTTTTCAGCTTCCTCAATTTCTGAAGATGGGAATTTTGTAAAATACAGCTTTTTCCCAGGGTGATTGCAAACAACATACATTGCATACTCCTGCATAGCTAAAGAAAGGTACAAAGATTCTTTCTGTGCTGGGAACAAGTTATCCACTGCCTTCTGGGCTTAGAACTGCTTGGTAAGCTTCCAGACAGATGTACTGGAAAGGAAATATATCAAATATATTGTGCTTTGGTGTACCTGGACAGTAATGCAAACCCTAAACTGCCCTCAGTGAGCCCTCACTTGAAGCAAGACCTGGTTATGTGCTGCAGCTGTTAGGTTCCTGGGAATTCAGGTCTCGCAGATTGAGCGTTCATAGAACTCTTCAGCACTTCTGAGATCCTTAGGTAACAATAGCAGGTTGCATCCATGATTTCAGAACTTTTGGGGTGAGTACTGCAGAGTGAGATTAAGGCCATCTGCACTTCAGGCTCTTGGATTTAGACACTGAATAGCCCTAGAAAAATCTGGGAACCCTTCAGTTTGTTCTGAGAAAGTTCCCTCATAAGACATCATTAGATATTGAAAGTTATATTCATTTCAGCTTCACTTAGGATTTAGCAACCTGCTTGAATCCTGAGTAACCAATATCCTTGTAACACTCCAAGAGAAGCTCTTAAAATGCATCTTTTTTAAAAAATATTTTTGGAACTTAATGTAATGCTCTGAACAATGCTTTTGTAATTAAAAAGTTATATTTTTCAGTCCCCTACTTTGTATTTCTGTAGAAAATGTTACATTTATTTTAGCAGAATTTAATAGTAGTCAATGTAGAAGTTGGTGAACTTGCAAGAGGATTACCACTTGGAAGAATAGGCATTAGTTTTCTGTGCTGGAAAAAGCAAGTCCAGGCTTCTGGCACTTAAAAAGTGGTATCTAGGCAACTGCCACTGAATGCCAAGATCCTCTCTTGTGCAGACATCTGCCCTGCCAAAACCATGTTCCTAGGGAGAAGAGAAAGTTCATCCAAATGTAGAGACTGAGTATGCAAAGAAAATGAAACTGAGGACAAATCCTCTAAATACTGAATTGCTACGCAAGAACTTCAGCTCCCTGGAGATGAGACAAGTGGCCAAAAGCTTCCTCTGCACACACTGTGTGAAAGGTGCTACTGCAGGGCACGTGTCCTGAACTTGTACCCTCTCTCTGGTTTCAGCCTGTATCCCTGCACTCTTTTTTACAAGACTGCTTCTTCTTCCTTTTCCAATTTCAAAAATGAATTTGCAAGTTTTTAAGTTGCAGTGTTTTAAGGTTTTTTTAAATCTGTCAAGCACCACTGTGCAGGTGAGCTGTGTGTCACTGTGAGGCCAGGTGTGATTCACTTAAAACTGGAAATAATGTAAGACACTGAATGCAGCTGAGACTTCACTTTTACAGATTACTATTTATCACAAATACAGCTCTGATCTTTGGTCTGCTTTAATCTATAGTACAAAATCTCCTGTTCAGTAAGTATGTATACATCAAGTTGCCTTTCTCTGTCAGGGAACAGAATGCCCATTTGGCACCACTCTATTGTTGAGAGACATTAACTCCTACTGATAAAGTGCTGATGTTTTAAACTGGTTGATTTATATGAGTTATCAGGCTTGTTACAGATTTCCTTATTCTTCTGTGTTTGGCAATTTTAGAAGTGTTAAAGTGTCAAAATATCTTACACTTGTTAGTATTTAAGCACCTTCTTTTGCAATAATTTCAAGCAGTAAGGAAGATGGAATAGTTACAAGTTTCAAATATTTTGGATGTCAGTTTTGTTCCAAATTTGGTTTTAAGATACTTAATGCTTGTAAAATTCCATCTGGATTTTTAAAGTCTAACATGTACAGCTGCCTGATTCCTTGTACAAAATGAGATGAAAGATTTAGCTACACACAACAGACACATAACTTTAAATACATTGGTACTAATAATGTAACCTATTTCTCTCTCCTATCCCTTGGCTAACATGGCTGTCAAGGAGGGGAGGTGTCAAAGGCTCCTCTTGCACTGCAAGAAGTAGCCAGGAATCGTTCAGGAGGTGCTTTCACTTTACAGTTGGGCTGTTCTTAAGGCTTGCTGCTATTCAAGGGATTAGTTCTGCTCCAGCCCTTCTTGCTTCAGGTCTTCTGCCAGCTCTGGTGCCTGTCTTCTTGCCCTTCATCTGCATGATTAAACCTGCTAAACTGACACTATCCCTACCAAAAAAGTGAAACTTCTGCCTTGTCTTCTCCCTCTCCCCTTTTTGGTATTAGTTTTTGCCCTTTGGTGGACTGAACCCGGTCACTAAATAGTTACACAAATACTAAAGGAGATGGAGCATACTCCTGGCAGGAGGGGGGAAAAAACTCTGCCTGCTTCAACAGAAGTCAAATATCAGCTAAAATGTAACAAAATCTCATATTTAGAACATTTTAGCTGATATAGTTGTTCCAGCCCTAAAGGCTGGAACTGTCATGGATTTTAGATACAGGTGGAAGTTCTGAGTTAATTTAGGACTTCATCTAATAAACACCTTGATATTTATTGACCTAAGTGTCCATATGAATCTCTTTAGTTTTTAGACATTAATAATTACTAAAACACTGCATATTACAGAGAGTTGTTACATAAATTAACATAATAAACACGTCACTTTACAACAGCATCTTATGAAATGGTCTGCCACACACTGCCAAATAAGTGATTACATCAGCTTCATGGGCTATGTGAAATGTTTTGCTTAAGTAATGTTATTTAACTTCTTAATGTTTTTCCTTCAGTGAAAAATGAACAAATACTTGTAATTATGAATTAATGATCTCTGGGATGCTCTTTATTTTGCATGGGGTTTTTTTGGGGGGTTGTGTTTTTTTCCCTACCTTTTGCCTATCATGCCTCTTTTGTTGTGTTTCTGTCATTGCTGCTTTAGGTCCAAGCAGGATTCACCAGGCAAGCCTCTTTTGAAGTCTCTGGTTATTGTCTGGGTGGGATTTTCCTGTTCTGTTTCCAGACATTCTCTTTTGAAACAATGTGTTAGTTCCTTGTTAATCATGCTAGGAATTACATTTGCTTTTCAGTGGTGGAATTGGGCTGACATTTATGCCATAATTTTCTTAAAGCAAAGCTTCTCTTTGACTTTGAGGTGGCAGATATGTTGTAAAGGCCATAAGAATTCTCAAATAAACACTTCTGATTTTTGCGTCATCACTGTAGTATAAGAGGAGAAAGACAAAAAAATGGTGCTTCATGAGCCAGGGTTTTATTGCTTTATGGTGACAGATAATGGTAATATTTACTACCTATGAGCCATGCACATAAATCTACATATTTATGTAGTAATGAATACAGTAAAATATTGTGGCATTCCTGCTTAGAACATAATTGCCATGTATATTAACACAGATCTGGATGTCATAAAAGTGAGCCAAAAATAAAGGTGTTTTACCAAATTGATTCAGTACTATGGGATTATTTTAAGAAGCTGTAATAAGGGAGGTTCTTGAGAAATAGACTGAAATATTTCTGTTTATATGTAATGACAATGTAAAGGTGATAAGCAGTGTCATTCTTACAGCTGATTACATGCTGCAAAGATAGCTGTAGATTAGTTCTTGTACTACATTTCTGAAGTGTATTAATAGCTCTGTTCTTTAGAGTCAAAGCAGACAGAAAATTGGATTAAATAAAGAAAAAGTTCTGCCAGACTTGGTTTACTCATTTCTAAAACTTTGCACCTCTCTTCACCCTTGCTCTATCATGTCTCCTTTTCCATTTCAGTTTATCTCAGCCTAGATACACCAAACCTTAAATGAAATTAATGTTTTTCTTTTCTCTATCTTAACACCTGTCATCACACCACCTGCCCTAAGTTTGGAGCATTTGCATTGTTTACATTGATTGATTTTGAAAGATGCTCTCCAGATCTGTTCTCCATCCAGCATTGCATCCTTGTACCTTTTTCCCCTGATGCTGCTGCCTCCCTGTGTTCTCTGTGCACCCCCCTTCCCCTGTGAATGATGCCCACGCTCTCCCTTCAGGCTCCCTTTGCTTGTTGGGGCTGTAATGGTGCTGTGGCAAACCCAGCACCCAAATGCTGTTGTTGGCCCTCTGCAGGTGTGAGCACGCTGTGAGCTCTTGGGTTTGGGAGCAGTTTCAGGAACTTCTTGACTTCTCCAGCCAAGACTGACCTTGGAAGGACTTAATGATTGTGAACCTGGGCACAGAGAGCGCTGCCTTGTGATGCACCATCTTCATCCTTCACCTCCTGTGTATGGACCACTGGCCCAGGAGACCTCACCTACAAGTGCATCAGAGACAGGGCAATGGGGGACTTGAGCAAGACCTGTTGTCTGTTCAGAACATCACTAGATTTACCAGCAAGATGTCCAGGTAACAGTGATGGTCTTAATGCTGAAATGAGGAGTGGGAATGTTGAGGATGTGTTTTCTGTGGATGTAGGTACAGGTTGAAATCAGACTTTAAATCTTGCTGGATAGTTAAAATGGTGGTAGCAATGCTTCTAAACACACGCCAAAGCTTTCCATTTTATTGATGTGCAAAGCCAAATGAGGGGGTTTTTAAGGTTCTGACCCAGTCCCTTTCCATCTGTAGGGACCTGTTTCTCAGGAGAGATACTTATGGGATATGGCAGAGTTGCTAGTTACTTTGGGTTTTTTAGATCATGAAATCTACTGCTGTACTAAAGGAAGGGCTATTAATGAGAAAGGATCAATTGACAAGAGAAAGGGTGATTGCTAGTGTTGAGCAGGGAAAACGTACGTGCTGCTCTCAGGGTTTTCTTAAAACAGTTTCTTTCAGCATGTTCTCTAATGACCTTGAAGGTGAGGTTAATTTGATATTGATCAGATTAACAAATGTAAAATCTGGTAAATAAAAGCAATTAATTGAAAATAGTGAGGAGGTTGAATAAAAGTAAAGGGAGCTTTAACATTTGGAAGAACAAGAAGCTACAGAACTGCTGATGTTCCTGAAGTTATGCATGAACTTGTGACTCCTTGTTACTTGCTGAAGAGAACTTTGATTTGAGGGGCCTCTTGTGCTTCAACATTTGACGCTGTTCACAATGAACCAACCACTAAAGCACAGCAGAAAATAAGGTCTTGTCTCTCAGGATTTCTACTTGGATTGCAAGCACCCAGACTTTCTTTAGAGGCTTGTATTTAATTAGTCCTAACATGGCCCAGGAAAGCAGAGGAGATTTTGAGCTCACTGACAATGTTATGTTAAAGTACTGTGCTATTTGTGTCATGTTTATGTTATTGAAAGAGGTAGAAGGATGTTGAGATTTAACAGATCTGTTTCTGAGCCTTGGCTGCAGACTTGGGGGTCAGACACATGAGTATCCCTGTGTTTAGTATCAGTGTTGGTCCTTGCCTCTGACCTTGATGGCAGATATTCTGGATTCTTGCTAAAGATGCACGGTGTGAGTGCGTGACATGGAACACCTGCACATCCTCCTTTCTTTGATTCATGCAAATCCTGATTCATTCCTGATGAGCACATCTTTCCACAGATGCTGACAGGTCATGAGAGTAAACCTAGCAGCACCCCCCATGTACTCAGAATTCCCGATCCTCATCTCTTCCAAAGCAAACCCTGGAGTCTGTTCTTTGCAGTTCCGGGAGGTGCTGGGGTTTATGGAAAGTTTCACAGTCCTAGTGGGGAAGCTCCAGTTTGCATTGTGCACTAACATCTTGAGTAGAGGCTTTAGGCAGATGTTTTTTCCTACTGTTGCTACTTATTCTGTCCTTTACATATAAATGAGAAGACTTGGGAAAATCAGTGAGTGAGCCCAGGCACCAGGCTGTTTGTTTCAATGCAGTAGGCAGAGAGAGAAAATGAAGCAATGTTAACTGTCTACCTCACTGCCTCCTTCAGCCCATTCTCATCCCATGAGTCCACTGAAAAGGCTCTCACATTTCTGTACTAGAAATAACATTAGCAGGGAAAAAAACCCAGCCACACTCCACTTCATACACTGCAGCTGTATCATCTTTTCCCAGGTGCCCGTGTTGCTTTTAAGAAAAATAGAAACAATAGTGGGGGAAGACAGAGCACAAACAATTCCCACTCTTCCCCTTGAAGTGAGCAGTTTAAAAATGGGCTTATTTTTGTTAGAATTCAGGGTAAATGCTTTTCAATAGATGAGAGATACTTTAGCTCAGTTCCAATGGACTCCACCGAATCAACCTCCCACCCAATTCAATTAATTCCCTTCCCCCTGTGTGTAAGGAACAAGGTTTGGATATAAAAACACTAAATGTAAGATTAAAATGTCTACAGAGATGATCAGAAGGGAGTCTATTTTAATAACCCTCTCAGATTGCTGTGCATGAGATGTGGAAGTAGGAGGTTTAATCTCAGTGCAGTGCCTTTACAATTATAATCAGAATTGAGCTGAGTATTGGTCAATAGGAAATTTGCTCCTCAGGGTAGGGAGAGGACTGTAACAAGAATTAAGTCTCAGGATGTTAGTGAAGGAAACGATCTGAAAAGAATAATCAACTGCAATGCTATGGATCTCGGGTTCCCAGAAAGAATTGTTCAAAATTAAACAAAAACCCAGAGCAAGAAACAGCAGAAAATTCACAGAGACTAAGATGATCATTGTGCAAGCAGGAGAGAAACACAAGTTCCAAGTGTGTGATGCTTTCCTTTGGTGAATTTTTTTTTTTTTTTTTGCTTTAAGATATTTACAGCTGGTGTCAATGTAAAAGGAAGAAGTTATTCACTCTTTCCTTATGCCCAAGATTGGTTCCTATAAATCAGTGCAGAATGTATGAAAATTGCCATTACTTTTAGGCAGGTCATGGGCTGGGAGACATAAAAGGTGCCAATTGAAAACATCATTCTGAGGGTGCCCACCTCTTTATTTACTATGATGTAAATTTCATTTCTAGGTTTTTTTGCTACCCTCTCGGTAGCAAAAAATACTTCATACTCAAAGGAAGGAAAATATGTTAATGACACAATTTTGAGCTTTAGCAAAAGGCACCTGAGTTTATTCTTTGTTCTTGGGGTTTCTCAGGCTCCATTTTTGGCCCTGTGCTCTTCAGCATCTTCATTAATGACCTGGACACAGGACTGGAGGGACACTGAGCACACAGATCTTTTCACAGGTGATACAAAACTGGGAGGAGCTGTTAGCTCCTTTGAAGGCAGAGAGGCTCTGCAGAAAGAGGGCTGGGCAATCATCAACCGTGGGAAGTTCTACAAGGGAAAGTGCTGGGCTCGGCACCTGGGATGGGGCAACCCTGGATTTACAGCCAGACTGGGGAATGAGAGGCTGGGCAGCAGTGCCACAGAAAGGGCCCTGGGAGACCTGGTCAAGGGAAAGTTGAACATGAGCCAGCCAGGAGGGACATCCCTGTCCTGGGGGCATCAAGGACAGCATCACAGCCAGGCAAGGGAGGGGATTGTCCTGCTCTGCTCTGAGCTGGGGCGGCCTCACCTCGAGTGCTGGGGGCAGTTCTGGGTGCCACAATACAAAACAGACATTGAGCTGTTAGAGAGGGTCCAAAGGAGGGTTACAAGGATGGTGAAGGGTCCGTAAGGAAAGCTGTATGAGGAGTGGCTGAGGTCACTTGGTCTGTTCAGCCTGGAGAAAAGGAGACTGGGCGGAGACCTCACTGCAATTACACCTTCCTTGTGAGAGGAAGAGGAGGGGCAGGTGCTGATCTCTGCGCTGAGGTGACAGTGACAGGACCTGAGGGAATGGCCTGAAGTTGTGTCTGGTGAAGTTTAGCTGGGATATCAGGAAAGGATTTTCACCCCGAGGGTGTTTGGGCACTGGAACAGGCTCCCCAGGGAAGTGGTCACAGCAGCAGCCTGGCAGAGGTCAAGAAGCTGTCAGACAACACTCTCAGGCACAGGGTGTGACTCATGGGGATGGTGCTGTGCTGGGCCAGGACATGGACTTGATGACCCTCTGGGTCCCTTCCAAATCAGCACATTCTGTGATTCATACTCAAAAGAGGAAATAGTTTTAGCAAAAGGCACTTGACAAAAAAAATTCCTGGAATTACAGCACATATTCATGAAAATGTTTGCATTTCTGCAGGTTCTGACCACCTATAGTAATTAGCATTTCTAATTCTCCTGTCAGCATGTAAATATTAGCAAGTCAGGATGCTTTTTATGCCAAGGCAGTTTACTGTGAGAGTAAACTATTGCCTTAATCCTTTTTAAAGTTGAAGATTTTCTAATATCAGCCACTAATCACAATTGTTAGTCCCTCATGATTTAAATAGTGCAGTAGAGGCATCCATTTCTTATGCAGAAGAAGTGGAATGTACAGTGTGGAGTTTCCTTAAGTCAAATCTTAGGCACATGATATGATACTTGAAATTACCACTTCAATTTAAAAGTGAATCTTGTTTCAAAGAGCTGACAGTTATGATGTCTTTTCAATATATTTATCACTGCTTCTGAATAATGAAATTACAGGACTCAAGGAAGTGGGATCAGGCCTCATCTTTGAAAACTGTCTCTGCTGGGAAACAGTCTGGCAAGGCCAACAGCAGCCAGGTAACCCTGTCAGTCATACCCCATCAGGCTGGGATTGCCTAGGAAAATATGTCAGAAATACCAGCCTGGGGCACAGAAATCAGCAAAACTGGCACCAATGAGGGAAAAAGTCATTGGAGGCAGATTGTTTATTTTGTGCAAGGGTAAGACAGACAAAACAAGGTCAAATAATGGGTAGAGGTATGGCAAGGTATTCAGAACTCTCTATTTTACTGCAAACTGCAGGAATCACCTCCATATATAAGAGCTGCAAGATATAGGAAAAAACTTGTAAAGTTAAATATAAAATGAATATTCTGGAGTGACTGAAATCTAATTATTTGGGAGTTCAGATGAAGGTGATGCTAGTTCTTAAAAACAGCACTGATGCTCTGGAAATCTTGAACAAACTATTAAGGAATTATCAGAATACAGGGAATTTAAAAAAAAAAATTGCTTCCAGTGCAAATGCATATGGTGCCGCTGTGTCTCAAGCAATAAATAAGCAGATGTCAGAAATGTAGCTTGTGTTTGACACTGTTTGAGCTGCCTCTGCCTCCCCAGAGCCTGAAGCTGCAGCATATTTCATGGTGCCTACCAGAGTCAGAGCCACAGCTTGAAATAGCACTGAGAGGCCGGGGAGTGTCACAGTGCCATCGGCCTCATCCATGTGGCCACCAGAGCTTGTCTCCCTTCTTGGTGATGAAGGTTTCCCTTCTTCAGACAAGAGATCAGACCTGGCAGTGCTCCTGAGAGGGAGGAAGGGCCTGAGCTATACTTTCAGTCATTCTGACTGTCCCAGGTGGATTATTTGGATGATTGCAGGATCATTTGGTGGCTTTCTCTCATAAGGCATCTTTGAACCTAGCCTGCCTTAATCTAGTGCTGAATAGAAGTTAATTTAGAGCTATTCAGAAACTAATTTAGAGAGGTTTACTGAGCTCTCTTCAAGAGAGCAGTCTTTTAGGATTCCATTTCTAAATCGTGATTTTTTCTTTTTACTGTGGTTTCCAGGCTCTGCATCAGGGAAAAATATCTTGGTTACTATTGTAGGACATGAGATGGTGGCTAATGGTAGTTATGTTACCTTTTAAGAAGGGCTGAATTCTTCCTGAAACACTGATGATACCTTTACACAGCAAATGTGGCACATCTGTGTGGCTCTTAGCCCCACTAGTACAGACAGAGGTGCCAACAGCAGCTTGCAGTGACCCCTGGATTACAGCAAACACTCAGTTTCCTGTATTTTGTCCTACAAATCTCACTGTTGCCATTCTCGCTACACACATTCTACCTGTTTGTCACCTCTCCACCAAACAATCTCCTGAAGCCCAGTGATGCTGTGCAGATGAATCCCTGGCCACCTTGCACCCAGTCCTGCATTCTCCTGAGCAACACGGGTCTGAACACCATGTCCTAGGAGAGTAACAGGAGATGGTTTGCCTAGAGAGGTAACCAGATCTGTCTAAGAAACCACAGTATCTCCAATAACAAACCTAGGAGCAACTGGCACTGGGTTTTCTGGAACAGTTTTTATGCATTTTAATTGCCAGTTGTCTGAAGACTTTGGATGGACCTCAATCTAAACTTCAGGCTCTTGTGTCTTGAGGCCATCAGATGTACCAGATGCTGAAGAGATTGAGCAGCAAAGCATTTGAGGCCATGCAAGCTCCACAGAATTGGCTCCTGGTCTGCATGTTGTCCATCTGGCCTAGGATTTCTTTTGTGAGGGTAGGGCCTTTGGCTAAATTATTCTATCTCTGACAGGTGCAGGTCAAGGACTATACTGCAGGAATTGTGGGCCAGTGAAGAAACAAGCAGAGGTTAGTGTCCCCTGTTGCTAACTGATTACCAAAAAAACTCTTGGGGGGCATTGGGAAGACTCCTGCTCTGGAAGATTAATATATTTTCTTGGTGGTGCATCAGTGTTTTCTGACTGAAATGACTGTAAAACAATAATTCTTTGGGTAATACAGGGTAATAGCAGGAAGGATACAGGTGAACCGGGAGGAGGTGAGTTTAGGGCTTACCCCTAAATCTGAAATGTGGGACCAAGGCACCCAGGTGAGCACTCACCAGGCTGCTTCACCTGCAAGAGAAACATGCAGCTTAGCCCAGGGCACCCCCCTTGCTCAGAGCTCTTTTCCAGTTCTGCTGAGTTGCATCCACCACCTGATCCCACCTGTGCAAACGGGGCATGACCTATTGATGGCATGGTTTGCACTGACCTTAAACTGAAATATTTTAATGAATATTTAGTGTGAGGAAGAAGTAAGACCTTCAGTGTTCACATGGCACACCTTTCTGTGCCAAGGCAACCCCTAAGGTCTGCCCCTGAATTCCAGCTGATCGCAGGAGTTCAGGATTTTCCTGGACTGTCAGGTTGGGAGTTTGAGTCTTGTTTTCAGAGAGAACTTTTACAAAAATTGTGGTTGGTGGAGAAGTTAACTCGGGCTGAGATGTTTTCTTGTTCTGTTACTCCTTCCAGTCAGATAACTAAATTGATTAAAAAGCTGTTTTTAAAACAGAGGATTACTCAGTCTTTTGTAGTTCCTTTTACAAGAAAAACGTGCTCAATAGAAAGGAGCCTAAGGTTTGCAGTAGAGAGAGATAGCCCTGTAATCTTTGTGTCTATGTGTGGGAAGTACTTGAAAATTGCCTCCTACAGACAGATTAGTGAATTGTTGGTAGAGGAAAGTTTCTTAAAAATTACGCTTTGCATAAACTTTAAATTGCAGAAAACATCTACTTTCCTGTTATCTCCATTATTTATGTACTATCTGAAACAAATGTCAGGCTGACACCTCACAAATTGTTTGCTACTGATTCTCCTATTACTTTACAGATGTTCCAAAAGTTTTCACACCAGCTTCTCAGAAAATATCCAAAGATGAGAGCAGGTTTCATTCTGTAGCATCATTGTTTTGGCAGGTATGAAGAAAGTTGAGTGGGCTGATCACGTGCTTCCCATCTGTCAGCTCATCACTGTTAATAGGTGCTTGAAGGAAAATTGCAGTTATTTCACACAGCACTGGAAGCTGGAAGTTCATATGTCAAGAAAAGATGGACATGGAAATAACAGACTTTTTTATCTACAAAAGACATCCCTGTGCTGCCCTGTTGGGGGTAGTTATCTTTTGTGCACTTGTGATCTTGGTCTAATATGGATTTGCTGATGCTCACTGAAAAGGACATTACCCTCAGTCAGGGCCTGTCTTCTTCAAGACATTGAAATGTAGGGCAGGATTTTTCCAGTGGTGCTGAAGGCCCCCTAAAGGCTGACAGAGAACTATAGAGTAGAGGTTATCCTGATCCCTGGAACTACAGCTCATTCCTGAGTGCCAGCTATTGCCACTTCTCTCCCAGCTGCTGTGTATTGCTGTTTCTTACCCACAGAGGTAAGGGTACAGCAGTTTCACAGGAGCAGGTCCATCTATCCACCGTGGATTAAAGTTCCTCCCAATGCTTGTTGGACTCCATACCTTTACTACTTTTAATGACTAAACCATAAAATTTCCTTCTCTTGCTTGTCTGAAACCCATTCTAACAACCCAGTCAAACTGTCCACATCTGTGGCTTCCTGGGCTGCAATTTATCTCAGATGATAAATACAGAAAGCTGTGCTTAACCCAGATTAGAGGCATCCTGCAGTGTTGGAAACAGCTCAGGGCTTGCAGGTTTGGGTACAGCATGTTACAGCATGACAGCAGCTGTAACTACTGTAATGGCTGAGTTGTTAAAATGTCCAGTTTGCCATTTGTAGTGCACCAGTCAAATAAAACTTGTCTTGCTACTGATTGCTAACAGCAGCTAAGCAAGCTCTTCAGTGTGATTCATCTCCCCTAAATTTAGCTGCCTAAATATTAGGCATTTCATCTGAACCAGTCATCTACTGTAGTCTCAAAATTAGTCATCAGAGATAAGCAGCTCAACACTACCTGTGTCAAGAGAGGTTTCTGGCAGAGATAGGGAGTTAAGTCATCTCTGGAGGTAACTGTTTTTCTCCGCTCTTTCTGACTTAATTTAGTGACTTTTGACAGCAAGGCAAGGGAAGCTCTCTTCTTTGTTCTGTTTTCCAAAAGTATCTTTTCCATTTCAGCTATCTGTATCCTTGCTTTTAATTATGAAAAAAAAGTCTTTGTGTGTGAAGCACCACCTGGATTTTCTGCCCTGATTTTAAGTTATTGCCTCTTATTTCCTCGTTGTTTCTCCTGATTGTGAATTAGAATAATTTCCAAGGTTGAGTGAAAAAGAAATGTTCTTTATTCTTTATTTAAACACATTTTTTCCAGTAATCAATAGCACAACTGGAACTCTGGGTTTCAATGCTTTCTCCTTAAAAACATAGATCAGAGTGTTGTGAAGCTATACATCTTCCCTGTCAAACATTTAATTTATTGTGCTGTTCATTTATAGCTAGAGACTAGAGAACTATTGGTTGACAAAAGAGGATGGATGACTCTTTTATTGAGTCCTTATACAACTGGCAGAAGATAGCAAATGGAGGAAGATGTGCAACACTCATTTCCAAGCTTCTAATAAATTGTGGATGAATCATGAGGAATTTATGCTAACTTATATATCTTTCCAAAGGATCAGGAATTAACAATTATTTGTCTCCTTCACTGTGGTTAAACTTGAGCATCAGAAAGCAGGTAAAGAAGAAACTTCAATAGTGGTGCACAACAGCTAATGTGGATATGGACAAATAAGCAGCATGATCCATTCTAACTCAGTTATGGCTATTGCTTTATCCCTCTGAAGCAAAAGCAATATTAGCATTCAAACAGTTCTTATTTAGTGTTATTTATCCCATTACACATCAGTGCTCCTTGTCAAGTAAGGGTTTTATGGTGGTGGCCAAGTGATTTCAGTACTTCTCTGGGGCTCAGTTTGTAGGTGTGTCCCAGGAGGGTCCTGCCAGGGGAGTGCTTGGAGCCCCAACGCTGCTGCTGCTGCCTCAGAACTTCTTGGTTATGAGGCACTGGGCATCCCTCAGCCTCCACTCCTGCAATTCTCTTCCTTTGATCATTTTGATGTACACAGAAATCTTACCATGGCAGAAAAATACAGAAACTTATTGGTTTGAACTACTAATTTCCTGGACTTAATATCTTTCTGGTTTTTTGCAGTATCAAGTTGTAGGTTTTATCTTCAGTTTTGGGGACCTTTGTCACTCTGCTTTTTCTTACCATATCTGAACCCATCTTTCTCTGTATTTCTAATGATGTTCCAGAAGAATTCTTTATTATTTCCTAACTGTGATATTTTCTTCTTGAGGGAAGTTCTGCTATAACATTTAAAATACATCTTTTTTTTTTAATGATCTCTTGACTGCATATTATCAGTGGGTATGAGCCATGCACTCTGAACTTCATTCTGCTTTGTTATCTAGTAGCAGTAGAAGTCTTATATCCTCCCTCTCAATCATTAGAGGAGGATGAATCCTATTAAGACATAGCAATTAAAGAGATTGTGATTGGTTTCAGGTTAGAAATCCTAATGGGTTAGCTGGAATAAAGAGCTGCATTCTATAATTCTCTAACTTTCCAGAATTTCTCGTATTTCGCTTTTCTTCAATTAATCTTTTATTTATGTGTTTTAGGGTTAGTATTACAGTTTATGCATGTGTGTGTAGAGTGTGTAAACCACTGGATAACCACTGGCAAAGAGGATTGAAGAAGCCATTATGCTCATAGAAGCTAAAGAAGGAATGAGTGCATTCTAAATAATTCTCATCAGAATTTCAAATAGTGTATATATGAACTAAATGCAAGGGAAGTGTTCTCTGAGCTCTTTAAAATGAAGTGAAATTCCTGCTTGCAACATCTTAATAAACAGAAACAGAAACAGGCTAAGACACATTTCTTTTAGCTGCACAAAAATTAATGGCATTTCAATCAATAAACACAATAGTGAAGAGTAACTGGTTGTCAGTATGTAGCTACAAATGTCAAATATAGTAAGTATTTAGAAATAAATTGAAAAAACTGGGATTAATGCATTTTTATTTTTTAGAAAATATACTTACATAGTTATCACTGACCATCAAATTAACACGCAGAATTAATAATGTGTGATTTATTTTTGAAATGAAGAATGCTTTTATATTACAACCTCATTATGAAAGAGTCAGCCTGATAAAGTCATACAAAAAGGCTCATAAATGGGACAGCACAAATCAAAATAATTACCTTTACTCCTATTATATTCAGAAAGGTTCCTGTGTAGAATAGGTAGAAGAAAGGAAAAGGAATGCATATATGTGATATGATCTCATGGATGTGAACTCCCCAAACTTCCATCCTACCTGCACATCTGAGTACTTTTCAGGGAAAGTACTGGGCCAGACTTTGCTATTTAAAAGCTGTTAAATACCTTGTATTAAAAATATTATGCACAGAAGGAGAAGGCTATGGCACTTTCAAGAATTAACACTTCAAAATATCTGCCTGTATGCATCCCTGTGTGGAACACTTTTTCCATCTTGTCTTAAGAAGCCTTTTTACAGAAACAGTGTTTTCCAGCACAGATTTCTGTCTCCCATGCTTCATGAAACCTTACATATAGATACATTAATAGAAACAAAGCTCCAGCCTATTATCCAGAGACAACCTCTGAGTTTGTGGAAATGCTCTCTGAAAAATGTTTTCACCCTTATTCCTCAAAAACTTACCCTGCTAGTCTGTTCTCCATAGCTTTCTCAACAAAGTTTACAAAGCCATTTTCATCCAGTAGTCATTCTGACCCAAACTAGCAGTCTTCAGTTTCCAGTGCAGCAAGATTTGAGGTGTGGAATCACACTTTTGGGGCTTTGCTGTTTGCCCAGCACTCTTGCTGCAGTTGGCTGAAGTGGCCAGGAGGGCTTTGCTGGCCTGGCCAGAGGGGAGGACTGGCAGTGCCGGGGCACACGCAGCACCCAGCAGGGCTCTGATGCCTTGGGGTTTTGCTTTCTATTGTTTTCTTTTTTTGATTTTGTGCTGCTTTGGTGTGTGGGTCTGGGTTTCACATAAGGGGATAGTAAGGTGTGGGTTTTCATATACAAGGATAGTAAGCTCTCTTCACAGAATAGGTAGACATAACAATTCCTTCTCTAGCCAGGAACCCAAGGACAGCTAGATCTGGATTTCAGGCCCAAGAGTATAAACAACGTGGACTGAAGAGAGAAAAAAAAAGAAGGATGGGACTTCATGGGCTGGGGCTGTAATTGGACAGTTAACTCCAATATGCTAATGGACCAAAACTTGTAAAAATGTGAGATCTTGTGACCAAGCCCTCTTTTTGCTTCCGTCTTGGAGCCATCCGGGCAGATCCAAAGCTGTGGCTCTGGTACTGCCAGGGTATTTATTGAAGGCCTTTCTATAAATATCCTTTTATTCCCCTTAACTCTGTCTAGCCCCTGTTCCAGCTCTTTAAGGCATCAGCTCAGTTCCCATTCCTGCATGGCACCAGCCTCCTGCTCCTCTGCCATGGGGCAAGGAGTTCAATTGTAAAACATGGCCTGTCTTGAGCAAGTGCAGCAAAGAGTTGATCCCTTGACTCCTCACCAGATCTTGGCCAACCCACAGGGCTGTCAGCAGTGCTAATGAGCGTTCTGGTAATTAACATACTACAAATTAGTCCTGTAGGTAAGAGGTCTTCAAAGGGGCAGGATGGTCTGCACTAACTCCTTGTAAGGACTGGGTTTGCACACTGTGAATTCATAGAAAGGCATCACTGCAATGATCATAGGTACCCTGGACCTACCAGGACAATCTGAGGCTTGTACTACTCTGCATTTTATGAGACTTGGTGCATTCAACGTCTTTGCACGGAAATTTAAAGAAAGAAAGCAGACCCCAGTTACTTCATAGAAACATGTCTGCACCTTTTTTTCCCTATTTTTGAAAAACTGTGTTGAGATAAAAATATATGATTGGGAGAAGATCCGTTAGAATTAAACTGCAATCATTGTAAACAACAGTAAAACTTCCAGTATTTCTACTTTCCCTTTTCCGTTCATTTTATTTTCTCAATAAATAACAGACTTGTTCAATAAATGAAATAGACTGTTTCAGTAGACCAGCATGGATTTTATTTTAGTTGTGCTTTTTATATCATGCTACTTTAAAAAAATCCATTTTGCCAGACTGTTTTTCATTTAAGCTTATTGCAAATTATGTGTTTGTCCCAAGTACATCTTGCATTTAGTGCAATAGCTACCACTGAGTTCTTGATGGCATGGGGAGATAAAACATAGGATGGCTAGAAACTCAACATTAGTTCCTGAAATTCCTGTTACATCCTCCCCCATACTGCCTCCCTGTTAGCCAGGTTTACATGCATTCTCATATTTTTTTCCACAAGGTGAAATAAAAAAAAACACTTCCTCTCCTAAATTTCCAAGATGCACACCAGGGAAAACATAGGAGGAGGTTTTGTTTAAAATAGTCTCAGCAACATTGAAGCAACTGATGTTTTATTATGTTTCTTGGTGAACTTGCTATTTATCAAATCTATCCTAACTGCAGAAATATGCCTAAAAAAATAAGTGTTCAATGATTTACACAGAGAAAACCTATAAGGTGTTCATTACCTTTTCATAAAGTCTTCTTGCTTGTCTTATATGTAAGCAAAAACACCTGACTTTATTTTTCTACCTATCTCAGTATTTCATAGGCTCTCCTGCTGTACCCTTGCTGGTTTGATTTCCAGTCTCCAGTTAGCATGCAGAGCCAGGTTTTTGTGAAGTTCAAGAACTTACATGCTGCTTTGGTGTCTCAGCCATTTCCCTGAGTGGGTGATAAAGCCAGTCTGTGTCCATACACCAGATACTGCATCCACCATTGAAATTTTAGCATGTTGTTGTATGGAGTCTCAAGCACAAGAAACAGAATAACCCCTCTTTGAGACATTTTATCACCAACCCTTATCAGACAAAACAATCTTTTCATTATTATAGGTTTTTTGTTATTAATATCTTTTTCACCAAATATCCACTGTGATCTTTTTCGATAAGTCAACATATTTGTCCCTTCCCCAGTAATACAAAATAGCAAGAAAATAATATTTTCTGAAGGTAAGAGGAATACTAAAGTTTGCTACACATGTTTTAACCTTGACTTAAATTTAAAAGCTTTGTTACACACATTTAGAATATTCACTTTTTGTTTAAATGGCTTTAAAGTTTTAAAGGATGAGATGGATTATGCTTTTTTCCATTGCTGTCTTTTTGGTGCATCTTCACATAGGGATGTATTTGCCTTTTGGGAAGTTGACAGTGTAAGTGGCTGACAAACTAGCTAATAAATCTGAGGTTAATAGGGTTGTAGACAGGCAAGTACATAGGCGTAGGAAGGATCACCAGCCACAGAATGCTGCACATCTAGAAGCTGTCAATACAGAGTATGAAAAATGTAAAGGACAAAGCAAAAGCAGAAGTTCCAGCTCATTTTTCTGCTTGCTGAAGCAATCTCTCACATCAGCATATCCTGGTCCTCTAGGGAAGGCGTGTATTTAGGGTTTGATCTTGATTCTACTCATGCCAGAAAAAAAGTCTCTTTTTTAACCCTAAGTGGATAGGATCTAATGATTGTCCCCCCAAAAAATAAAACCAGAAAAAGGCTTCAGGTTATACCAATATGACATGTCTCTGTAAGAAGTAGTACTCTCTTCAGCTTCTGTAGAAATTAATTTGAATTCATTTAGAGGTATTTAGAGATGGGTATTAGAGCTTTAAAGCTGATTATTTTAGTTCTCTTAATTAGTGGACCAAATGTTTGATACAGCTGCTGTGCACTCATAGTATTGAGGACAGTTTCCATCCAGAGGAAAAAAAAAATCTTTTGAAGAAATTTTCTGTGCAGTAAATTAAATCCCTTGAAGTAGCTTGTGGCCAGAAATTTGAGTAAGTCAGCATGGGGCTCTTGGATTCAGCAGAGCTGCACTGATGGCTGTCACCTGTGATTGTCATTGAATTATGCAATGGAATTCTCTTAATGCCTGAACACAAATATGAAACAGGAAAGGGTGAAAAGATGTTACCATTCCACCAAAACTCTTCAAAGAAATGATAACTGCTGAAGCCCTGCATCTTCAATATACTCTCCACTTGTCTGAAGCCACCATAAAAATAGCTGGCTGGAGACTTAAAGGTGTGCCCATCACAGATCTGCCAGGGAAGCCCGCCCTGCTCTAGGCAGACTGCCAGGCTGCTCAGCTGGGTTCTTTGAAGGCATGATGCCCTGAAGGCTCCGTTTTCCCCCTCTTCTTCCCTGTGAGATGTCTCAGATGTTTTTTGATCATGGGAAGACCTTGCCAAGGGGTTATCATTTCAAAGGGAGCCAGGATGCCACACACCAGCTGGTCTGGGGTAGCCGCCTGCCTCTGTTCTCAGAGGTGCTGGGGACACCATCCCATCTCACGGCCTCCCACTTGTGGCAGAGCAGCAGCAGTTCCTGCTGGCAGCTGCTTACAATGCTTCCCACATGGCACAGAGAAGCAGGCAGTGGGATCTGAGCCTGCCAAAAGGGAAGACCTGGGAGAGCTCTGCTCTGGCTGGTCTTTTTACAGTGTGGCCACCTGGCCATGGCTGAGCCACCACAAAGCCCATCCTCTGCGCCTTTGTGCTGCAAGGTTGAACTGGTGCCCTGAGCTGGGATTTTATCTTTTATAAATAACTTGTTTTTTTAATACATATTAGCCATATAAAGCCACAAGTTCTTATACAAAAGTTTGGTCTTTTAGAAGGGTGTTCTGCAGGAAGGTGCTGGTGGGAGGTGTCATGTAAACACATGTAAGAAGGAGTGTGTGGTTTAAGTGCCAGTTTGGGGCACTGGGGAATGACAGCAAATCTCGATTCACAGTGTTACCTGGAACAACACCCTTGCCCAAAGTGCTTGGATGTGCCTTGACTGTGGCAGGACTTTTAGAAACCATCAGAGATCAACTTATAGATGAATAAAATCAGGTGAAAATAAAGTCAGGCAAACAAGAAATGTGCTTGGAAGTGTTTCTCTCTGGCCCACAGGAAAAGGCGTGTTAATAAGCACAATGGTTGTATTTTCAATGAAACTTGGCTTGATGCTTAAAGGGGAGATGGATAATTAAGACTTCATCTTCCAAAATATTAAATATTGATTTGTAGACATTTAGCAGCAGGCATAAAGCTCTTCTGAGAACTGGCTGTAACTGTCTAAAAGATTATAAAAGATTTTACTTCTCCATGTAGAATTTAGCATTTATTTTTTTTTATTTAAAATTTATGAAATGAGAGTAAAATAAATCAGGAGATAAACTTCTAGCCCTCTGAGTGGGTTTCAGTTCTGCTTTGTGTGGCCTTGCAGAGTCAAAATGGATATATGATTTTTTTTAAAGTTTGTATTGGCTTTTGGCTTATTGAAGTGTCAGGAGGTTTATAAGCTCCTCAACTCCAATCTTGATTCTTTTATCCAACTACTGTCACTTCTAATCAGTATTAAAGGCAGAAATCAAAAGCATGGGACCCGTGGGAAGAAGTGTTTCAGATGTACACTGCTGCTCTTTTTGTCACTGTTCTGAACTGTGCCCCTCCACTCCTGACAGCAAACCCACAATGAGATAAGGAGGTGAGTTTCATTAATTCATTTGTGAATTAAACAAAGGTGTTTTTAGCTTGAGTGTATATCTTTCCACCTGCCTTGTTCTTTCTTTATGACTTGTGAAAATTGCTGAAGTCCAGCCTGTCCCATATCACATAGGGCAGCTTTGCTCTAGGAGCCCATTTGCCTCCAGCCTTTTACTAATTGTACACTGGGAATCAAGACAATTTGCTTAAACAAGTGGAAAAAGAGTATTTCAGCTCAGCTACCTCTTGCAGATGTTTCTCCCAAAGAGAAAGTAACCCAGATTGCCTGGGTTTGAGAGCTTAGCCCTGAGTGTGGCACTTGCTGCTCTGAGCAAAGTTTACCAATGCTGAGCTCCCTGGAAGGGCTGGGCACGGGCAGCCCCCAGGACGTGCTGTGGTTCCAAGGAGGGAGGTGTAAGGTGCTTTGAAAAACCAACTCTCTGCAGAAAGAAAACACCCCACAGGAAAGGGAAAGGAAGAGTTAATTCTCACTAGGCAGTTCTGGGTGGGGTCTTTCCTTAATCACAGCTCAGCTACAAAAATACCTTCACTGAGTAAAACTGGAGTACTTTTAATTATATGCTCATGGCTCCATGGTCAATCTGTGTAGTAATAGCCAGTCTTGTAAGTAAAGGACTTTATTCACTCTAAAGCATTTGTGCAGTAACTTCTCTTTTTTTTTTTTTTTTTTTTCCTTCTCTCTTTTATCTGCGCATTAGAAACTGACTTGAATTTTCACAGTCATTTTGTTTGGGTTAACAAGTGTATTGAATTTAAGAAACTGCATTTTCTGTGCCTTATTTGCAGTAGTTTCAATTTGATCAAATCTGTTTCAGAATGTTCTCTATTTTATGCAAACTTGCTTTAAAGAAGTGTAAGCAAATTCATTTCATCACTGGATCGATTTATTAGGTTTTAAAAGTTTTTAAGTTTCCACTCTACCATCGACAACAGTAAAGGGAAAAAGGGAGGAGCAATGGCAGAAAATCTATTTGACAGAATAAATAGTTTCTATAGCAATAGCAGATATGTTTTAGCATTATAATGACAAATTGTAAAAGATGACACATGTAAAAAAAATTATGATGTTTATTGGAGACTTGATTATTTCCTACCTTCAGCAAACAGAAAATTGACTGAGACAATAGAATCCAGCAAGTTAGAGTCCAAATTTAAACACTAAGTCATGTCTACATGGCAAATAAAAAGTAATTAAAAAAAGAATCACCAGTTTTAGAGGAGGGAAAATAGAGAGAAAACACAATTAGAAGTCAATACTTAAATCTTACTTAAACACTGCAATTGCAAAAAAGCAGATATTTCATAAAGAAGATTTTGCAGTGGCACAGGCAGGGGGGAAGACACTAGAGTGAAGCATGCAAATTGTACATTTGCACATTTCTAAGTAAGCACAGAGACCAGATATTTTTGTGTCTTTGGGTGTTTATTACATTCCTTACCTTCTCTGACCATTTCAGTTGGGCTATAGATCCAGGGGGGACATACCTTTTATATTCTTTTCATTTTGACATTTTTACGATTAGATGTTGTGCAGACCTAAATTTTTTTGTGCTCAACTTTAGCTACTTGAATCCTGAAGTCCTCTTATTTATTCTGTCATCTGTCATTGATGTAACTGACTTCTGTGACAGTGTTGACAGAATTTATCTAAGAGTTTGCTGGATGGCACATTTCACAGAGTCAAATATAAATAAAAGGGTCCATCAGCTGAGGGATATGGGATTGGAAGTCAATGGGTGTTGAAGGTGCTTAGTTTCACAAAGACCTATTCAAGAACTCACACAATCCCGTCTTACAGATTTATCTCTTTATATATGACCATGTCCATATTGCCTTCAGGTCAGGTAGCAATATGTTGTTCTTCTTTTTTTCTTTCCTAAGACCTGGCAGATAATCAAATATGTACCTGAATTTCTTTCTGACATTTCAGAAATGCTAAATATTGTATTCTGTTGATAATGCTTTCTGAAAAAGGAAGGAATGGCCCATTTAATAATGTATACTTCATTTACAGTTTGGAGTGTTAGCCAACTACTTGTGATGATACTTCTTCCAGTCATAATACTGATATATGCAGAGTTCTAACTACATTTTTAAACAGAAAAACAACTGAATGATACATTCAAAATAATTCATGGAGAGGAAATAGATGTATTTCAGCATGGGAGAATATTTATGCATTATTTAACAGCAATAATGTTTGAATTCATACATTATGCAAATGCCATTATAATCAGGAAAATGAAAGAACTTGGACTGCTGCAACATCTTTAAATCTACCATTAGGTACTTATTTGTGCATATCATTTAATACTGCACAATGTTACAGTATGTTACTTGAAGAGAGAAGTTATCAGAGACTAACAGGTTATAAAAAAGTAAAGCTGATGAATCCTGATTGCTACCTTGATGCTAATGTCTATAAATTTATCAGCAAACAAGAGTAAAGGCTTTAATGGCAATTTACATAAACTTCTCTTCTGGAGATGAGTTACCGTGGCTTTACACACGGTTCCCATTTTGCATTGTGATCCTTATCCATCCCCAGCCCCACGTGACAGACCGGCACACAGCGTGGGCTGACACTGCCAAATTGTGTTTTCTAAATCTATCAGCAGCTATGTTCCAAAACTATCAAAAGCAGCAAGCCTGACCATATAAAACCAAAGCTGCTTCTGCTTCCTCTTATCTCTAAGATAAAACATTAAAAAAAAAAAAAGAACAGAAAAAAAAAAGAAAACACCTGTGATTTGGAGAAGACCATTAATAGACCTGCCCTTAGTATTTAGTTCTGTTTACACCTCTGCTTAACTAGATCCGTAACTCCACACATTTGCTTATCTGTAAGTACCCACGTACTCATTGCAGCGTTTTTGTGCTCATTTCCCGGCAGTGTGAGCTGTGGCACTGGAAACAGGGAGCCAGCCCAGCCCGGAGCCAGCCCAGTGCAGCCCTGCCGGAGGGCGCTGCTCTCCCTGCCCCATGCTGGGTGTCTCCTGGTCTCTCCCTGGCACTCCTGCCTTTGTTTCCTTAGTCTTTCTGTTCTCATCAATGTTCTCATTTTCTCCTGTTTTTAAACAGCTCTGCCATTTCTTTCTTTTGCTCCATTCAGGTAGGCTCTCCCAGCCACATGGTCCTTACAGCCTGTCCTCTTCAGTACTTCACAGATAAATGAATTTGTCCTCCAAGTGATATGTGAATTATCTCTGGCACTCTCATAGCATGGTACTCTCATGCTATGAAGCAGAAAAACAACTAGTCAGACTTCTGTCCTCAAAAGTATCTGGTATATTTTCTCCCAGTTTGAGCTTAAGGAGCTGAGGGTTCAGCTGTGTTCATGTCATTCTTTGGAAGAGTAATCTCATGCTACACTTACAAGAATGTTCTTTCACAATCAAAGGTGTGCATGGTGATGAAGGGAGAACTAGACTTTCCTCTTGTAGCTGATGAGTGAACAACATTTCTTCAGAATAACTCATACTGCAAAACTCTCCATTTGCAGTAACTAATATTTCTGTTAATCATAAAAATGAGAGCAAATAGAACTGAGGAACAACTGTACTGGGAGAGCGATCTATTTTCTTAACTCATTAAATAAAGCTGGCCCATCACTTGTCCAGGAGGTATTTACAGAGAAGGACATCAGAGGGAAATTTTCATTCTGGTTTCCATGTGTATTTGTTGTGTGGCAAGCAAAAAAGAATTTTCATGCAGATGCAATCAATCTGGCACATCTCATAAACACTATATTCCCCTAATAGCTCAGGAATTCAGAACAGATCTTGCAACTGGGTGGCATTTGGGTACAGTTTGGGTGCTCACCAATTTGAATCCAGTCGGCAGCCTGGAATTTTCACTGTGACAGAGTCTTCCAGAAATGATTACTTTTTATGTCAGAATGGATGCAGTAGTGTTTGCTCCTCCATCATAAAGACTGCCAGGGCCTCTGCTATAAAATCTCTATTGCTAACAAGAAAACACAATTCAACCAATATATTGTGTTCCTGTCTAAGAACTGACATGCAAGAATTCATCCTGGAAATTTTTATTTGCAG
The DNA here is from genome assembly GCA_013400575.1 of Peucedramus taeniatus. NCBI lineage: Eukaryota > Metazoa > Chordata > Aves > Passeriformes > Fringillidae > Peucedramus > Peucedramus taeniatus. The sequence goes on along the minus strand of WBNO01003409.1, from coordinate 347,530 downwards.
AGAATGATACTAACTTCTCAGAATGCAAAATAATGCATGAACTTCCTTTTGTTGAATATTACCGACTTTTTTTTTTTATGGTATTGTAGCAATCAGTTGTTGTAAATGTGCTTGGGAAGAGAAGGGGATGTAGGATGCAGCAGTCACCATGGGTGCAATAACATGTGCCCACTCCGATGCCAACTGGAGATCAGCAGCTGATGACAAGGAAAAGAGGACTGCACAAACTGGAGTCAGTATGTCCTGCAATGGCAAATCAATTAATGAGATATCAACTTTGGAGTGGTTATAATAGTTAATGCAGACCTCCCTGTTGTACGTGGTTTTTGACAGTGCCAGCTGGATGCTGGCTGTACAAGAAGGAAGTGAGAGATGGTTATCACTGCAATTATTTTATAATTGCAGTGTTGGATGGTTGCTGTGTTTGTGCCTTGGTGAACTGAAGTTTAAGTTCACCTCAGGTGGATTTCTGTGTCCACAGTGCCCGAACACAGTGACAAAGCCCAGCCTTAGATAGAACAAGGTTTGCATCACTTCAGTGCTTCCTCCTGGCTGGTGGGCTCCTTTTGGCCAAGCAGATGGTACAGCAGTTTGCAGAAGCTGTCCAGTGTGTCTGTGTTTTCTCTGTCATTACAGCTCCTAAAATGAAATTTCAGAATGTGCCAAATCCGGCCAGACCTCTGTATGACTAACAAGGATGCCATCCCCACCACAGAGGAGTGTAAGAACTGTGGCCACCTCTCAGCAGAGGAGCTTGGAGAGAGCAAGGGAGCCATTGGTATGGTTAATTCTGAACCTGTCATGCTGTAGAAATCATCTCTTCTGCCTAAGGCAGCCCTGTTGTGTTGGCAGTGTAGCCAAAGTGCAGCTGGAGGAAGTGCCTGCTTGGCTGAGACAATGCAGCCACCTTTTGCAAAGTTACCAGAAAATAACATCAGAGCTTCACATTTCTTCAGACTTAGAAGAAGGTCTTCTAAATTATGACCATAAACTCAATCCAACCAAAAAATGACAAAGTAACTTCTTTGGCATGTGGAAAAGCATCTCTGGGTTATCTCCTTTTCCCAGCGTTTCCTCTATTGGAGTAGGATTATTGCTGCCATTACTCCTAATAGTTTCTGATTGCACTGAGGACATGCTCCAAAAACCACTGAAGTCAACAAAAAAATTTCCTGAGAGCCCAAATTACAAATTTATGTGGTTTTCTCAATTCAAGATCATACACTGTCTGGCCCCAGTGTGCCAGGATAGGTCCAAAATACTTGTTTTTTGAAACAGAAAATTTAACTTCAACATTAAACTCGGCACTGACTTCAAAAGGATTATCCCAGTCATCTATGTTCTGGCAATCTTTGCTTACAGCAGTTTTAACATATGTTAAATTTTATGCTGATAGTTTGCATATCCTTATACTAAATAAATATGTACATTTATGTACAGTGTGATGTAACAGTGATTTACATCTCATGTGACTGTCTGACATTATTTCTCCTAGGAATGGCTGTATCTTCTCAGCACGATGAGGAAAATGCTGTTTCAACCTAATAATATTTTAATTTCAGGTAGTCAAAATGGTGTATCTTTAACATCAGGTTGTCTGCAGCTTGTTTCATAACTTTGCTAATTCCTCTGGGTTTTAATTAGAAACATTCAGCTACATTTCCCTAAATCATGCAAATGCTGGGGCTCCCACAAACAGTATTATTGAGATGGTTTCTTAATTGATTTTTCTTTGGGAGCAAGTTGGTTCACTCCCATTTTTTGTGGCAAACACTGGCATTTGTCACTTCTTCCAGGAACTGATGCTTTCTGCTTTAATAAATGCACATATTAGATGCAATTCTCTTTCTCTGTTTGATAGGTGTATGGTGTCAGGAAGAAGAAGGTCGCAATGATGTTAAGTTTTCTGCTAAGCAAAGGATCAGAGCGTAAATGAAATCTTGAAAGCTGGGAAATGAGAATGTGCAAGTGTAAATAATGTATTAATTATTGACAGCTAGGGGACTGAAAAGTCCTGTTTAGTAATGACATCTTCATTGTCACACTGCCTGACACTATCTCAGGTATTTTTTTTTTTAATAATGGGTTCCCCCCCCCTCCCGGATAGTAAGTATTTCAATTTACCAGTGTAACTATTTATATTTTTCATTTTCTTTGGCTTTTATTTGTCTTACTGTAGTCTAGGTGCTTGGTGCAGGAGGGGAGGGGGGAGAAGCTAATCCTTTTTTTTATTGTGGCAAGTGATATTATTATGGTACGAAATAGATTTTTTTTTAATAAAAGAACAAAATACTGAGGTGCAAAAGGAGATTCCACTTCATTGGTTATTTATGGAAGTTAAGATATAGTTTAGGGAAAGACATATGATAGCTAAGGGCTCAGTTTTTCCAAAAGGCCTTCCCAGCAATGACTATTGCTTAACATATGCCAGAAGCAGAATTGGTTTCACCATGGCTTTTTGAGTGAGGCATTAGTTATATTAAGGAAAGGTGTTCCTGAGTTAAAAGGCTTTTAATACTCTGTAATTTCATTGCATAAAGTCAAAGAGTTGTAGTGAATTCTTTAATATTTAAATTATTTTTGTTACAAATTAGAGCAGAAAAAATTCTCATGATCCCAAAAAGGTCTTCATATATTAGCTGTTTGCAGAAGGCTGTTAGATGTAAATAGCTAGGAGCTTTCAAATACTGAGATTTAAATTGAAAAGGAAAAAAAAACCCACCGCAAGTCAGCAAACAAAAATAACAACAAAACACCACCACCACCACCAAAACTACCCCCTGATCCTTCTTTGCCAAATGACCTGTGAACTTTCCTCCCCTCAGCCTCCAGGCAAGGGGCTCCATTGCTCTTTGGCAACTCTGTGCCACCTCCAGACCTCTGCTGGTCCCTGACTCCTGCTTTAATCCCCCACTGGCTTTGCCCATAATTAGATTTTGTCCCTTCTGTGGGAAGAACTCACATTGGATCGAGGAGGCTCACACAGCTTGGGCAGGTGCTGAGGAAAGCCAGGGATCCCCACCCTGCCATGTCCCTGGGGGCAGAAGGTGCCTCTGAGGGCTGGGGGTTAAAGAAAAAGAAGAGGCAGCTACTTCAGATGCTCTCCACACCACGATATTGTCTTTGCTTTCACCTTACTGAAGAGAACTGGGAGGCAGCTTTCAGTCAAATCCTCTCTCTCCTGAAAAATGCAGGTTCTGATCTGTGGAATTGCTTAGCAAGTTTCTGTCAGCCCTAGTGAATTGATAGGGTTGATAAATCCTGGTATGTGGAGAACTGGAAAAGTGGAAATATTTAATTTCACTGTTTTCAAAGCACTATTTTGATTTATCACATTGAAAAGATCTCCCATTTTAAAAAGTTTGATTTCTTTGTTTAACAAGCATTAATATTTTTACATAAGTTAAGATTAATGAACCATTTCACCTGCAATTTCCCACTTTCCAGTTGAATCAAGCCCTGCTGGTTTTGGCCATTGGTGCCAGGCAGGGTCGGTGTGAGCTCGGGAGCTGCCCCCAACCCTGCCCCTCTCTGTGCTGGTGCTCCCTGGGCTCAGCAGGGCCCTGGGCAGGGATGTTCCCAGCTGCACCACCCACTCCAAGGGGATATTTTCAGGTGGTGGCAGCAGGAGGGAAAATGCAATTCCCTCCTCAAGTCTGCTGTTGTTTACAGAACATGTGTCTCAAACATTAAAAAATGCCATATGTGATGCTGAGTATAGAGCCTTCTTCCTCTGCCCAAGAATAGAACTTTATCAAAATGAAATTTCCTGCTCATTTGAGCCCGTCTCCATAGCAACAGTACCATACACCTGTGATGTACAGGCAGAAGCTGCTACAACCTCTGAACCAGGCAGAACGAGCCGTGCTCCATCCCCCCGTGGAAGGCAGAAGAATATCTCTGATGTGTCCATGGCACATTTTGCTATATGCTACCTATGTGTGGTCCCTATATGCAATCATTTTATTCAGGATTACCCTATCTACACTTTGTAAATAAATACAAATGTGCTACTTACATGAAGTTGTACACTTGCAAAAATTCAATCTATTCTTGTCCTGAGGGAAGACTTTACAATGCAAACGTTACACGAAATAAAAGCTTGTGCTCACATTTGTAAGAATTTCCTAATTCAAAAAATTCATAAAATGCCTCACTCTTGCAAATCTGCCAATCTGTTAAAAGTACATCATTAAAAGAAAAGGCAACTGCACGCTGAATTATTTAAATATTATTTTAATAGTAAACTGGAAATAATTATGCACCTTTGGCTATCCAATATTGCAACTTGCTGCTCACTCCATAACTTTTAGTGAAATTGAACTTACCAATAAGAAACAAATGGCTGCATTTTAAAGCAACCTGAAATTATTTCCCCAGGTCATTCATAAGGTAGATCATTACAGAGAAATGTTTTCTTATGCAAATAAAAAATAGCCTGCTAATGCAATGTAAATTATATTTTAAGCTTCCTACATTTATTAGCTTATTTAAGAAGAGGCAAACTTCAAAGAAGGATTTTATTTGAAATACATGCAGAGTGAAAATCTCCATAATGATGGCTATTGCTCACAGATATACTGTATAACATATAGATGAATTGTCTGTTTCTGTCTTCTGACGCTTGCATGTTCTTGTCTTTGCTTTCAGACCTGCCTTCTCTTCCCCTCTTAGCTCAGCAGTTCCCATTGCTGAATGCAGGGCAAGTTGCAAGCAAAAGGAGTGAAATATGATAGACGATACATGCATCTTGGCCAAGTTTATTGCATCAGGTTGCCTGAATTTTTAATACCACTCCTTGATACAGTGGGCTTGACTTTTTCCCTCCAGTGTTATTATAACCCTCATTTCTATGCCAGTGAAAATGGGGCTTCTGCTCTCAGAGCAAAATTTGTCATCCCTTTCAGCAAATGGGTGGACAGTGTTGTTTTTCTTTTGTAGGGCACAGAGAAACCAGGGTCTGGAGGCACCCCCTCATGCAGCCAGCAGTGAGCACAGAGCTTTAGTACAGCTGGCGACTGGATGAAAAGGGAACTGATCTTTTATCCACACCTTAAGGACAGGAGACAATGATCCCAAATTTTTTGTGGTATTTGTACACAGTTATTTATTTTCTCTTTCTCAACTGCGGTTGTTTTCAGATTTTCTGCTAGGAAATATCTGTCTTATATAAGCTGCTAATACTCTGCTCTAGGCAGAACATGGTGCTTGGAGCTTATGTAGGCTGATTTCAGGGAAACTAGCAGCATTATTGATTTTCATTGGGCTTATTAGGATCAGTGTAACATGCACTTTTGCTACACTAGATTGTATTTGACTTTCATCATGAAATCTTATTACACTAAAAAGAAATGGAAACAAGCTATGCAAATAAAAGATTTTGCCGGGTACTCTAATGAAATTACTCTGTATCTGCAAAAACACACTTTGTATGTAGGTCATTCAAACCCTGAATGCTGCTGGTCAGACTGTTCTCATTTGCTTTTGAAAATTAAGAATAGATTCTCCAGCCTTAGCAGAATTATTTCAGATTTGTGCTAACATAACTGAAGTTATAGCTTGATCCTTGAAGTAGTTGTGCTGTCTGAATTCTGATGTTGAGTCAGTGATTTACTAGGAAAGGGAGCTTCCAATTGTCTCCTTGCAGCTGGTATGGATGATGCTACAACATTATAAAGGTGTGAAATCCACGTGGCTGTGGGCACACTCTTAAACCCCCAGGCAGGATAAGGAATAAGCAACAAGCTTGTTTTCACCCATTTGGCTCTTGTGGGACATCATCTCGTTGTGTTTTGCCCGTTGACATCGGGGGAGGCAGCATGAGCTGGCAGCATAGCAGATCTTCTCAGTGCAGCATCAGAGGCATAAAGTCCTCCCTCCTGAAGCTCAGAGGAGATCTGGTTACCACCTCAGCTGTCCTCTTCCAAGAACAAATCACTACCAAAGTTCACATGCCCAAACCCAGACACTTCACCGGTACTCCTGTAGCTGCAGACAGTGCTGAGACTTTCTCATATTCTGCTGGCAGGAGAAGGTAAAGTTGTTTGTGTGGTTCCTACCCTGTGAGTGCCTGGGCTATTTGGGAGAGCAAAACTCCTCTGCTGTGGTTGTTCTGATGCCACTGAAATGGTGGTGCACTGAAATGGCAGCAATGCCCTCCTGCCTGCAGTGGGGTGGCAGAATGCCTGGGCCATGTCTCCATGGGGCCACACCTCCTCTCCTGGCTTGTCAGCTTGCGGGGTTGAGGAAGGGGAGGTGTTCTTTGTTTTTGTGTTTTGTCGTCTCATTTTCTTGTCACTTGAAATTGGCAGTAGGAAAAACTCCTCCAACTTACTCTGTAGGAATGGATCAAGACTTTTGAGCTGTCAGGAAAAAATATCCTCCTTTAACACATTTTGATGGTGCCTCTAAGAATAGCACATTTCCTAATGGTCAGGATGCTTTTATTTTCATAGATGTTCTACATCTGGAGAAAGCAACATTCTTTTAAGAAAGAGAAAATGAATTTTGAAGAACTCTGAGAAGCAACTCTCAGGCTTCCCTTCCTAATACATTAGTGTATTTCTGATCCTAGAGGGTGAGCTGTGTAAGGTACCAAAATTAGCAGAAAGCACACAGTTGAAAACTAACCTACAGGATAGATGCTAAGAAGAACAAATTCAAGATACAAAGCTGCAATTGCAAAGTTACTTGGGGAGTACAAATTTTGCATTATTGACAGTCTGTGATTTAATGACATTGCATAGTCAGCTCTCAGGCAGTCTTGAGTCATTCCCTGTTGATTCAATGAAACTGTGCTCTTATGCTTGGAATTGCCTACTGTGTTTATGGGGCTTTATGGTGAAATTTTGGTATGGACTAGATGAGGTTTTTTTTTCAGAATTTTTCAAACTCAGCAGCAAAATCCTAAAGGGGAAGCTCACCTAATATACAGGTGACAGTCTTATTTATTTGTGAAAAGGAGTCTCAAACTGCTGAACACACAAGTTTATGGAAAAGAGCTCTCCTGTGTTGCTGACAATTAGTATATTTTTCACTTGCAAAATGGTGCTTTCTGCTAATGCTATGCTATAGTAATCAAAAGCACCTAATCCAGCTGATTAAAAATTCCCTGTTGGGCTTTGCTGACCAAATTAATACAATTAGTAAGACATTTCAAGTAGGGAATTTCCTGCAAATACTGATATTTGTAGACCTTAAATTAAAATTATGATATGTAAAATTACATATCAAATGAAGAGAGATCTTATTCCTTGGTGCATCTAACTGAGACCCATTGTTGATGTGTGGCAGGAAAGATTTTATTCTATAAGTGCAGGTAAGCTTTTCACTCAGACCTCAGCTTTAGAATCAAATTAATTGTGTGATCAAAGCATTTCTTTTTTACATCCTCCCAAAGAAACTTAGCAAAAAATAAATCCCTTAAGTTAGTTCATGTAGACAATGGTAACAGGTGCTATGGGTTGTTGTTGAGATGTTGTTTGTTTAATATTAATCTAAAATAATTTAAATGGCATCTTAATAGCCTTATTTTATGTCTCTTATTTTGATTTTAAAAATCAGCGCATTCCCCTTAGTGCAGTTAATAGGGTCAGCCTGTGAGCCTGTGCTGGTTACCATGCCTTCAGTCATGTGGAATCCAAACAGCCATTATAATTTGTTTCTAAACAGATCAAGAGCTATTTACCATCTCAATGTTTTGTGCACAGCTGGGTGTCTGGCAAACATCCAATATCCATTAACATTTAAAAATTAGTCCCATAATGCATCTTTTCCATGGCTTGAGGAGTATACACACTGACACATGTTGGGAACCAATTATATTTGCACCGCCATTAGTCTGGCTGCATTTAACTTCCCAGTAAATGAGGGCTAATTTAGTTTCCAGAATGGTGTATCTTAAATTCATGCAATGACCTTAGCAAAAGCAGAGTATCTGAAGATATAAAGAGGAAGGAAATGTTCAGAAAGAATAATGCTTCCTTTTTTTCTGCCTAAATCGTAGGAGTAGATTATTATATGACTGTTTCCAGTATCCATTCCAGTATCCATTCCAGGGCCTTAAAACCAGATTCCTTTAATTCAATACTGCTGAAATTCATGAGCAGACTTTGGTTGGGAAGAAATCACACTAATATGGTAAACTAGCACACCCTCCTTGCTCAGATCAAACCTGCTAATGGACCTTTTTTAATAGCAATTTAGACCTGCCTGTAGCAGGTCTAACTCTTCAGGTTCCCAACTGATTTTAAGTGTTCTATTTTCCTACCAGCAGGAAAATAAGAAATACAGATTTCACAGTAAGTGCTGTCTACATTGCTTGTGAAATATATTCTAACAATGCCATGGAAGTGAAATGACCCTCACAATTGGCAGTTTGTTGTTTGTTGTTTGGCATAGAATCTTAATGCAAATGGAGAAACACAAACATATTTTGAGAAGTATATTTGCCAAACCTCTGCTGTCATGAGAAATTCCTTCAATAATATCAGAGGTGAAATGGGATGTCTGGCTTGGGGGATGAGTGTGTGACACCCTTCCTTGCAGTGTGTCAGCTCAGCTCTCAGTGATCAGGTTCTAGACTGACTGACTTCTGCTGCTGTAACTCACTGCACAAGGCTTCTCTGAGCTCACCCAGCCCGTGGCAGGCTGCTTAATAAAGCTAAATTGCTCCTACAAACACAACACTATTCAGCAGCCTTTTAGAATTATGAGCTGGTTTAAAAATAGTGGTTTTCCTTAACACTCATCTGAACCACTTAGAAACTCAAGAAGGCAGGAATTTTCTAAATGAGAATTTTCTAAATTGCTGTATACAGCAATAGAGTGCAGCGAGCCTCCAGGTGAGGAGTCTGCTTCCTCTTCCAGCCGTGCACATCTGCAACAACTCTGCCCTCTTGGCACAGTTGTTTGAATGGAGTTAGCTGTAGGATTCTGTCTGGAGTGAGGCTGCAGCTTTATAAATAGCTCTAAAGTTTAATGTATAGAAATATTTATTTACATATGTTTAAAATGCAGTATTTAATATATAAAATTGGTTCTTCTGTTGCATCCATATAGTTCAGAGCTAGCCTTTGTCAAGTATTTCTTTATTGTATCAGCACCTTTTTCCTTTTCCTTTTTGTGCAAGAAAGTATCTTTCGGTGAAAGGGCCTATTCTTGAAGCTGCCCTTTGGAAAAGTTCACTGTACAGTCAGTATTTACAGATGCTGTTTATACTGTCTTCCTCTCAAAAGACATGGCTTTTTATTTTATTGCTTTCAGTGAAACCCATGCTTGTAGTCCCTGACAATAATACATTTTCATGCATCATTGGCAATACAAGGCTTCATTTAGACTATTGATTTACATTCTTATTGTATTAGAACTTGTTAGTGTTTCATACCTTCTTATTGTTTGGTGATTGACCTTTGCAGATTTATAGTACATAAGCAATTAGCCAGTAATAGGTTAAATTAATAAAGAAGATTTCTATCAAATTTAGGGGATTCACAAATCTATCATGTTGTGGTACAGTCCATTTCTTTATTTATATTCCACACAGCTGTAGTTATAAGCTGAATTCCAAGTGCAGTAAATCCTGCTGAAGACTCCTGAGTTGCATGTGGGAAGAAGATGATGTGTGGTGTGTGTGCAACTTGCTGGGTAAGTGTGTAGGGATGGGAACTGGCAGAAACGTTGAACTGTTTTCTCTTTCTGTCTTGACAGTCTCTTTTATTTTACAGCTGTGGATTTAACAAAACAAAACTAGAGCTAATTTAATTTTTAATTAAAGTCAATAGTTTATGTACATTCTGACATATTTGGTACAAAAAAGAATAAAAGAAAATACAGAGAGAAACTTGAAAGAGAAATGCATTTCTTCCGCTTAATTATTTAGTTTCCAACTAAGAAACAGCTCTGCAGACGTCGATTATCCTTCAGGGATATCTCAGAAGAAGTGAGCAATTAGCTTGATTTTCTGTTGAATATGTAGCTTGTGACTCAGTATGTGATCTATTAAAAAGATGATCATTCCTTTTAAACTGTGTCCTGATATACATGGAGCCTGTTGCTGGAGATAAAAGTCAGTGCAGTAATCCAGTCCATCACCGTGTGAGACACAGCTTTTCTGTCGTGCTACACAAACAGACAGTGGTAATTTTAGGTGTTCTAAGGACTGTAAGAGTAGGAGAAGGGTGAAAGAGGGTGAAATGCTCTCCTGTTAAAAGGTAACCTGGGATACTGCTCAAGACTTTTTACAGCTTTAAGCATGCTTTCACATAGAAGCAGAGTCTAAAAAAAGGGCAACTTTTCTCTGGTGGAAAAGTCATCTCTTTGCACCCATTTCTGTAGGGAAGCAGTGACTGCTCTGCCCCCACCAGCCTGGAGTCATGGATGGGGCCGTGAATGGAAATCAGCAGCTTGGGAAATTCAGGCAAGGCTGCATGGGAAGGGCTGTGGAGAGGGGCAACAGAGGATGTGGCCCATCCTGCTGCCATCCAGCCTTCCTGGGTCGCTCTGGGCCTCAGAGGATCAGTGCTGGGTCACCACCCACACACAGCACCATGGTCCTGGCACAGACTGCACCAGGCACACAGGTAAGAAGAAAGCAGGAACTGGAAGGGAGATTTGAAAGAGTTGTATAAGCACATTTTCTAAATACCATCAGTGTTGCAAACTTGTTGGTGAGTGCACAGACTCTGCCACCACTGCCCTGCTTCCAAATTACTGTTGCTGGATTGAGAATGGAGACTGTGGAGTTGGGGGTTATATGTCTGCTGGCACTTCTGTTGCACAGCTGGCTCGAACATATTAACTCACAATGTGCCCAGATTTCACAGAGGAAAAGCAGAGTGCACATTTTTGCAGTTCATGTGTTCAGAGATTTTTGGCTGCAGTTTTTTTGGTTGGTTGATTTAGTTTGGTTTGTGTGCCTTTTATTACGACATTCTATGGGAAACAGTCTTGGAGGAAACAGGGCAAAAATGCCTTGGGAGGACACCCTTGTTTAAGTTAGGGTGAGAAAGGAGAACAATCTCCCAAGGTCCCCTGCATCTCTATGCAAAAGAACTCCTGCCTGTCAAATGTTGTTCACTCCTCAGTTCTAGTATGTTCTGTGTTCTTAGTTTCTCCATTGGTTCTCCCCAAAAGACCATTCCCTCCCTCCTCTACTGTTGGTTCCACCTGCATCACTCCACTCCAGTTCGTCCCCTAGACCCTCTCCCCATTGTGCTGCTTGTCCCCTGACCCCTCCTGCCTTCTCCCAGTGAGGCACCCAGGCCCTGCTCCGTCTTGGCCCTTTGCCTCTGGTTCCCTTCAGCAGAGGTTGTGTTCATGTTTGCTCCCACCTGTTCCTCTTACCTTCTCCCTGCCTGGGCCCTCGATCTGCCCTCAATAAACCCTGCTGGATTTACCATGCAAAGAGCCCTCTCGTCTCTTTGGTGAGGCTTCAATTTCACCATCGGGGCTCGGGTGTCTCTGGGCTGGGGGAGCTGCCATCGTAGCCCAAAGTGGAGACGCTTGTGGTGCTGCAGGACCCGACAGCACCTGCCCGGGGGAGCTGTCAGTAGCCACCCGCAACATTCAAATTCTACTACAGGGAGATACTGCAGGGTTTGAGCTTAAAAATTAACTCTAAGTAAGTGACTGCACGAGGATGAAGTTTACAGATGTACTGCCAGATTTCCTGTACACCTCAGTCCCACTTTGAGCACTTCCACCTGTCAAACTGGGCACCTCCAAATACACACTGAGCAGATGCTCAGCCCTTGATGGGCCTAAATTAATAGGCATCTGTATTTCTGACATTGAAGCTTCCATGGTATCTGAAATCTTGCTTCTGGTCATGTTTAAAAGTGCCACAGTCCTGTCAGGACTGAGCAGTGTGGTACCTAACTTGTACCTTCATCTGCGACAGGAACCCAATGCTTCAATGTCACATGACAGCAAAATCTGGGTCTCATCCCTTCAAGACCAGACTGCTCTGAACCCTTTCTGCCCATTCCCAGCATACTAATGGAAGGAAGGAGCAAACCTGAACTGTGCTCTCTTTCCCAGAATTGTGGCAGGATGTTGAATAATCACCCTTTTGCCTTTCTGCAGCTAATTTCAAGGCCATACAAAAGAGGGCCCTGTGCACTGGCGTGAGCACCAGTGGGCTCCCTGTGGCACAACCCCTCTGCTCCTGGCATGGGTTTCCAGCCCACATGTGGCCACAGCAGCGTGGCCTCCTCTACCCCTGGTCCCGTGGAGCATCCTTCTTTAACTCCCTGTGCTCCTCCCCTCCAACCTGGGATGGGCTGTCCAGCCTGGGCAGCCATGGCATCCACCTGTTTGTCAGACAAATATCAAATATCATCATTTATCATTGCAAAATCATTTTTGCATGATTACAGGTAAAGTTACAGCTCATCTGTGTAAGAAAAAATGTAAGAAATGCTTGCCCATCTCATCCTTTATTTATCTGCACTAATTATGCATCATGAAAGCTACTGGTTCAAAACAGCCTGTCCTGCTTAAAGATATACATGACAGAGGATAATCAAGGTGGCACCTACTCACTGCTTACATGTAGCCCAGCAAAAACCTCCTGTGTGGTTTCCAGGGCTAGCTGCAGTCCAAAAGAAAATTAGGTATTTTCTTGTGGCCAGAAGCCCAGACTAATAAACTCTGCAGACCTAACTTTTCATACAGATGGGTTGTGACTTCCTGCATTGTGTTTCCATTTGTATTGAAAATTACCCTGGATCTGGAATCACTGGATCTCTGCCAAGGCTAATCAGCCTATCCAGCCACACGCTGACTCCTGAAGAGCTCCTTAAATCCTTCTTGCATTGCTGTCCCCAGTGCCAAGGAGCAGCCCAACCCAGGACTCTGAGCTTTCTTTTTTTATATAGTTTTATTTGTGTTTGTGTTTGTTTTATTATTTTAGAACCTTTGTGGCTCTGCTGGCTTTGGGAAGGTGCTGTGCTCCACGAATGCAGTGGATGTGGGGTGCTGCAAGCATGATGGCCATGCCATAGGTTTAACCAGCTGAGCAGAGACTGAAGGAAAGGCTGTGTACTGCCCAGGAAGTCCTTCCATCCAGCCATCCTGGCAATGGACAAAGCCAAAGGGATTACCTGTGTTTCACTGAGGGGCATGCTGTGTACCTGATGTTGGGAATACAAGGCATCTCTCAGACTGTATCTGACCAGAGGATGTGATCTGGCGTGGTGGGCAGTCTGGGAGCAGCACAGATCTTTTGTGAGTGCCAAACTGCAAGCTCTGAGCTGGCTGCCCTGGCAGGGGGTGTCATGGGTGGACTGTGAGCTTCAGACAAAGCATATTAGAGAAGCCCTCCTGTTGAGTCACAAGCTGCAGGAAGTCACCCTTGCTTTCTAAACTCCTTCTCACAGAGGAGCCTGGGAGTGGCTGGATCCAGTCTTAGCCCCGGACTTTGCCAACAATCTAAGAAATTAGAGAGATGTGATTGAAGCCTTCTACAACTTTGTCCCACAGGATTATGGATGGTAAACCAGATATATTTATATAAAAATTAATTACTTGTTATGATAAATGGTTAGACAAAAAAATCTTAATCTGAATTATTTACTACACAGTATTGAAGATAAATCTACTAGTATAGTATAGTATGCTATATCAAAGCAATTATATTAAAGCTGGCAAAACCCCCCAATTATTAAGTAGTGATGTTACCCACACCAACGACTGTGGGCAGATCTCTTCTGCTCATCCAGCAGGACTAACCTTGAAGGGCAGACTCACCCAAGGGAGGAATCTCCACACACAGTCCAACAAGGGGGGTATTAGAAGAACCTGCTGATCAAAGTGGGACTGGACTTTTGTAGTATAAAGTGATTGACTGACTGTCAGTCATATGTCTCCAGGCCAGCTTAGCATTTTTGGATAAGGATACTTGACCATATCTGCCACATCTTTACCTCATTATCAGAACGTTCAACTTGGAAGTTGATGAGTTAGCCTGGTTTTACCAAAAGCAGTATGACACTCCCTCTCAGTTCACCACTGACAGCTTTGTGAAGTAGGCACTGCTGGAATTGTGTTACTTCATTCCAGACAGAACATGCTGCTGGAGAGGGCAGGGCAGCCCAAAGCCATGTGGGCAATGGCTGGCTACAATCAGGAAGAAGCCAGGAGGCAGCTGGGTGCATGACATGGCTGTGAAAGGCACTGATGGTGCAAAAAGCCCATTGAGTAGAGGCAGGGTCTGCCACAGCAGTGGGTTGCTGGCAGGGCAGGAAGAGCCAGTTGGGAGTGTCCAGCCCTGGGCAGCAGCAGGGAGAGACCTTCCCATGGAGAAGCACACCAAAGAGCCATGGCCAAGGCAGGCAGTGCTGGGCTTCACTGGAGGTTTGAAGTTCACTAAGTGCATTGCTTCTGCAAGTCTTGCTTTTACATTTTGAACAAGGAACTAAATTAGTATGTAAGCCATTGCTCTGTGTTTATGCTGAAGTGCTACAGTGGAAATGTTCTGACCCAGAGAAGCTAGAGTATTCATTTTTCTTGAATGCATTTGTAGGAAAATAAAACTATAGGTTATTTCTTATTGTATGTCTGAGAGGCTGCACAAGAGAGTTAAAATTGAAGGGGAGGAAGAATTTAAAGGAATAGGACCTCTGTCTGTTCAGAATGATTCCAGCTTAAAGATAGGACACTGCTACATTTTCACTTCAAGCATCACTTCATTGATATTTCTGACATTTTGGAGGAGCAGAGTGAAAAAAAACCCAGAGGTATTTTCAATCCATTGAAAATATCTTCCTGCTGTTTTACCAGAGAACTCAAAGACATTTCATAGAAATATGTGTATGTGCAAACACATATGTAAATATTAATCTTTATTAGTGACAAAATGGGGAAAACAAGATGGCAAGCACAACTACTCTAAATGGTACAAATCCATTAAAGAGGGTGAGTACCAGGAGGCTGTTTTTGTGTTGAAAGGAAGTTCACTCAACTTAAGATTGCCTCCAAATACAGAACTAACCCAAGTTTAGATTTTACACTGACTGGACAAGTCATATTGCTCCTTAATGAGGCTCAACTCTGAAGAAAAGGAGAAAAAGAAAAGGGTCAGTGTGATAAGCTGTGCAATGCAGTAATTGGATCAAGCTGAGACACTGGTGGCCTTTAGGAGCAGCAGCAGAGACCTGTAAGCAGGCTGGCATATGCAAATTGTTTTCTGCACAGGATTGCCTCAAAACAGTTTTTAGTTTTCTTCAAAATAGGACAAGCAGAAAAACTGATTAGTGGCTTCTGAAAATTGGTCATATTTTACTTCACAGCCTAGTAGGATGTGGGAGGTTTTTTACCCAAAGACAGCATTTTCATGCCTGAAAATTTATTATGAAATTTTGGAGCCATCCAAAGCCATTGGGAACCATTTTCAGTGTTGCTTAGTAGCATAAGGAGGTTTGGAGGCTTTGAGTTTTGAAGTTAAATACCTATAAGAGGAGTCAGGTAACAGCTACACAGGTTTAATCCTGGTAAGTCCAGAGCAGATGAGGGGTCAGTGCAATATTTGAAGCACAAGTATCCTCTGAGGGTCTTTTCCAGCTCTTATCCAGAATTTGTGGAGAATATCTTTAGGTGTAATAGAAGCCTATAATCCTTGTGGAAATATGAATTTTAATGATGCTACTTGTGTTGGTTTGGCACAGCCTGTTTTTTTGGTAGCAGGTGGGGCCACAGGGGTAGCTTCTGTGAGGAGCTGCTAGAAGCTCTCACCATGTCCAACAGAGCCAATCTCTGATGGCTCTGAAGATGGACATGCTGCTGGCCCAATTAGAGAGGTTGGTAACACCTCTGTGATGACATATTTAAGAAGAAAATCAAACCAGCCTGCACACAGGTGTTTTTCAGGGATGGTGAGTGCCGCTGCTGGGGGCCATGCCCGGTGCAGTGCATGGCAGTGCGCCACCACAGCTGTCACCATCTCAGGGCGGCCTGCAGCGAGCCTTGCCTGCCAGGCCACCCCTAGCCAGCCATGCTGTGGACAAAAAGGGCAGGGGCAGGGCTGGCAAGGAAGCTGGCAAGGAAGCTTCTCCTTCCTGGCACCANCAAAAAGGGCAGGGGCAGGGCTGGCAGCTTCTCCTTCCTGGCACCGTGCATGCAGAGAGGTGTCAAACAGAACCAGCACCGTGGTGGCTGCCACTGCCCGCGCGATGGTGGCAGGGCCGCCTGGCCAGCAGCAGAAACACGGTGAGCAACTCCCCAAAAAGGAACCTGGACGGGATTGACTTCTCAGCGCTGCGGGATCCTGCAGGAGTCTTTGAATTGGGGGAACTTGTTGTCAGTGCAAGCAACAGTTTTTCTTCTAATCAGAGAAGAGAAGGAAGTGAGGATATGTGAGAGAAAACAACATGGCGGCACCAAGGTCAGTGGGAAAGAAAGATGGGGAGAAGGTGTTTCAAGTGTCAGAGCTGAGATTCCTCTACAGGCCGTGGCGTGGCCTATGGTAAAACAAACTGTCCCCTTGGAATGCATGAAGTCCATGGGGGATGCAGAGGTCCACTCAGAGCCTGTGGGAAAAGTGCTCACATTGGAGCGGGTGGATGTTAGAGCTGTGGTCTAGTGGGAGACCTGAATAGAGAGAGGGCCCTTGCTTGCAAACAGCAGCCTGTCTTTTGAGGACTGCACCCCGTGGACCATGGGGTGACCCATGCCAGAACAGTTTTGGGATGATTGTTTGCCCATGGGAGGGACCCCATGGCACAGCAGAGGAAAGACTCCTCTCCCTGAGCGAGCAGAAGAAGATCTCAAATGATGAACTGAACAAAGCCCCCATGCCCTGTCTTCCTTCACTTGTCTGTGGGAAGGAGGGAGGGGCTGGGGAGGAAAAAAAAGCCTTTTTTTAAAGGCTTGTTTTTACTTCTTGTTACCCTTCTCTGACTCTGCTAATAAGAACTTTACTTTATACCTCTAAATTTGAACCTGTTTTGCCCTTAGAGTGTTTTTTTTTTCCAATCCTTATTTCAGTTCAGGAGCCCTTTGTTAATATTTTTTTCCCTCTCCTCTGCCCAACTGTAGCAGGAGAGAGTAAGCAAAGGCTCTCATGGGTGCCTGGCATTTGGCCAGTATCCAATCACAACATGGATGGTTATTTTTTTTCCCCTTGATTACATATTAATTGGATTTCAGGAATAAACTTCATTGTGAAAACAGGATATATTTAGTTTATAAACAGAAGCGTTTGGGATAGACAGCTCTAATCCAAGTGAGACAGTGCAACTCTTTGCTAGGTTAACTTCAGTTCAGACCAGATACAAATCTGTAAAAATTTGGAAGATAAGTGTCCTGTCCTGTTCATTTTATGTGGTAGATGAAAGAACTTACCTTAAAGGTTTGAATTTGACACCCATTTTTCTACTTGCAGTGTACTTCTAAGTCCTGCCTCTTGGCCTTACTTTTATAGCTCAGCATCCAAAAGGCTACAAACTGGCCAAGGCAGAGTAACTATTAAGAACATCAGGAAATCAAAAAAGTGGTCACATTTTAGTTTGGGGTTGTTTGTTTGTTTGTTGTCAGCAATCAGGAAAGCAGGTTTTAGTAATAAAATTAGTGTTATGCTTGTTTAGTATGCCTATGATATTGTGGAAAGAAATTTGGGATTGTTCAAACTGCAGCTCTGCAGAAAATACATCACAAGCACATTGCTGGGCACTGCAGTACTTGCAGCTCAGAGCAAGAAATAGTAAGAAAGACCCCACTACCTTTTGTATGTGGCAAAATCAAGCAAGTCAGCTCTGTCAGAAGGCTCTGGAGCTTCTACTGGGACTGGCCATTTCATCTGCTGTTTCTTACTGGTTGTTTATGGCTTGCAAGGCTGCATCAGGTTTCTTAGCTCTCCATGCACTAAGTACTTTAAACACATCAGAGAAAAATTTCTCAAAGCATTGACAGTATTGTTCATTTTTTTTCCCATTCACCCACTAAATAGAATATCCACTGGATAAAAATGACTGACATTTCTCAAGTTGCTACCAGCAAAATTCTTGAATCCCCAAATACCTTAACATAATTAAGTTATCTTCATACAATTTCTTCAGGGATCATAGTGGTACTACTACTGAGTTTCCTAAGGAAACTCAAGCTAGATACTCATGCTACAGATGTGCTAACTCACAGCTTTTCCTCCTTTTGTGCTTTTCAACTATACCAACCAATTTCAAATAAGTCTGACAGTAAAAATACCTCAAAAATATCAAATTCCCAAATTCCCTGTGGCAATCTTCGATGCCATCACTCAGGGACAGCTGTTTTACAGTGTCCCTGCAGCAGCAGGGCCTGTGGAGGGGGAAATGGCCATGTAGCAGCTCTGGGACAGGCTCTAGCTGGAGCACAAGCAGTGCCACAGCATCCTGGGATAAGATGTGAACTCAATGCATAGCTCTGCCACTCCTGGAATGGGTTGTTCATACATGAAAACCTATTTTCCCAAGAGACCTTAGTGACTTCCAGAAGAACAGACCATGTCCATGGCTATCTCTTGATGCTGGTGTTGCCTCAGTATTTGTCTGGATACGAGTGGGCCCCAGCAAGGAGTCCAGGCTGTTCTGCAGTGTCTTCTCAGGTGATTCATGATGTCTTTGTAAAGGTCCATGGTACTGAAGTCATACACAGGACTTAGCAGTGTTTTCAAATTCTTCTGGGAAAGAGAGAATGCATTGTAATAAAGCGATCAACTGGAAATATGTAGAAAAAAAGAGCTGGTTTAGATTAGGTCTTTTATAAACTCCAAGTTTTTATCAGTGGTTCTGTTCAGTCATGATTTTTTTGGTTTTTTTAATCACATGCAGTGTTGCCATGCCTGATGCATGTAGTTAAGGAAGAACAAGCTCTGGCAGGGTTTATTTATTATTGAGAAATAGCCAGATTGGCCCAAAACAAGGTATCTCAATAGAGTTGTTGTGACAGCAGCTATACCCGTGTGTATTTACCTTGCCTACATGTGGCAAACTGTTCTTGTATGTGGATTTTGTTATATATATGTGCACAAGTGTTTGTGTGTAAAGCAAGTGTGGATGCAAATCTCCACATGCTACTATAAATACCAAAAAGGTTTTTCCAATTAAAACCCTGCAAGAATCTTTTATTATTAATTTTTTTCTCTTACAGCAGGTATTGTCTCTGATAGAACAGATAGGGATAGGGCTGCTTTAGCTTCCACTGTGATCCCCAGCCTGGATACACAAGACTCTGGATGGGAGGGACGGCTCTGCCCCTCTCACATGCTTCATGTTGCTCCTGCCTCTTGGCTTTTTCAGAAATGTGTCTTTCCTACATAGGTAGGGCTGATGTGCCATCTGTTGGGGGGATCAGCATCCCCAAGCCACAGCCCTGCAATGCTCCTAGACAATGTAGGAAATGTATGACTGGAATGTGGCGGCTTGCATTTGCATTTCACACATTCAGCTTTACTTCACACATTCCCCTCTCTCAGACATGATAAAGGCAGGGAACGCTCTATTTCTTGTCAACATGGATGGATGGCACCCCTAGAAGAGTATGCATTTGAAGCAATATGTTCTGCATCACTGACGTAAGCCAAGATGCTGTTAAGGCCGGGCAGGTTTGTTTTCCTATTCAGCGCTAGTGAGAGGGGCACTCGGGGACTTCGTGTCCTTGAATTTAAAGAAGATTGAAGTGTTGTATTGTTCAGAATGAAGGGGAAGAGGATGGGAGCAGAATGATGCTGCAGCAGACGGTAAACACTTGATTGCAAGAGCTGAATAGGCTTGGCCTACATTTTGAATCTCATCATGGTCTCTTTTATTTCACTCATTTGTACCCCCAACTCTGCAATCAGTCCCAGATTTACTCCTGCTGTTTCTCCCACATTTTTCTTCAGATCTGCAATGCTGAGTGGGCATCTTGGCAGAAGAGCAGCACATGCCCAAGTGTTGTTTATGAATGAGGGATGCCAGGGTAGTAATGTACACAAGATAATTTCTCCCTATGTTTAGTCCTTTTAAGATTGAAAGTTGTCCTCATGAGATTCACCTAGTAATCTCCAAACCTTCATTTCATATTGTGTGGCAGGGCTGAAATGGTCAGTGTGCAGAAATGTTTCTGAATTTCTGAAAGAAAAAATTTATCTGTACCAAGCCCTGTCCTTTCCCTTGCCCTACCCACCAAGCAAATCCATCACTCTCTCTTCATTTCCCATTTCTCATTCCATTTCCCCATTCCCATTCCACCTGAGGAAGGCATCAATGTAGTGAATGCTAAGTACTGAATTCATTTGCAACTTGCCAGAGCCACTTCTGTTATTGTTTATTTTCTGCTTACCTTGGAATAGCTAACAAACAGGGAGTGAACAGGGTGGGGGGGATGTGGGGGGTAACACTTGCAGAGAAAAGCCATAGTAGTTCCCAGTATAATTCCTTTAAATACCCAGACTTTTGTCAAATCAGTCAGTGGAGACCAAGACATATGTAAAATTATAGTTAAGGTGGGAAAAGAAAAATACTGGTGTTTTATATCTAGCTGATATTTGACAGGAATGACCAATACTGATTCTATGCAAATCTGAGTTCCTTGCTGAAGATGAAGAAATGGAGACAAATTTGATGCAATGCATTTGTAATAGAGAAAACAACTTTTGATATATTCACAGGGCTTGTTATATTTTTCTCTAGCAAAGAAGTCTCTAGAACTTCAAATTATAACTGGGTTTACAGATGCTTTGAGAGACTTTTGAACCTTTGTCTCCTTGTCTCCTGTCTCCATTGCATGGAAGATTAGAATAGCAGCAAACAATTGTGACTTATACATCCTTTCACCCTTTATATACAAACCAAAATATTTTTTGTTAATTTATTCAATACCTTACAGTTCAAGGTATCTGGTAGATACATCCTTAGTTCTGATCATCCTTTAGAATGACATCTTAAAAATATATAAACTAAGATATATTACTGTTTGATGCATATAAATGCGTAAAACAGAGTATCAAGAATGATGTCTCCACTCTTTGAAAACAACAGCATTTGTCAAACTATTTCTAAATTTCAATCCACAAGTTCTGTAGGATGGGTTTACAGCTAAACTTTCAGCACTAATTCCTACAAATATTTCCCTGGTAATCACTGCCCCAATCACCCTTGCCATTTGTTTGTGTTACACACAGAATTTTGGAAAAAATTAAAAGTAGCCCAGTATAGAGGCTAATAATTCAACTGCTCTCTGAATTTAATTGCATATGTCATTCAGGGACTGAAAGCACTGCAGTATTTGCATTTGGCAAAGCTGGAGAAACTCTGAGATACGATTGTGTCCCTTGTTAGTGCATTAAAAAACGAGAGGCTTCAGGCAATGGCTGAGTGGGATCTGGTCTGTGGATGTGATCCCTGGCTCTGCTTACACCCTGGACATGTCCTGCTTATGGCTGTTTAGAGAAATGTTCAAGTCTGCATCAAACAGTACGACAATGAGCAGGCCTGAAGGATGGACCCGTGTGTGTGAGTACCACCATCCTCCCTGTAACTGCCCACTGCCCCCTATAACTCAGTGCCCACTGAGATCAGAGACTGCAGTCCACTGTGTGACATTTCCTTCTGTGCCCTTTAATGCCCCCTGTAACTTTGATCAGGGAAGGGAGGGCTTGAGGGAGGTGGTATGGGACCCAAGTGGTGCTTGAATGTCTTGTTAATCAAACAGCTAGAGCAACAAAGGAGAGCTGATGGGCTGTAATTGGGATTGCTACCCTTGGGACTAATCCTGGACAAAACATCCAAAGGTGGGGAGAGGAGGGTAGGGGGTTATCCTGAAGAGATATCTAGTGAGGTAGCACTAGTGTGTGGCACTGTGTGAGTGACCACTGCCCCAGCTCGGGGCATTAGCCCCATGGCACAGATTGCTCAATTGGCTTCTTGGTGCTCTGGATTATGTGTGTCCTTCCAACCCCTGGTGCTGCAGTGGGTAATATCCTGCATGGCATTACATCTGCTGGTGATCCCCACTACATGCAAGAGCTGTGCAGTGCTCAAGGACCAGCAGCACAGCAGGCTGGGGTAGGGAGAGGCAGGGTTGAAGCACTTCTTCATAGGCAACATTAGAAATAACCAAATCTATAGCTTAAGATCAGACCTTGTCTCAAAGAGACAGGACCTTTCCCTCCTCCCCTTGCTCTGCAAGGCAGCCTTCCAAAGGCCTCAAATTTGTTTCACTCTGTGTGTTCCTTACTACTTTTTAATGACCGAATTCTCACTCAACCATGAAATAATTTAGGAAAAACTGCATTAACAAGCAGACTTGCTAAGTTCATAATTAAGGTATTTTCAAATATTATGGGTGGAAATTAACTTACTGTGCTGTCTATGGAAACAGTGCAGAAGGCAGCAGGTTGCCTTGTGGAATATTTATTAAATACTTGCTGGTATTCGCTGAGGACCTGGACAAGTCTATGGCAATTGAGCACTGAAGGTGTTGGTATTGGTGGAGTGGTGGCTGGGGCTGATGTCACTCACACAGTGCTGGCAATGACCTCCCCTGAACTAATGCGTTTGTCTTTTTCCTGTTTAATCATGTCTCCCCTTAACTGTGTGTCTTATAAGAGGAAAGAGGGTGTCTTTTTTAAAGGGAAACCGGTGGCAGGTGTGCTAGAAGGTCCCTCAACATCAGTACCCAATGTCTTGTTCCTCTGCAGCCTAAACCTTGGAGCAGCTCACTTTCTTTATTCCCTCTGTCAGGAAAACTGGGAGTGGGGCTGGTCGGGACATGGGTGAGGAAAAAGTTTTAGCAAGAAAAAAGGTGTTTTGGTGAGACTAAATTTTTAACAGAAATGGAAGGCTTTTGATACAATTATGTTGGATAAAGTCAAGAAAAGCCTAACAATGTTTTGTTTGGGTTATTTTTGTTTCAGAAAAGGAAATGAAAATTTCACTTCTGAATGTTTATTTAAAAATGACTTCTCAATTCAATATTGACTAGTGTCATTTTAGGAATGGGAAATAATTTAAGTATTCACAAAGAAAACAATTAAAAAAATAGATATTAACAAACTGTATTGGTTTTGCATGGCCTGGATTTTGGGAGCAGGAGGGCCACAAAGATGGCTCCTGTGAAAAGCTGCTGGAAGCTTCCACCATGTCCTGCAGAGCCAATCTGATGGCTCTGAAGGTGGACCTGCTGCTGGCCAAAACTGAGCCAATGAGAGAGGCTGGTAAAGCCTCTGTGATGACATATTTAAGAAGAAAATGAAAACAAAGTCACAAGCTCTGCTTGGGAGAGGCTGAGGACAGCACTGATGGCACTACAGCTCCACTTGGAGCAGTAGTGGACACTCTTCCAGCAGATTTGCAGTGCCTGTAACTGGATATGTGTGTGTGCATGTGGTCCATGGATACACCAGCAGGGAGCTGGAAACCTCACTGAAGGGGCTGGTGGCAGCAGTGTGGGACAGTCCCCTCTCACATCCCTGCTGCATCAGTCCATGGAAGCAGAGTGGGGAAGGCATTAGGGAGGTGTGTTTTAGGTGTATTTTTAAGATGTCAGTGGAGAAAACTCTTTCACATGAGGCCATGCTGAGCCTAGCAGGGTTAACCTTAGTCACAAAAGGCATCCACACTGGAAGTGAAGATGCTGACAACGTGTCAGTGAGATGTGATGTCAGGATGTGAAAGTTAGGAATGGAGATGGGCTAGGTGACTACAGGCACTCATCTGGTTGTGTTTCTGTCAGGCTGGCTTGTGGGAAGAGCAAGAGTTAACAGCTAAAATTGTTTTATGGCCAGTACATGTGGTAAATAAGATTACTTATAATGAGATTAGCCTTGGACAGACTAAACCACTGATGAGTTCATCTTGGTCTGAGGCAATCCTGAAGCAATTGTAGCACCAGAGAGGATGTAAATGGTTCTGGCTGTCCCAGAGTGCCAGGGCCATGCCAGGAAATGGTGGCTTCTCCTTTTTGGGTGGAGAGACAATTGCTACAGGGAACGGGTGGCTGTGAGTAATGCACCTCGCTGTGGGAATGTGATGCAAATGGATGTAACGAGCTTCAAAGGATCATCTCTGGTGAAAACTGAGTGTGGTTAGAGCTGGAAATATTTGTGAGGTGCCACGTGCTGTGCCCAGCAATGGGAGGTTTGTCAGCAATGCTCCCAGTGCTGGGCAGTGGGGCACACAGGTGGACATAGGTGGGAGTTTTGGGTTTTGCCTGGGAGCAGCAGGAGGTGGGGCAGGGCATGTGAAGCCCCTCCTGTGACCCAAGGGGGTCAGGCACTGACCAGCACACTGGGATGGTGGGCACCTGCTGTGGCCTGCAGCCCCCCAGCGGGGTATTGGCTTGAGGCACAGGAATGGATGTTTTCAGGGACCGTGAAGGGAATTAATGCAGCCTTAAATAAGTGCAGCTGGAATGAGACACCTGACAGCATGTGCTTATGCTGTCCTTGAACAAACAGATTTTGTCTGGGATGGATTAAATTAGTTATGAGTTTAAGTAAAAATATACAGGGAATAGGAAAAAAAACAACCTGGTAGCAAAGTCATTGGCTTCAGAGGAATAGTTCTGCATTTCCACATTATTTTCTCAGTGTGTTGCATACAGCTTCTCTAGAGGGGTGTCCCATAGAAAACAGCACCAAAAGGCATAAACTCAAACAGAGATTTAGGAGAGCAGGCCCAAACCTCTGCAGGGTAGACCTGGGGTGTTCCCACTGAAGGCACAGTACAACTGGGGAGAGCTGGATAAGAGCTGGACATGGACTGTGCAGGCCTGGCCTCAGACAGGCCTGTATTAGCTGATGGATTCTAAGTCATCAATTCTGACATCCCACACACTTCAACCATCCATTATATCTCTATGGTCTTATCTTGGTGTAAATTAAATTAAAATCTGTCCACGTAGTGCTGTTGCAATGCAGAACTGATGGTGGTGGTTTCATGCCAGCTCAGTGTAATCCATCCAGTCTGTCCCATTGAGAATAGCTCAGATGTCTCCCTTAGTCCAAGGTCTCTGCTACAGTAATGCACAAGGCAATGGCAAATGATCATCATTTTAGCACACACAATTTACATTCCTACCCCTTGGACCTTTTATTTCCTTGGCCAAATCTCACTGTCATCCATCAACTTTTGATATTCAAAATCTAAATAAATTAGCTAATTTTTTCCAATCAAATATGAAATGGTTATTCTACTTTCAGTAATTAATCTTTTTAACACATTTAAATGATCTTTTAACAGAAGAAAATATGACCTAGAAGTCTTTGAAGCCAACCTACTCTTTTCTTTTCCTGTTGCTTTTCACTAAACACAATGTCTGTAGTGCCAGACTAAAATTATGCTGCTTAAACTTGATAAAGTACTGCATCAACAACAAAAAAGGAAACTATGACAGAGAAATGAACAGAAAGCAAAAAAAATCATTGTACACCAGGCAGGCTTTTCTTTTCCATCTCCTATTATGCAGTGTGCAAACGTATCCAATTTGAAAAACTGACTCAGAGCAAACTGCTAGTGAGAGAGCAGGCATGGAGGCAGACACAAAACTGCTCACAGACCAGATTAAGGGAGTTTATTGCCAGCCCTCTCCCCAGCACATCAGAGGTTTAAGGCTGTGTCCTCCAGGGCAGTGGAGGCCTGGCCAGGGAGCCTCGCCCAGGCACGGGCCCCCCCCCACCTGTACCTGCCTCAGCCCAGGGCTGGGTGGGGATCCTCTGCTTTGAGGGCTGCCAGAAATAGAGATGAACTAGATGGAACAGTTCAGCATATTAAATTGTCTCTATGCAAATTGAGAGTGAGCATATGAAGAGGGAGATTGGTATTTGCTATATTTCTCTTTCTCAGAAACGCTATTAGTGATCTCCCACTTCAGCACTTCACTTGTTGGTTAGTCCCCATTCTCCAAATGCCACTATGTCACAGAGGGAACATCAGCCCAGAAATAATTAGTATGGCAATTTGGCACTCACTCTTCAAATTACATCTAGCAGTTGCATATAAAATTGTCTGTAGAAATCATCTGGCTCTTACCAAGAGTTAGTTTAATAATGGAGTTTGTTTTGTTTGTAACCGCCACTATTATGTTGAAATCTGGTGGTCAAGAATTGTTTTCCTCTCTTGCTAATGGAAACATCTAGCAAAAGCAAGAGAAAGTAAGCCTTTTCTGCTTTGCTGGAGTGAGGAGTCCTGACCTAATCTTTCTTCAACATATGAGTGCTGATTGTGGCTCTCTGGGGAGACCCACCCAAATGCTGGATTTCATACACATTATAAACTATTGCACCTCTTCCTCTTATCACTAATTAACTATTAATTGGTGCAGAGACAATAGTAAGACCTCCTACTTTTTATGTGACTACTGAGCCTTAACTGGGCTATGATTTTTCCTGGTACAGAGGAGAAAAGGTAGCAGGAAAGACTGAAAGACAACACTCCAAACCTAGAGAGGAACCAGCTTTTCATTGCAGAAGATCCAATGCCCTCAACTTGAATGTTACTCACCTCCATCCTTAATGGATATTTTCATGACACTTATGAGAGAAATGCAGAGTATATTTTTCTTTCTGCCAAAAACCCCCATCCTGAAACTGAGAAAACTTCTTCAGCAAAGGGGGGTTTTGTCCCAACAGGTGCAGTCCCCTAAACATGTCCCTGTCAAGCATGTCAGCATCATTCCAGCAGCAATATTTTGTCCAGCCTTCAGCAGATTACTAAGTGACTTAGCAATCAGCCTTTCCCATGACAGCAGGGGGTTCTGCAGCAGACCTTGTAGGTGGGATTTTAAGAGCAGGAATAATAGATAATGATGGGGCTATGTCAAAGGAAAACGCAACATCCCTATAATGTGGACATTACAGGATTTCTGAAGCTGCTTTCAAAATGGGTCCAAAGAATATATCCAGCAGTGCAGGGCCTCTGGAAAAAGAAAACAGGCAGCCAGTGTACTAGATGGAGAACAGAAAACAAAAAGGAACGGGGTGGTTTTTGTGTGCGTGTGTGTTTGTGCTCATGCCTCTTGGGCTTTGCATGCCCCCAGGAGCTTTTAGAGGACAGCAGGTATGGCCCATCAGCTGATTCTCTGCAGCTGAACACATGCATCTCACCGGTGAATGCCAGGCAGTGCAGGTTGGTTTGGACACCTTTCCTTGACTTACTCATAGGCTTAGTCTGTGACTATGCCCTTGCTGACACAGATGATATGTGGTTTTGAACATGTGGAATAATGAAAAGCTTTAAATGCACACTGTGAATGTCTCCATATGGCAGGTTCTTTGGCTGTGTGTTCTGTGGCTACTCCTTAGATTTCATGTGTTGCATTTTTCCTATGGATTAAAAGCAATTGAGCCTGATATCATGACAGCTGTGTGGCCAAGGAGCTGGGTGGGGAGGGACAGAGGAAGGTGTGATTTTCACTGTCCATTTATTCCTTGGTGTTAATGCTTGCTTGAACTGCATTGCAATTAACCAAACACCTGATGCTTATGCATTAGGGCACCTGATGGTGCTTGTAATGGTACTAAGTTATGAGCACTCATGGAATGGGGTGTCATTTTAATTGTCATACTTTTCTTCTGGCAGTCTTTTGGTCCCATTGGGTTAGTAGCTCCTATAATGATTATGACTGTCAAATTAAGCCATCTGTAAGCACTAAAACTTGCAAGCTCTTACCAAATTCACAGCACTCATGTCTGGGAAAAAAGTTCTGCATATTTTCAGCTGGCTGTCATGGAAATTCTTAAATGGTTGGCATGTGCCTTGGTCCCTTTCTCCCAGAGCATCCTCTCCCTGTGCTGTCCCAGCCGGTGTCTCCACCCTGTTGCTGTGGGGGAGGTAGCAGGCATGGGGCATCTGCCCTGCCTGCAGGGTGTCAAGAGGCTACCCTGAGTGGCAGTGCCTAATTTATGGCTCTAAGCAAGTCACAGTGAGTTCCCAGCAGTGAGGCAGCCCCCTTGGAACACACGTATTTAACAACCTGAACACAAAGGAGTGACTTGTGCCTTAAAGCAGGCTGAATTCCACATCAGAAACCAGACAGGAATGAAAGGCTGGGCTCACAGGGTGCTGTTCATCCTTATGTCTTGCAGCAACCATGGAAGGTGCTAGAGAGGCTGCTGAGAGTGGTGTCACCAAGCAAATCTCCTTGTAGCTGTCTGCAGGCAGTCCCGGGCTGGGTCCTTGGTGCCCTGCAGCAGTGACCAAGCTTCCTTGCTCATCTCCAGTGCAAGCCCACCTTCATCCAGACAGGGCTCCTGTTGGTAAACATGATGTGTAACTCATTTTGCAAACCAAAGGTGCAGTGTAATAACACCTGGTGTGTTGTTCACACCATACCAGCAATGTTAAATGCCTCCAGGATGCTCTTCAAGTGCATGGACAGAACTACTGAGGAGAGGAGGGAGAAACCCAACCTCATGGATGGGCTGTTGGAGTCTCCTTGTTTTCTGCCACGTTTAAAGGATAAGCTGGCTTATGTCATGGGCTTCCCTAAGCAAAAGCTGGGTCAGAGAAATCTGGGATGTGTCATAGGAACTTTAAGTAATGAGACTTTTGCTTGCTTGTCACTATGGCACGGCTGGCTGAGCAGCTCAGAGCCTGCTGTGAGACAGAGTTGGGGGCTTGGCTTGAAAGAAGCAGAGCTCGGGCCAGTGCTGTTGGCTGCTTGCCGAGGGTTAGCAGAACAGAGGGAGTCATTGAGATATCCAGCCCTGAAACAGCTCAGGGCTTTGAAAATGCTTTAGGTGACCTTAATTTTGATTTGGGGTGTGCAGTAATGAGCAAGTGGTGTGATGAATGCGTAAAGCTGACAGAAGGCACTGGCGTCTGTAAAGAAATAGGATGTGCAAGGTCAGGAAAGGTGTGCAGGTTGAAGTGATGTTTCAGAGGCAGTGAGCATGCCAGGCTGACTCATGAGCTGAACTGTGCAATAATCACAGGTAATTACTGCACACCAGCCAGGAGAAGGATTTGCATACACACCACGCTGGACCACAGGGCCCATTTGGGCTCTGGCACACTCCACTCACAGCTCAGAGCAGACAGGCAGAGAGATGAGGAGCCATTTCCAAACAGAGCCAATATTCTGTTTGTTTCCTCATCCAGCTTCCAGACATGACATTGAGCCATGATGTGCAAAAGTGAGGAACAGGGAGCTACTGTCTTCAGAGCAGTGGAGGGCAGAGGAGTGCCTGTATTCACCCCCTCAAAACTGTATTCACCTGTATGTCTGCACTACAGGAATGTGCTGCTGAATCTATAGTGAGGAATTCTCTTGTAAGCAATATATTTTTTACTGAAATAAAAACAATAGAAATCCTGAAAAATAATGAAGGCCTGTTGGACAGGACCTCTCAGGCTACACAGGCTGTGGCTTACCAGCTAAGGGGCAAGGTAGCACACCTGCCTATATTTCCTGTAACAGAGAAATCCCGAGGGATTCTCATCGTCTCGGGGGCAGATTTTGAGGCTACGTCCTTGCAATAGGAAAATAACTATAGTACCTCCACTCTGATGCCATTAGGGCCCCTGTATAATTTGGGTTTAATGTCCCCTTCCTCTCCCCTGTCCTTGCCAAGATACGTGGCTGGGTTGGTGCTGATGGCAGTGAGGGTTTGTGTTGGTGTGTAAAGACACAGCACAATGTGCCCACTATGGGGGCACACTTATACTCAAAGTGGCTCTCTGAATGCAGAGAAGAGCACTGATTTTCTGTGTGCCTGTGAACAGACCCCTTAAAAGCAGAACAGATACACAAGTCTTGTGGTGAAGAGCAAGTAAATGTTCTTATGCCTTGGGTAGGGGCTGCTGGAAGCTCCTGCCTGCTGTTCCTTGTGCCCCCATAGTGCAGCTGCCAAAACCCAGCAGTTACAGGCTGCTCTTGCTGGGGATCTTAGGGGTACATCCATCAGTACCTCTAACACCATTTCTCTCCCCAGATAGGCTTTAAGATCTCTCTGCTGCAGGCATCCTCCTTTGGAGATAGTTTTGGAGGTAACCAGCCTTTATCAGTGTCTCACATGACATGATTTGAAAGACAAACTTAACTGTAAGCAATAATTTGCATCTGTCTAGACTTACATAAAATGTGCAATATATAAAACAGTTATATATACACACTCACAAAGTATTGCAGACAAGTACCTATACAGCACTGTTTGTACGGCTAAGATTTCTTGCAGCAAAATACTATTTCAGATTAAGTAATACCAAATTGTACTCTTTTGGCTATAATATAGATATTTCCAATATTTGTTTAGCTTTATCTGGCTAATTCAGCCACACTTGGGTAGCAGTACTACTTTCTCTTCTCTTCTTATGATGCTGATTTTATTCTGGTACCCAGGGTCTCTCCGGCAATAGCTCTGCCTCCCATTCCATGTTTACCTTTGGAAAGTTGGAATACACTGACTGGTATCGCAGCACCCGACTGCGTGCTGCTATTCAAGTGGGACAAAAGGAAACGCTACTTAGTCCCGGGAGCTGTGGGGAAATGACCATCGCTAAATGATTCACTTTTAAGACCTCCAATCCGTATTACAGGTAACTGGGATGAAGCCAGGCATCCAAGAAAAACAAATCTCTCTCCCTCCGAGTCCCGCGGCTGGGCGAGTTCGCTGCCATGGCCCGGGGTCATCGCCGAGGGCTGCCCTGGGACGTGGCACTCGGCAGCGGTGTGACACAGAAGTGACATGTCAAACATTTGGGCTGCAGCGCACCACCCTCTCCCCAGGCTGACAGGAGAAGGGGTAAGGGCTGGAGGAACTCCTGCTGGCGGGCTGTGGGGACGCCATGGGCCGCGTCGTGTTCGGCCTTTTTCTTCTGACTGATATACGAACCCTCGGAGAGCCGGNGGCCCTGCCCCGCCCGGCCCGGCCCGGCGAGACCCGTGCCTGCTCAGGGGCCCAGAGCCCGGTCTCTGCCACCGCCGCTCCTGGTCCCGCACGCCGCAGGTGCGGCTGGAAACAACAAATCTTGGGCGCGTTTCTCCTCACGCGTGCCGCTTGCAGAGCATCAGACAGCCCAGGGCGCTCGCTCGGTGTGGGCTCAGGAGCCCCCACTGCACTAGGGCTGAAATAACACCCGATCCGGCAGACGCAGCTCTCTGTTCAAGCGCAAAACAACCTCAGAACAGCCCTCGGGAGAGGGGGAAGCAATTTTTTAACCTTTATTTTATAGCCCGTGCAGGGAGGTGAGCGGGGGACGGGGCCCCGCGGCGGCTGGCGGGGCTGAGCTGCGGCTCTGGAGCCCGCTGGCTTCCTCAGCCACAAAAGGCTTGCCCTGGCGGGCAGGGGCACAGGGATTCACACCACCAAGGGAACAGGGAGAGGAGGGCCAGGCCAGGCTCCTGGTTGCTTCGAAAACACACAGGGTTTTTAAATACATTTTTCTTTATGGTCGGACAAGAGGAATTTCAGTGACTTGCAGCTAAGCGTATCCTCCAAATCACTCCATCCCATTTGTTGAATGTATAAAGTACTCAGCGGCCATTTTTAATGCATGCCAAGGATAGAAAATTTTTGAGAAAAAACCCCCAAGCAATGTATATTAATTCTTGTACCAGTATTAACCTCTGTGTGAGGGAAAAAGTGTTGGATGCAAGGTTTTTGAAGCCACAAGCTCTGTTAGTCATTACATGATAGTATGTTCTGGCTAAACTTACACCAGATGATGAGTTGGCTAAAACCAAAAAATGCAAAGGCTAAACATCACCATAACGTAGTAGTCCAAACTCTTAGCCTACAGCATCACAGTATGTAAAATGAACTTAGTCCTGTATTACTTCTAGACAGCTCGGAGGATGCTTTCCATACAAAGGCATGAGAAAAATATGGCACCAGCACAATCTGCAGTGTGCACAGAGCCTCTCTGCTTAGGCTTTTTCTGTCCAGGGTAGGTCTTACACCTTGCCAGCTACATAACTTTCTCCTCCTGGGTCTTTGGGCATTTCTTAGGCAATGATTGCCTAGGAGGCAGCACTTAAAATTGAATTCAGGTAGGGAAGGCAGTGCACATGAATGATACTGACTCTACTAGCCCTTGTAGACTATATGATTTATACATTCACTCAAACAGCAGTGAATGAACAATATTATAGCAGGCAATATGCTATTGTGCTGTTACTTCTATACCTTGTCTTTTTAATGAAGGGATTTATACCTTCAAAGTTAATTAACTCATTTCTCAAAATCATTTACACATCTGCTCTGTTTCCAGTAAAACTTAGTTTCTTAACTTCTGAGTTACATTAAAAACCAAACCAAACCAAAACTGAACCCCCCCTTTGTATCATGTTACTTAATTTATAATGAGTTCAGATGTGGAATTGCTAATAATGATAGATTTCCATGGGCTGAAATTTGGTGTGTCATTTTGCACTGGTAGCTGCTGGAAGGACAGTCAGATAAACAATGGCCATGAGTCTCTGTTGTACTCAGTGTCTCACCACTGCTGCAAAGCAGGCTCAGTTTGGGGTGCCTCTGGTGTGTGCCAGGGCCCTTCCTGTCACTGGCAGACAGCAAGTTGGAGCTGAGGGGATCTCCAGTTCCTGGCTACATCTCTGTCACCACAGCCCCCATGGCTACCTGGCACAGCATGTTACAAAGAGCTTTTCCAGATGACTATGGGGCCTGTTTTGGTTACTGCTGGCCAAACCCCTGGCTGCCAAGGGGAGTGCTGGGTGTAGTGGGGTCTCAGCCAAGCCCCACTTCATCCCAGGCCTCTGCAGAGTTGTGGAGTAAGCATAAGCACAGCACTGGGAATGACAGCACTTCAGAAAAGCAGTGCAGGCAGGGCTGTCACTGCCCCTGCTGTGCCACACCCAGGGAGCAACCTTGCTTCTTTCTGCTGATGGGCAGACATATTATTTTAATTAAACTATTATTTCAATAACCCTTGCAGTGTGTGGGCATGGCTTGGGAAGCATTAAACCCAAAGTAAACAAAGAGTGTAGCACTCCATCTGCTTTTAACAGCAACCCGACTGTTTGGGCAGCACACAGAGCTGAGCACTGTTAGTATTTACTATAGAACACCTCATGCCAGATTTAGCCTACAAGCTGATCACAGGTTTATTTCAAGTGATTTATTCTTTTCTGATGTGAAGAACACCTCTTCTCTGCACCAAATGCTGCTTGTGAATTCTGCTTTTTCCACTTAAGGGATGCTAAGCAGAAGCTAACCAATGAAATGAAGGTAAATTTAATTACAAAAACCATAACGTTCTTCAAAACCAACAGCTCACTCTCTCGCCAACAAGGAAAAATACAAATAGAAACCCTTTGGCAATGCTGAAGAAATATCTGGGGCTGAGGTGAAAGGGGCACAGCTTGACAAGTATGCTGAAAGCTGAACGTGGATTACCTGTGAGTGCAAAAATGAATAAATGTGTTTTATTCCATTATATTAATGAAATGGTTAATTCAGTTGCTATAGCAACAAGGAACAGCCATGCTAAAAAGCTAAAGGGCCATACATAATGCCAGATACAAGGTCTCTCTAATTCTAAAGCTGATTTTCTTAGCCACATTAGAAATGATGTGTATTTTCAGTATCATCAGCTTTTGCATCAAATCCTCAAGCTAATCCAATAAATGGGGCTAGCAGCATAAAATAGCATATATGTTGGCACCTCATAAAACTTAGAGAAGGGGTTTACCTATGCACAGTTCCATGGAGGGATGCACAGAGTGCAGTGTGGGATGCTTTAAGAGCCTGCTCTGTGTGTGATGGTGAGGCAGCAAATGTGCTACAATGGGCAGCTCCTACAGACAGGGAGCAGGTGCCTGCAGGGGCAACCACTGCAGCACTAGCCCAGACACCTTCCTGATAGCTATTTCACCTTATGGAAAATAGATTTTATATTCTTTTCACCTGCATTTCATCTGATTTTGACTAAAAATAGTAATTCCATAAGGTTTCAATGAGGAATCCTGCAGTGCTTGCTTTTGTTTAACAAGAAAGTAATGGACAGGGTGACCCATGGTCTTGCCAACCAGCCAGAGAACAGACTGTTATTACTGAAGCCTATGCAAAGCAAAGAGGAGTGCCCACACTGCCCTTCAGAGGAGCCTGGAGCAGCCCCTGCACACCAGGGCTGCCTGGGTAAGGAGCTGCTGGGGAGGGTCATGGCCCAGCCCTGATGCTTTCACCAGGTTGGAGCCCTTCACCAAGCACAGGACCACTTCCATTCCTTTGGCTCCCTTTCGTTACAGTGAGATTTATCAAACACCACATCACTTACTCTGCATGTGACAAATAAAAGTCAATATAGGACACTCACAGGAGAAACAGAATTCACTGGCTCCCCTTGTTGAACTCAGACTTAAAAAATTCGGCCTCATACACCTGCACAAGCAACATAAGTGACTTTTATCTGCAGGCCATCTGGTTTGCATGAGATTGGCAGTAATGTTCCTGAGAAACATAATTTCTCAACAATTGAATATAAAGCTTTCAGTGCTGAGGCCTAATACTGTCTGCAACAGGCAGAAGTAAAAGCTGTGATGATAAGTAGTCTCTAGACTAAACAGGTGAGAACAATGTCCCTTAGGATGATAATTAGCTCCAGTCAGTGCATGTGATTCTAATCAGCAATTGTGAGTATGAGCTGGCGACTGGAGGCATTTGACACTGCTTGCCTCTTGCAGAAATGCAATAAAAGAGAGCTCACCACTGGAGACAGAAACACTGAGGAGCAACATTAACTGTATCACTATGCTGAATAAAACGTTTGGTCTTACAAAAAGACAAGGCAGATCAATGGTTGCCACTGTTTTAGTCAACTTGTATGAAAATAATTTATTAAGATTCTCCTGAACCTTACACAGTACCTCAAAACCAGATGAGAAACAGCTTCAAACTGCTGCCCTTAAGGGTCCTGGTTGCCAGTATGTGTGGAAAAGGCTCATGCAGTGCAGACAGCTGAGTTCTGTGTAACCTCCACCTCTAGGAGGTGATGCTGCAGTGGCCCTGCAGAGAAAGCCCTGCCATGAGGTGCAAGGGCAGCTCCCTGCAGAGCTCGAGGAATGTTCTTGCACCTATTGCACTGCAGTGCTGAGGGTACATGAGCAGCTTGGTATTTCTACAGCACCATCAGAACCCGCAGTAGTTCAGAGGTTTGTTAGCATTTGTCAAGGGATACTGAAGGGTTACAGCGTTCAGCTGCTGAGCAGAAAGGACTTTGTTCTGCTCAGGGCTGAGTCCAAGCTAATTCCCATATGCTGCCCCAGCATCCAGGTAGGTGTGCCATGGGAAAGCTTGCAGTATAATAACTAACTTGCAGTTCTTTTACAGAAAAGGAACAATTGCATTTCCTTGTGTTAGTGTGCTTAAGCTAGAAATGGGTTGAGTGGCTTTCTCTTTGCAGAGGTGGTAAGTGTTCACTTGCCAAGCTGACCTCCAGCTTCACTGCCTTGATAGCAATGAGAAGATCTGCTCCCACATCACAGAAATCATGATGAGCAGATTCAGACCTCCGGGAAAGAAGGGATAAAAGCAGGATCTCTACTCCTGGGCAAGGCCAGTATGGACATTTGCACAAGATCCAGCAGACTAACCTGAAGAAGAGTTATTAAAAATCAATCTCACAGAGTAACAACTGGAAAGATTAGCTTCTCAGAAAAGAAAGGAAATGGCAACAGCAGAAACAAAGCAACCCAGATGGCCCATAAGCAGACTAATTATATGAAAGACCCAGAAGCGACACTGAAGTTACCAATCCAGCTGCCGAGAGCGTCTGCTCGGTTGCCAGATGTTGCCAATGAAAACCTATCTTCCACAGTTCATCAAAGTGGAGCTGCCTGGTGAAGTGAAACCTCTGCCAATAAAATAAATATTTTATTTAAAAAATATTTTCTACTCGGAATCATTGAAAAATATAAAATTTTAACAACATGTCCAACCTGATGTTACAGTAGATAAATAATGAAACATACATACAGAATGCATTGGCAAGATCTTATTGATAGGAAATATCTATGCCTAACATTTTATTTCTAAGGCTACAGTCTTGGATTATGTTAAACAAAGTGGTTTTATGAGGCATGAGGTTGATGGCACTCAGCTGGGGTTTGATAATTTGCCTTGAATCTAGCAGTCACTTTTGCCACCTTGAGATAAAAGGCTTAAAGACAACAAAGCTGGAGGAGCCAAAGGTGACAGCAGTAGGCACTGGAAGGTGGGGAGGCTGCAGAAATGACAGTGAGCCACTCTGTGGCTGCCAAGTCACCTCTCCCAGAGCTCTGTGTCCTCCAGGACACAACAAAGAAGAGCAGCAGTTCTAGGTGGGTAACTTACATTTTGCTCCTGCTAAATTTTATGAATGGAACAAATGGATGGCTGCTAAAAAGGCTTCCTCTAGCAACTGGTGAAGGATCCGAGCAAGGAGCTGCGTACACGTGCAGGGCTTCAACACTGGACACACAGGCTGCCCAACAGATTCATGCAAAGCTAGTTTTAATTTTGCTATAAGATCAAATTAATATTCCATTTTAAATCAGGAAATTATGTATTTTAAAAATCCTGTGTGATTTTTTAAATGTGTCTATTAATGTTGCCAATCCAGTGCCTTGAAAATATTATGTCAGCTCATCCTAGAGGCCAAAACCCAAACTGCCTGTATAGTCTGTTAGTGAGGCAAAACATCTCTTTTTTTCCAATGAACATGGGTGCTTTGGGATTCACACAAGCATATTTGGCAGCTTTTTCAAGTAATTTTTGGCCTGCAGAGCATCCACTAAACACGGGAAGCATTTTCTGTTGAGGAATATGATATGAATAAGAATGTGCTACTGGAGGATGAGTATGGCACTTCTATCATAATTTAATTTGTCAAATATAGTTAACAGTATTTTATAATAATAATAATCAATAGCACAACGTCTAAAAACTGCAAAGGCTATGGTTGGAGGGTGTCAACCATCATGTCTTTAATAATACATAATTCCTTAAATGTGCAACTAAATCACTGAAATATATGAGCTTAATTTGGAACCTCTTACACTTTGAAAATTCATATCTCTTTTTTAATAACTGGTGACAGAATTTGCAGACTAGACCAGATTTTTCTAATTTGTTTCCTTGGCTCTTAAATGGGATGATTCCCCAAGACCAATGTGAAAAACATATAAACCCCAGGAATATATCCTTTGTGGCTCTCTCCCGTCTGTTTACACCTTGCCTTACCCTCATGACTTAAGACATTCCTGCAGGAGACCTAAATGTGGCTATTTCTCTGAGTTCCTGCAACACACAGATTTATTGCTGACTGTCAGAGTTAGAAACAAATGCATTTGGAAATGCATTTCCTGAAACTGTTAACTGACTTGACAGAACAAGAGTGGGGCAGAGGGTAGGTAGGAAGAAAGAGGCCTCTGTAACATTATTCCTTCTTTAGTAAACAAATATAGTCTTGATTGTAGTCTTGATTCACAAAGAATGCCTTTACCTCCCCAAAGATTACTTTACAGCCACTGCGGAATACTGAATGTCCTGTGACTACTGAATATTCTTGGAAAAGCTCTCATTTTGCTGCTACATTCATCAGGTACCTGTGCTTAGATACTTAAATTAGGTCTCTTGGCATTGTCCTGTATTTCAAAGAAAACACACTACCAGATGTGATACCTTCAGGACAGTAAGATAATTTGGTCTGGGGATGCAGGAACAGAAGATGTGCAGAGACTGCCCTGCTCAGCCACAGGTGACACAGCACCTCTCAGCCACAGGGCTTGGAGTAGGCAGGATGTAGAGTAAGAAGTACATGGTAACAGCCTGGGAGAAGACAGCTACCTTTCCTTGCATCTGCTGTCTGAGAACGTAAAATATTATTTTCAGACCATCTGATTTTGATGTCTTTTTCTGCCCCACCAAGGGCCTGCTGCTTCTTAGGCAGTTCCTCAGCAGAGGGACAAGCAGTACATGCAGAAACTCTCCAAACTTTGTCACCAACATTCACAAAACAACTTGTTCTTCCTGTGAGTCCACAGTAGCTCATGTAAGATAAGAAACTACTGCAAGACTAGCTTTAAAGAAGTTGCAAGCAAATATCTTCTAAGCAGTATGAGTGTCTGTTCCTGTTTCAGCTGAGTCTGAAAAATCCACAATGATAAATAGGAAAATTAAAATACAAAGAGAAAACTGTTAGTGGAAATACTGGACTTGAGCCTGCCAAGCAAGCCTAAAGCACCAGCAAAAGAGTGTTCGTGGAGCAAGGACACTAAATGAAATGACACTTGAAAATGTTCAAATTTACATTGTGTGTGTGGGGAAGGAAGACGAAAGGAAGGCAAGTCAAAGGTAGACAAAGAGGTGCCAGAGAGGGGCAAAGAGCATGGTACATTCTGCACTCTAGGCAATCAATGGAATGATGTAGATGTGAGTTAACTCATTAATGGTTCCTGGAGGGAATCTTAGAGATCATGAAACACCAACTGACAAAGCTCTACAAAGAAAATCTGTTTAGTAAATGCAAAAAGAAAAATCGCAAACAAACCCAAGTTGGTTTTAACATTTATTTATAATTCAGTGTTCAATTCATAAATCAAGAAACAAAAGCCAGGGTATCTTTTTAATCAAAGCTTTTGCTGCTCACAATATATGGTATAAAAAATTGAACTGATAGATCATTTATTATTGTTATGAAACTAAGGGCTTTATATTCTTTAGTGGAGTAAAGCAGACAGCAATATGTTCATATTAGAAAGTTCCTACTGTGAGTGAAAAATGGATTAAAATTGAGATATTGTTTAGTAAGACAGATGAATCTCTAGTTATTTTTGGCTGTGAAACTGCTAAAACTATACACAACACTGGGGGAATCACCTTGCCAGTTTACCTTGTGTATCTGTGTTTGGCAAACACAGCCTGCAGGGTGTGTAGCCCATGTGCACACAATCAGATCTCTGACCTGAAACGTGTACATTCTGGAACATTAATTGGCACAATTAAAAAGTTATTTAGGGGATGAGATCAGAGCAAAAAATGTTGTTGCTTCTCAAAATCCTGAAACGCAACCTGGACTTCCTAATAAGCCATCTTAACTGTTTGCAGAGATATTAAGTGTTCACTGAGGGGGGAAAGTAATGATCAAACCACCCATGCAATGCACAAATCTGAAGAGTCCAGCATGTGTCAGTGCAAAGCAAATTTATTCTATAAAGTGACTAGTGTGAAAAAGAATTAGAAAGGATTATAAAAATACACTACCATATGTTGTAGTAGTTCAAAGTGATTAATCCAGTTCTTAAATCCTATTTTAAACACCCTTTCATTTCTGTCTATAGAAAAATAGAAGCCACATCGCTTTGTTTGCATGCTATGTAGTTAATTACATCTTCTAAGAAACTCTTTTAAAACTAAATGTAATGTTTAATTACAAAATGCTCTCCTTGAAAACAGTTAGCTTGTACATTGATTTGTAGTTCATTAAAAATGCTTTCTTAATTATATTTCCAGCCAGAAAATACACAGAGATTAAAGACTCTATAGAGAAGTTTTGAAATCACAGCATGAATTGTAAAAAGAAAGTTACACTTCAAATAGTGGACAACTGACAGCCACGACCACCTTCGTGTAATTTCAAAACTTAATTGTTGCAAAAACAGTAATTGGAAAGCAGTGTTCACTGTACCATCTATCGGTATAACATTTTTTATAGGAGTAGATTTGCAAGGACTAATTAGAAAGCAAATCAATTGCATCAAAGCAGGGTAAAGCTGCCCTCAGCCGTGGGGCCGGGCGCCTCAGCGCGCGGGGTTCAGGGCCAGGGGCAGTCCGCGCTTGGGCTCGTAGGGGGTTGTCCTGGAAACCATGCGGATGCAGTCGATGACAGGGCACACGCTGAGACACAGGGTGCAGCCTGTGCAGCTGTCAGTAACCATGGGCAGGTGGGTTTCGGGATCAAACTGGATCGCCTGCAAGCAGGAATAAAGATTATTGATGTGACGCACAGGAAAGGTCAGAATTGCTCCCATTCTGGTGTATGCATTTCCTGCGCTGCAACGCTTGGAGACATCTCGGTGTGATTCTGCACTGCAGCTATAGCAACTGTTCCACTGGCAGGGAACAAAAAAAACCCTCTCCAGACACTGAAATTAGAGAGGTGGGCCAAATTACACCTCGGCAAAAGCTCATGGGCCACAGGGGCTGGTTAAAAAAGGAGTTTGCTCCATGATATTTAAACTCCCAGAGGATATTTCTCCTGATGTAAAGGAAGTATTTCCTAAGGTAGCAATGTGCTGGGGTTATTGGTTTAGAGGAGACACCAAACCACACCTGTACAGCTTCAACACAATGCCCATCACAAGGCATTCTTCTGAGTTTTATTTTCAGCACAGCATAAACAATCTAATTAAATAAACAGCAGAGAAAAACACAGCTTATTGTGCCTCGTATGATTACTTTTCTTTGCAAATCTTTGAAAGGAATATCAGAGTTTGGGGCAGGCAGAGCTTGCTTTAGTTCTCGTGTTCCATGCAGTGAATCCTCCTTACCAATTAGGGTGATAAGTGTATTTGAATGTGAAATTACAGTTACAGTCTCAATGATATAAGCTCCTGGTTATAATGGAAATGGCAATTAAAAGCAAAAACAAAAGCGTCACGCAACCACAAAGTGTCAATACCTAAGAAGCAAGACTGGAAAATTAAAAATATTTAAAAAGCACCAGAAACACTGAATATCCACTTCGAAGAGTTTAAGAGGGAAAATCAGGCCTGAAAGTTGAACTTTGGCAAACAAGCAGTGCCTTAGCAAATCTCCCTGACCACTGTCAGCATCTGGGGGAGGCAGGGAGGTGATGGGAAGTACTGGTGTTGCTGCAGGTTGGCTCCTAAGGCAGATTTGAGGCATTTGGGGTTTCAGTACTAGGAAGGCACAGAAGTTGCTGTAGCAACCAGCAAGGGCACGAAGTCTGTAGTAACTGCTCTGGATCTCTGAGTTTTACTTTAGCACGAGCACAAAGAGAGCTCTGGCTTGTGAGTATTTAAGAAGGACTCCTTTTTTTCTCTCTCCTTAACAACAATGCACATCTTGAAAGGGAGTTCAAAGAAGGAGAGGAAGTCAGGACTACAGTGCTGACTTTAAATTAAGGAAAGCTTTTCTGCTGGAGTCATACAAGGTGACAGCTGTGTAGAGCAGCATGGGTATTTCTGAAACAAAGGGAAGCATAAAGCAGATGCTGTTTTGAAGGTGAGGGGGGTTGTTGTTGATTTATTTGCAATTAAGTATTCCTTTGCAATTCTGTTCAATTAATTTCTTTTCAATTTCCTTAAATAAGGAAAAAGCATTTTTCTTTTGTGCTTAGAAAATCTTCTGGGGATTTAAACTTTGGTTCTTTTGGTGCTGATTTTTTTTTCCAGTTACAGAAAATAAAATTTACTAAATCTAAATCAAATCTTTTGCTCTCTAAGGGTTATATGAAAAATATAATTCTCCTAATAAATCTGATGTAAGGGGAAAGGTGAAGATTACAATGTCAAGAAGAAATTTAGACAGTTAAAAGGCTACTGTAGTAATCTATTTTTGGAAAAAACACCATTAATTTTCTTGTATCAATGGAAAAAACCTTTGCTCTGACATACTTGTTTCAAATGCAGTTGATTTGCAATGGAAGACTTCTTTCTGTGACTTTATGTAGTTCAAGTCATCAGACCTATTATTGGTTAGATTGAATTAAAGACAAACAAAAACTCACAATATCCAGAGGACACTTGGTGCTCAATTAAAGTATTTGTTTTTGACAAGCTCTTCTCAGACTAAGACGTACAGAAACATTCATGTAGAAATTACTGCTTGCTGCATATTGGATTCTGTGCAAGTTATGCTAGACCATATTTTGATTTTCTTAAAGAAAATAAATCCTCCTGTACTGTCTTTTTTACTGCAGACCAGTCCATCAGCTCCAGTGGACATGGCATAGAATGGCACTTAGACATGCTGATATATTTCATACAACTTGCTACCATATTGAGCAATCAGAGAAACACTTTGCTGCAAACAGGAGCCTCAGCTCAAAATTGGGCCATTTTCTGGTCACAATGATTTCTGCAAGTTTCAACCTGCTGCTCAAAAAACCCTGGCAGTTATCCTGGAGAAAGGATTTGTAAATCAATCAAGATCAAAACAAAACCCCATCTGCCTGAAACCTGAATTAGTTTGGTTACTCTGAGGGAACAAGAACTGGATTTCTTAAAAGGTATTTGGCAATAAGACCAGCCCATGTCTCCCCACATGTCCTTGGTGAGAAGGGATGTGTTCTTCCCTTTCTCCCTCATGAACCTGAAAACCAACAAGAGCTACATTT
Source organism: Peucedramus taeniatus (assembly GCA_013400575.1). Taxonomy (NCBI): domain Eukaryota; kingdom Metazoa; phylum Chordata; class Aves; order Passeriformes; family Fringillidae; genus Peucedramus; species Peucedramus taeniatus. The sequence goes on along the minus strand of WBNO01003409.1, from coordinate 305,279 downwards.
ACTGCCATTCAACTTGGGACTCCTTCATTTCTTCCCCTCAAAAAATCCCAGTTGCAGTCAGGGCCCTGTGACAGTGACATTGTCTGTGCAGCCCCCCAAGACCAGCCCTGTTCTGGCTCAGCTTGTGAGCCAGAGTCTGGGAGCATGATGGGCTTTGAATTCAACATTTTAGGCATCTGTTTTTACCACCTGCTCATTAACAGAAGGTGAATTCTTTCTTCCCAGCAGCAGAAAGTTAACTCATTGTGCCTTTCTGCTAATTACAGCTGTGCTCTTACCTGGTAGCCAGAATCATTACAGGTCATGTAGCATTTGCCACAGTTGATACACATTTCCTCGTCAATCAGAGCCACAACTTGCTCTGTGTTGCACAGATCACCATATGTTCCAATATACTGCAGTGCTTTTCCAATTACATCCTAGGGGGAAAAAAAAAGTTATTGATTCATTTATAAGATACCTAGGCAGTCTCTACAGCTGCACTGGAGCGCTCTCTACTACTTCAACGAGGAAGATTTGGCCATGCATTTTGATGATGTTTAGGATTTTTCTTATAAATTTCCAAATGGCTGACCTTCATACCCCCTGTAAAATCCAAAGAATTTTCCATACAGGCGCATTTTGAATGTAGGCAGTACTAGAAGTATACATTGTGTACAAGCATGTTCTACAAATAGGTTACACATTTAGTACTTGATTTTGCAGGTGTTGTTTTGCCATGATTGGGTGAAAGTTTAAGGAACAAAATGGAATGTAAACAGGAATGACATGCTGTAATCAGATCATATTTGGTCGTTTCTCACTAACACAGATTTAAGAACTCTCAGCAAGGAAAGAAAAAACTGAGAGAGAACAATAACAGCTCTTCTCTCTTTAGCAAGGTGCACAAATGACATGATCATCAATTTATTGCAAATACTGCACAGAAGTAAGCTCTGGGTCTAATCCTACAAGATCTGTTAAATTACAAGTAGGAACTTGCTGCATCGACCTTACACATCAGTGTTGCAAAAGGTGTATGCCTGCACAGCATACACCAAAAACCAAAGCTCTGCTACATAAATTAAATGCAGAAATTAGTCCAACCTTGTCTTCATAGTCTGCTAAGAACTTCAAAACCCATCACTACTTTCTGAAAGAATGAGGTATACATGGTCTTCAGCACTTGTACAATTGTATCTTTATGCAAAGAGACAAATTTATTTGTTCACTGGATGCAGTATTAGGATCTATGAAGTTTCTCCTAGTGACTGTTGAACTAGAAAATTCAACCAAATCCCATGCCCAGGAAGAAAGACTGGAAAATTGTACTGTTTCCTTGTTCCAAAAACACTCAAATATTTTCTCTCTGCCAAACCCCATACTTGCTGCCATGTGAAATACCTTGGTTGCATTCATTCAACACTAAAAGCCTTCCAGTTCTTCTCAGCAACATGCAGAGAACATTAATGCTCTTTCAGCATAAAACAGCTATGGCACATTGCTAAAGGCAGCACGATGAGTGTGCACAGATGACTGTGAGCAGGTTAGCACAGCTTAATGAGTTAACACTCATCACTCACGCTGTGCAAGCTGATTTTGTCCATGGTCCAAAATCACTGTAAATTTGAAGCAAAATCTGTTTGCTTAAACTATTGTAAAAGGTCAATTAACTACTATGAAAGTGTTTCAGCTAATGCATTTTACTAGAACCACACTTGAACACAAAGCCCTTTACTGTGACTCCACTGATGAAATACGGTAACTAAATCAAACATGATCTCCTAGGAACTGCTTACACCCCATCTTTTCATTTCCAGTTCCTAATCAGAAACAATAATGAATTTACTGGATTTACAGCAGTTTTCAGGTGCCTGCAGTCTTCTGTGTCAGCTGAAATACTGTAGTAGTAGATTTCAGCTCCAGTTTGTTTCAACTCTCATGTATGCTTGTCTGTTGACAAGCCTTGAATTTTGAACCTGCTACAGGTTTCAAAATACATGTGTCTTTGTGTGATCTACTGGCCCCAGCAATGCTAAGTATCCTTGAGCCTCTTTTGTGTGTATACAGCCCCCAAACATTCCACTGCCACAAATGCATGCTGACTGCAAGTGATGAGCTTGTGTGCTGAAGAATTTAAAGAAATGATGTAAAGCCTGCACAAGATACAATTGAGTAGCTTTCCACTGTCTGCCCGGGTTGCAAAAGTATCAGTGGGGAGACTCCTTAGAGTGAAGAGTTTTTCAGTCTAAAAAACCAAATGTTTAAAAAGCATAGGTAATTTTCTCAGGGAGGTTCTGGATTCACATTTACATTCTTTAAATATTGTTTGGATGTTAACAAAACCACAGAGCTCAAGTGGGTTGCAGAGATGTACTACTCCAATAACCGTGGAGTGCCTTGCTTATGAGAGAAGAAAAGAAGAACCTTACAAGATGTTTAGCCTAGGAAGATGATGGCAGAGCAGGAATATAATGTCTCTCTCTATATATACACGTCAGGGAGGAAAAAGTGCTATTTAAGTTAAATGAAAATGTTGGCACAAGAACACACAATTGTAAGCCAGCTACGAAAAAATTCAGAGCTAGGAATTAGAAAAGGCTTTTTAAATGGGAAAGGAGTGAGGTGCTTAATGCCCTTCCAGGGAAACAGCTGGAGGAGATTGGGGAGACAGTCCAAGGTTTAGGGTAGCATTAGATAGCTCAGAAAATGGTTGCTTGGAACAACATGATCAAAATTGGTTTTTCCAGCTTCAAACTTACAAAGGGAATAACAAAAACAATGCATAAGGCATGGGGATTTCTGCATTTTTAACCACATCTCACTTCTCACAGGTCACAAAAATAGACTTTTGGGGACTTAGAATCCCAAATAGGGAGCATGATGGCACTTTAGAGGCCTGAAAGTGATTTCAAAAGACTGTGTCAATGATTTACTACTCATTTACACTCATTGGTGTTGTGTCTTTTAATCACTTCTTTCTCTCAAGCAAAGACTGTATATTTATTCATTTGCAAAGTTTCAAGACATTATTGGCTAAAAAAGCAATGGTACTTAAAAGATGTTCTGCAGGTGCACTCTTTTACAGCATCTCAGAGCTTCTTGTTTTCTCAAATCATAAATGCTTGGAACAAAATAAACAGTGCAGCAAGAAATAATCAGCTTTCACTGTTTAAAGCAGTTTCACTCCAAAAAGCAACTGTCTGAAATGGCACTATGGGATTCCACACTTGGTATATCTCAATGGCCTCCGGATCAAATTTGCACTGTTTACAGATTAATTTGGGGTTTTTTTGCCAACTGCCAGACCTGCAAACAGAAGCCAGGTTCTGAAAGTCAAGCTATGTTCTTTCTGGCTTATGCATTAGCAGCAGCAACTTAAACAAAACAAAACAAACCCAAACAAAACAAACAAACAAACAAACAAACAAAAAAAAAAAGAATAAAACAGAAAAAAAAACCCAAACTGGAAGTTAAATTTGCACCTTTGTGACAGCAGGGACCTAGAGTACTCTTTTTGATTACTGCTGTGCTGTCCTCCTCTTCTCAACATAACTGAAAAAACTGGGTAAGGAATGTAGTTCTGCAAGTGGAACTGTCAGGGAATTCAGTTGCTATGGAGAGAATCAGAGCAGAATCCATTAGTTTTATGTTACTAATGAATACAGAAAAAAAAATTCCTTTTGTCACTAAGCTAAGCAGATGTGGGTTTGAATATACACAAGGAGAAGATCTGTTCAGCAGGATATTAGTTTTGCAATTCTACCATAGCTGCATTTTAATGTTAACATATAAATCATTTTATGATGATTAGCTTTTCATTAGTCATCATATTAGTAAACCTCTATTTGTAAATACAATTCCTGGTTCAGCTCTGGTCCTTGTAGACCTGCTGTGTCCATCTTCATGCAGATGCTTTTGTAAAAGACCATGCTGTGTTCTAGAGATGATGAACATCACAGGCCTCTGATCAGAAAGCCACAGACAGTGCAGGTGCTGCATGTCATAAAGGGAGCATACATTAGGGAGGTACATGCCTTCCACCTGATCTCTTGCAGCAATAAAGGTGAGGCATGGTCACACAGCGAGAGATGAAAAGAAGGAACGTTAGAAATAAAACTATGGATTAAAGAATAAAAAGTCACCAGAATCTGAGGGTACATGACCAAGGTCAATTTACAGTAAAGTAGCTTAAAAAAATATATAAAGCTAACTTTTCTTGAAAGATTACAGACACTTTGCCAATACTTAAAAAAGGCTACTAAAGGTATTTTTTAAGGTACTCTGAGATTTAGGGACCTTTAAGCCTTGTTTTCAGTATAACAGCTGCAATACTAACTAAAGTGGGCCTTAGAAAATAATTCAAATCATAGATTCATACCATATCATACAATATCCTGAGTTGTAAGGGACCCACATAATTGAGTCCAATTATTAGCTGTGTACAGGACAATCCAAAAAAATCACACTGCTTGCTTCTGAGTGTTGTCCACTTAAATGCACCTTTGTGACATAATTCAATATGGTTTCTATAATGAAAGTTATGCTTCTTGTATTGATCACAATTCTTTATGAAGACTGTAAAGTAATACATAAAAAAAAAAACCAAACCTCTTAAAAAACCAAAATTCCAGTAATTTTAATGTTTAACAAGGCCTCTGACAGAGGCCTGTGACACAAGAGAGCTCTGAAATTAACTAGCCATGAAGTGGCTAAACAGAGTTAAAAATAAAGGGCTGGAATACAGTGATCAATGCTAAAGGTAAAGTATTAGCAGAACAAAGTGCCTCAATTTTCTGGTTTAGCTATATGTTGTTTGATATGCTTGAGTGTGTTTCAGGAAAAGCTTTGAACCAGAAGACTGTAGAGTTGATACAAGTTTTCATTTAAACTAAATTAAAATCCAAGGAACTTGTTAGTATTTTATAAAACTAGATGAACAGGTACTATCACACTAAAAAATGCAGTTCGACAAGCAGCTTATCAAAGTAAGTAACTTTTGCTGATCTTGCCAACAGATATATTGTAGATTAAAGAATGCTGCAAGAGAAAACAGGGTGGGAGACACCACTGACAGCTCATGCAACTGTCCTGATCAGAGGCAAACAAACTAGCCCCCGTAAGTACTGCAGTGCTGTTGTTCCAATTAATCAGCCATGAGATAGAATACACAGTCATTCCAGAAACAAACAAACAGAATCAGAGTGGCCTGGAACACTGGGCAATGATTAATGGGATGAAATTGAACAAGTCCAAATGCCAGATTGTGCACTAAGGATAGAGTAACACCAGGCAGAAATATAAGCAGAGCAGGGAGGGGTCTAGGGGTGCTGCTGGGCACAGTGGTGTGGGTCAGTGTTGTGCCCAGACAGCTCAGAGGGCACAGCCGTGTCCTGGGTGCAGCAAACATGACCCAACTGGCCAAAGAGGCACCCATCCCACTGTGTGCAGCACTGCCCGGGCCTCACCTGGCAGGCTGCCTGCAGCCCTGGGCCCCACCACTTCAGAACCATGTGAAGGTACTTGAATGCATCCAGAACAGGGAAACAAAGCTGGGGAAAGGGCTGGGATGTTCTATGAGGAGCAGCAAAGAACTTTGGGCTTGTCTAGTTTGTAGTTTGCCCTCTACAGCTTCCTGAGTGGGGGAAATGAAGAGAGAGCTGGTGATCTCTTCTCCCTGGTATTCAGTGATAGGACATGTAGGAATGGCTCAAAGCTGTGCCAGGGGAGGTTCACACTGGACAGAAAGTATTTCTTTACTGAGAGGTTGGTCATGCACTGGAACAGGTTTCCCACAGAGGTGGTCAAAGCCTGTCAGTGTTTAAGAGGCATTTGGACAAATGCCCTTAACAACATGCTTTATGTTTTGGTCAGTCCTGAAGTGGTCAGGCAGTTGGACTAGATGGTCACTGTCGGTCCCTTCCAACTGAAATTATTTTTTTCTATTCTATTATATTGCTGAGCCACTTGAGGCAGTGCTTCTGCCACAGTCAGAGTGGGGAGGGAAAGAGCAAGTTTGGATTTCTAGGATTTCTCCTCATATTTCAAGACCAAAATTTACTTAACCACTATATATAATGAGAATATTCTCTGAGGTACTAGGGGAGGGGAGNGGCAGAGGGGGCGGGGCGGAGAGGAGAGCATTATGGGCTATTGCAGGGGAGATGATTTCTGTGATTCATGTTTGAGTATATACTTGGGAGAAGCAGCCTTAGAGCCCCATAAATTAGGGGAGACACATGCATAGCTCCACCTGAAATATGTAACATCTCCACATTTATGATGAAGATTACAATATGGTCTTCTCCAGGCAGGCAAGCACAAGGTAAAACTACTCATGTTAAACACACAGATACGTGCCAGGAAAGATCAAAATGGTACAAATTGTTATGGCAAAATAAAGCTGTCCTTACTTCAATATTCCTCACCTCCCAAGAGGCTTTTAGAGATTTATCACAGCACTGGACTAAATGTGGCTAATGCCTCCTGCATTTCTGGCTTTTAGATGGGTACTTACACATCAGCAAAGACACTTGCATGTATGTATGTGCAAAAGACCAGGTAAATGTATCTGTTCCAACAAGGGTGAAAAAAATTTCAAACCAAAGGAATTTAAGCTTGAGGATCTCTGTGGATATTTTTCCAGCAGGTGGAACAGCATGTCATGCCCTAGCTAAGAGAGCATTGCCAGAATGTTTGAACTACCAAACAATCTCTGCAGCAAGGCTTCCAGAATAAAAAAAAAGGAGGAAATAAAATAAGCAGATAAATGGTGACTGAATATTGTGGTATAGGCCCTGAAGGACAAAGAACTAAATTATTAGGAAGAAAAACACAGGATCCTATAAGGAAAGAAATTAAAGCAATAAGGAGGCAACCTGAGGTAGGCAAATACATCTGTGGGAGCTGTACAAAACTGCAACGGAAAAGAAAAGATCCAGGGCACATACCCACATAGAGCATAATTTTTAATATTAAAGTCTAGTGAGAAAAGAATAAACAACTCCACCAAATATCAAAATATGCAGTTTCAATTAATATTGAAAAATAGAGAAAACAAAGAGAAAAGCCATGGGAAAAGACATCAAAAAAGAAATTACATTTTGAATAATCGCAGAGGGGTTTTAATTGACAAATAAATGGCAATTTGACAGTATGGGGAATTTATATAAGTGTTGGAATTTACAGATCACCAACCCATCAGCCAATTATACGGATGAGGAAATTTTGGGGAGGCATCAGGAAATTTGTAGCAACCCCCCAAAAATGCAACCAGACAATGCAGGGGTCAAAGCTCTTTAAAGGGCACCTATCTCTCCTTTAGGTACAGGAATGGGGCCTAGAGTGCCCCCTGAGCCTTCTCTTTTTCAGGCTGAACAACCACAAGTCTCTCAGTCTGTCTAGGAAAGGTGCTCCTGCTGTGTGATCATCTTGGTCACTCTCTGAGGGCTTCTTTATTGTGTCTGAGTTTGTCCAGGAGCTACTGTACATCTCTGCAGGCCTCTGGGAATTTTTCCCTACCTTCCTCTTTGCTGGGGTGCATCACTTTCGGACTTGGAAGAGGTGATTCTTGGATATTACCAGCTTGCTTGGGCCTCTCTTCCCTCCAGGGCTTTATTTCATGGTCCTCTATCAAGCAGATCCCTGAAGAGGCCATATTCTCACTCCTCCCTGTGACTGAAATTGCTGTTTTTTCCCCCTTTTAAAACACGTTTTCCCAGAGGTGCTGCCACTGATGGGCTGCTGATGGGCTTGGCCTTGGCCAGTGGTGGGTCTGTCCTGCAGCTGGCTGCCAGTGGCTCTGTCAGGCCCTGGGGAGCTTCCAGCAGCTTCTCACAGAAGCCACCCCTGCAGCCCCATCTCTACCAAAGCTTGCCATGCAAACCCAGTGCAACACCTCTCAGTGCTGGTTTTGTCATTGCCGTGAGAACATTCCCTTCTAAAGATGGTCAGACTGAAAGACTGCCAGGAGTCAGTTTTGGCAATGCCTGTCTTCTTGTAATAGCAGGGTGAGGAAGATGATACCCTGATTTCTCTGGCTGAGAAACTCCTCAGACACCACTCAGAAGTATTCAATATCTGTGTAAACAAATGTTTGTGTTTGGGAGAATTCATTTTCCTCTTCCCTGCAGTGGGCTCTCTTTTCTTCTTTTTAATCTATCTCCTACTACTTGGATCTTTTTTTGCTTTTCTACTTGGAGTTAGGCATAATAAATTATTGACATAAATTTTTTAATCTTTTTTTTCCTAGTCTTCATGTCTGTTTTCCCTGTTGCTAAACTTTTCCCTTCATTCAGTTTACTTGCTTTTGGATGGTTATCAGTTTTTTGGTTTTCTGCTGTTTTCAGAAGCAAGCCATCTCATTGAAAATGCAGTTATTGGCTGTTGCTTCTTCTTTCTCTTTTTCCCTACATCAATACTCTCCCTGCAAGGAGAACAGAACCATGAAACCTCTGAGGTCAAGCAGGCTTTGAAAATGCTCATCATAGTGAGGAAAAAAGAGTAGATTGCTGTTCTTTGGAACTTTTTGTATATATATATAGAAGAGAACCTCAGCACAAGAGTACGGGAGGGGTTTTCAAAAGTGTGACATAAACCAAAATAAGCAATCCAAAAACCTGAGAGAGGTCTACAGGAGTGGCAAACTAATTAACTTAAACAGGAAGATGATTCAAAATTTCTCCTTGTCTGGTTCTGCCATGCTACAAGTTAGCTTGGAATACTGGATGTATCAGTAAACTGCAAAATTCTCTTGGGAATTATGTGGTTTTCTGAGCCACAGCTCATGTTCTATTTTATGCTTGTCCTTATTTTTTCAAGAATTCTTACACATCTGCTCATGTAGATATCTGATATTCTCCCATATATGAAGAAGACAGTCAACAAGGTCAACAGATATAATTTTCATACTGCTTTATAAATGGTCTCCATGGGAATCCTGATTTTAAGAAAAATTATTTTTCCTATTCAGACTTGAAGTTTAAGTAAGCTCTGAAGTGAACACCTAGAATAATTAGCTCATGCAGTTTCATTTTATTGATATTTATTGACTACCTAAGGGAAGGGAACAGCTTCAATGTATGGATTATGCAGTAGCTAGGGGTCACAGGTTTTATTTTTACCTTGACATTTACTCATTGTAGACAGTGGATCAGCTACTTAGACAAACATTCTCCAGCTTTAAAAGTTCAATCTCTAAACCTATGACACAGCTTTCACATGTACTGAACACCAGCCTTTGCCATCGATCCTGCATGAGGGATGGAGGCATTTAGCACAGTGCACGTAATCAAAAGGTATCATGCAAAACAGCTCAGACTGTAGCATTCACATTGAAAGAAATTCTAAATAGTTCTGCTTTGTTCTTCAAGGCATCATCCCTGCTTGATCTGCAACTACTGTTCCATTGCCTGAATATCTTCATTCTGAAAAATGACATTAGGGAAATACCTGTACATGTACATCACAAATCATTTCCCATCGATTTTGGTTAAAAGCTAGAAAGTCTGCATAAAGAACTGTCTTTGATGCCCTCTAACAAGCTTAAAAGCAGTAATAACCAGCTCAAACTGCTAGAAATGACTGTGCATGTCAACTGCCTATCACTTCTTATGCATGTATTTTTGTTACCTTGATTGCTGGAATGGGCTTCTTTGGAACAAAGTGTTTTTTCTCAGGAAGCTCAGCAGCCATGTTCTGTGCCTTCAGTTTTATCTTGTTCTCAGCTATTATCTTTTTGCGTTGCTCCAGGTAAGGCCCAAAACTGGGCAGTTTCTGAAACAAAAATCAGTAAACATGATTATGCTTAGTAAATGGGTGTAGCAAAAAGGTGACTCTGATCCCAAGGGTGAGACCTCGAGTCCATGTTGACTGCAACTTGCTTCTTATTCAGGAAGCTGAAATTGAAATCAGTAAGACTGCACGGGAGTGAGAAGTGAATAAAAATCAAATATGAACATTGGAATCTGACTTGGAAATATATACTGAATATTAAAATATTAATATCTCACAGCAGAAAAATAGCTGAATTGCAGGTCAGCATCCAACAGTCTATTATTTCCCCACTGCATACTTGCTTATATATAAAAATGTATCATGTTAAATAATTCAAATGCTAACTTTATTTTTGTTTCATTTTATATCATGTGGAAAGGTATCATAAAATTATCAGTTTACTTAGAAGGGTTCCACCAGTATTTAAGATTATTTGTATCAGTATCTGAATAAATCAATACATACTTTTAAAGCTTACAAACATGTATTTGGCAGTGTGATAACAGAAGGCTGTTTTGACCTGTCAAAGTAAGGCTAACAAAAACCAAATTAACTGAAACACATTATAATCTCCTAATTTTCCTCTATGTCCCACTTGCAATCTTTTCTGGAACATTTAGTCCTTGAACCAAATTAAACAAACTCCAGAGAAAGATTTCACTGAATTGCAAAACTCATGTCTCACCCAAGAACATGAAAGAACTGGATCAGATTTCCTAAAACACTCATCCACCTGAACAAAAAAAAATCCTTTTGCTTACCTGAAAGAGATACGACAACTGTAGTGTGCCAGAATCACAGATTTATGTGAGTGAAAAATAGTAGAAAAATGGACTTTTGCTTGATGCAATAGACCATACCCTTCCTCCCCTGAAACTAGTTCCTTATTCTGCAGAAGTATTTCATCCACCTAACTCAAGCCTGTTCAGAAACTACAGCAGTACTGCAGAAAGCAGCAGGTAGTAACAGGGGATACATAGCCTGAGCAGCTGCTGGCATTAATTCACGCTAATAATACAACCTCAAAGAGCATATCGAACAAGATACAGTACTGCTGTGCTTATCAATTTTTTAACAGGGAATTTCAATGTGAATTTTAAACCCCAGATTATTTAAAAATTTACAAATTATTATTTTTTAAAATGAAGTAAATCCAGAAGAGGTTATCCTGCTGTTCTGCTAATCCTTAGGAGAAAAATTCCTCAATGATCTCCGTCAGTCACAATACCCAACATTGGCACCTCAGGCTTCTTGCTATGTCAAACAGAAGCTTTCTTGGCTGCTGGGGTTTGGGTACTCTGAACATACAGCCAGAGGGTGAGGTCCTTGAAATGCTCCCCTGCTTCCAAGATTTGGTTTGTGGTCTCAACACATTTTTAACAGCAAGTCTGCTCCAGCCTCGCCATGTCCAGGAGCTCTCCAGAGGTGCCTCCTGCAGGCTAGGACTGAGCCCTGCTCTGGGTCACAGCCACAGGCTGGGCAGCAGCAGGGCAGGACTGGGGGTGCTCCAAATGCAGAGGTAGCCTGAGTTTGCCTGCTGGCAGAGGGCTCTTATTTTGTCTGTTCAATGGGAACTTTGCTCCTGCATGTCATGTTCAAGGGCTTCCTTACAGGCATCAAACTTTCCTTTCCGTGCAGTTGCTGGACATGAAATGTTCTAGGACATATTAAAATCAGGCTTTGAGAATTCCAGCAAACAGCAGTGAGGTGGTGGCCTTACATACTGAAGTCAAATAAGGCAGCAAAAGAAGAATTATTTTAAACAGCAAAATGAGTAGAAGGAAGAATTTGTCTAATTCCAATCTAATGAATAGGCTCTAAAGCACACACACATGAACTCAATTCTCTATATGACTTTTAGAAAACCTAAAACTTTTTGCAGAATTCTAAAAATTTCAAATTTTGATAAAAAGTGTTCTTTTATGTCTACTAGGCTGAATCAATTAGAAATATACTTTTGGCTATGTATAAGTAGTAGCTGTGTCACTGAGGAACGATTTCCTCTCCATAATTTATGTGCTGATGTCAACAACTTTGGTTTGAGAGGGCAGGAGACCTGATGACAAAGCGTTTTTGGATTCTTTCCGGTCTGGCCAGGAATTGAATTGCTGACTTTGAGAGTAGGTAGCAAAGCTAATTTTGCTGAGGTTTTAACTGAAGTAGTAGAGAGAGGAGACAGTTGGTCACGGCTTGACTGATTGAAGATCATCTCTGGGAACAACAGCCAGATCTTTGCAGAATAAATCCTTTACTTTTCTGTTCTCCTAATATACACCAAATCTCTCAATTTCTACAGAAAGAAACACTAAGAATATTGAAATTAAATGGGTGATCTAAGGAAAAGTGTGGAAAAAGAATCTATTTTTGTGAATAGGTGAAAAGTGAATTACAAATGTTAATTAATTTTCATAGTTGTGAGATGGAAGTACTTAGATTTTTATATCTAACATAGCTGCTAGCTGGAATGTACAGCAGGCATTTTGAGAAGTATGCAATGCCTTTATTTCCATAATTCAGATGTTTTGTAATAACACGCATGCAGTTAAATTAAACCATATCATCCATATATTTAAAAAATAAAATTATTATTAATCTACAAAACTGTCATCCAACTTTCTTCTTTGCTGTGTACTGCTGTTTTTCAATAAAGAATTTGGCTAAATAGAATTTAAAATAATTAAGGAAACATGTAGGTCTTGGTCCAGGCTTGGGCACATACACAATGAGCTTCCAGTGACTTCACAGAAGGTGACTGTGTGCCCACACAAATGGCCTGGTTATTTTGTGTTTGGGGTCTAGTAGTTCACAAGCAGCCAGGCCAAATTTCATTAAACAACACTGAAAATCAGCAATCTTTTCTATAGCAATAAATAATACATGAAAATGTAGCCTCAGGAGCTTAGGAAGGACTTATTGATGGTTCCCCTTATGAGTAATGCTCAGACATATGGAATGTTGAGGAGGCTGCTTATTGTTCAGAGCTGCTGTTTCAAACATTTTGCAGTCAAAGGCCATATGAAATGGCAAAAAATATTTTAATGAAGTGTGTTACTGGATACAGCAAAAGTGGAAAAATGTTGAAATGGCTGCAGAAGAGATGGATATTGAAGAGATTTTAAAATTAAATCGCCTCTAATCATTGTAGGGGACAACTTCCTAAGCACATGGGGGATTTAACAACAAAATTCCCAATGAAAGCACAAGCACAGAGCTTGGTGTGTGTTATTCTGTTTGCTTTTGAAATCTTTATACAGTAATTTTATTTTTTTAATTTCCAGACATTCCAGTGTCACTAAACTCTCCATAGACTGGTATCTTTGTCAGACCAACATCTGCCTAAAAAAAACCAATTAATATGAATATGTGGAGCATAGCAAGTGCTTAGAAGATTGCAACAGAGTAATTAGATAATTCTTGTCTACTTATATATTTGTATCAGTGATGTCTATAGCTGCATTATTTGTATCCATCTGTCTCTATATAGACATAATTCAATGTGTTTCTACTGGAGGGATAACATCAAGAATGGAGTCTAAATAAATACATTAAGTGGAATTATTTCATTCTTTACAATTGCGTTATCACAAAACTTTAAGCTTGAATTATTTTGCTGGAGTATTTTAAATAAAGAAAATAAAAATCCAAATCCTCCCCCCACCTCTGCTTCGAAAAGCTGCCTTTTAACTGATGGACTGTATAAATCTTCAGCAACATTGTGATTTTTGTTTCAGTACTTTCTCCAGGGATTCATCATTGATGAATTTGTTCTTACCAAAAAACCTAAATCCTGCTCATTTAGAGATAACAGTATCTTCCACTAAACCTGTCTCTATTCAGATATAAAAAGGCATTACCCTGCCAATAGAGAACTGACAACTTAATGAATCAACAATGAAACCTTAAGCCAGAGAGCTTTAAGGTGAGTAAGTCTGTTTTGATTATTATTTATTCACAGATCAATCTAAAGGTAATTGAGCATATTATGAACTAAAAAATGTGCTTGTTTCCTAATGGCTAAAAGTAGGGAGAATCCTCCACTTCAGATTGCTGCAGTTTTTATGGGCATACCAGCAAGGAGCCTAAGCAGTGGAACAGGCTGGTGAACCCCCTGAACCATAGGCATCAGATGACCCAGACTTCATTTTTAACTTGGAAACTGATCTGATCCTTAATTTGGGAAAATCCATGTATGTCTCCATGATGTAGTCATGGGTTGCTTATTTGGGACCTGTCTGCTCCTAAGGGGCTGGATGCCACCTACTGTTAGAAGACACAGATTTCAGCTGGCATAGTGTATTGGGTTTCCATGGCAAGGTTAGTGGTGGGCTACAGGGTTCTGGGAGAGGCTTCTCCTGTGTCTGACTCAACCAAGGACAGCTGGCTCCAGGGCTGAGCCCATCAGGAATGGTGGGAGTGCCTCTGGGATAACATGAATACCTCACTAGCAAAAGGAATATGAGGGAAAATGTGGGGCTGCTACTGAATGGAAAAAGGAACCTTGCAAGGGGTTGCAGAGGAGGCTGAGATACTGAACACTTTCTTTGCAGTCTTCGCTTCCAAATCCAGCCCTCAGGAATCCTTGACCCAGGAAAGCAGGGGAATGTCTGGAGAAAGAAAGGCTTCTCCTCAGTAAAGGAGGATTGGGTTAGAGACCATTTAGTCAAATTTGACATCCACAAGTCCACGGACTCTGATGGGATGCACCCACAAGTACTGAGGAACTGCCAGAGATGATTGCTCAATCATCTTTCCAAGTTCATAGCAGTCAGGAGAGATGCCTGAGAACAGGGAGAAAGCAAATGTCACACCAGTGTTCAAAAAGGACAAGGAACACACAGGGAACAACCAGCTGGTCAGCCTCACCTCAAACCCTGGAATGGCTGATTCTGGACACCATCTCTAGGCAAGGGGAAGGCAAGAAAGTCATCAGGACTAGTCAGCATGGATTCATCAAAGGAAAATCATGATTAACCAACCTGATTGCCATGGCCCACAAGCCTTTTATTATATTTTCTGTCTCCTGTCCAGTTGAGGACGGGGGTGATAGAGCAGCTTTGGTGGGCACTTAATATCCAGCCATGGTCAGCTCACCATGCACAGTTAAGTGTCATCATAAACCAAAAATAAGCAACAGCTTCCTACAGTACTCAGCGGATTTGAAGTTTGTGCTAATGAGATGGCAGCAAAAAGAACAGAGGAACACAGTAATTTTAACTGAAGGATTATCAGGGAAAAGTGGTCACAAGGAAGAACTTACATAAGTAATTCTAGGGATCACTAGCTAATGGACATTTTGGGTAGCAGTATCACTTATTGATGAGGCAACACATTTAAAAAATACTGTTTCTCTCATGTGTGCATTTCCCACATTGAATGTAATTATCTCATTCCTTTTATACTTGAGTGTTGTCTCCAGACTAAGGTCTGAAGGTGTGTATGTGTTCATTCTCCAATGCCTCCTTTACACTTTCAGCATGTAAACAATTTTAAATGACACAATGTCCCTCATGAATCTGGAAATGAAATTGAAGCCAAATTGTCTTATTTGACATACTTTGTGGTTTTGAATTGTGGAAGTCTCTACTTGCACATAGCAAAAATAGGTGAGAACACGAATAAAGACTGAAAAATATGTGACAAACTGAACTGCTTAAAGAGAGTACAAATTGCACTGCCGAAGTATTCTCCACTGGTTGCAGTAGAGATGCACCAAACAAAGGTCCACATATTTAATAGCTATGTAAACAAATGGATAATTATCACAGCAAAACTTTGCCACATAGTGGCAAGCACCTGCATGTTTTAGAAATCAAACAAGAGGTGACTCTTCTCTGTCTTGTTTTTCTGAATAGATCTTTCTCTGAAATCTCTTAATCAACAGCTCTCCCTCAGAGAACAGAATAAAGGAGGAGAAAATATAAATTTTCTTAATGATTGGAAAGAAAAAGGTGATCAATGACCTTGGCAGAATCACAGAGTGGTTGACATTGGAAAGGATGTCTTGTAGTCATCCAGTCCAACTCCCTGCTCAGAGCAGCATCAGCTACAGCAGGTTCCACCAGTTTGTCTATGGGAAGCAGTGCTGAAAGCCTTGCTAAAGGTAACACCTACTGCCCTCTAATCTACCAAGCCAGTCATTTTCCCCTCCATAAATCCCTGCTGACTACTCCTTTCCTATGAAGAACAGCTGATCTGTGGTTGATTTTACTATCCTCCCCAAATGCCACTTTCTTCTGTAAATGAGCAGGAAAACTGGGCTTCATCCCTTTGCTGCCTTGGTGGGACTACACCTGGGAAGGTTTCTCACTGGCTTCAGAGAACTGGGGAGACAAACAGCACGGCAGGTAAAACCTAAGAGTGAAACACTTGGGGAGGCTAAACAGCCAAGTGACTACCTCAGACACAGTTAAAGGTGTGAAGATTGCAGACGTGAATTAATAGCTTTGAGGAGAGTAAAATAGGTGAATCTCTGAACGTGGGAGCATGGTATGGAAAGGCAATCAGATAAGGGAAACATTAACATTTAGGTGAGGTAGACAGTTGCCCTGCCCAGGAGCTACAAGAATTTAAATCAGGTTTGTATAGGTAATTTCATATGTCTGCAGTACAAAGGCTTTAGTAATGTTTAACCTCCATTTGTTCATGGAAAACTTTTATTTTTGGTGTATAAAGTTTTCCAGAAAAAGGAGTTTTGATTTTAATCTTTTTTTCCCCCACTTGAATCTGAATCCTTATTTATTCTTTCTAAAGTCTGATATGCTCAAAATAGCTGCATATAATTGAATCCTTATTACATACTGCATGTATATGTAATATTTGCAGTAGATACTTTACACCATGCTACAATTTCCAAGCAGTGGTCTGCCTCCATCCTCTTACAACTTTACAACAATACCAAGAACAGAAAGATTACTTTAAAGTTTCCTGAAACAGTATCTGCTTTCTTCCTTGTTCTCAGAGAATACAATGAAACATGACTCCAACATTTCCAGAGAGAAAGAAAACACAAGATCCCAGTAACAAGAGCAGCACCAGTAACAACAACAAAATCTTGTCACAATGTCAAGGTAGCTTGTGTTCCTTCTGGGAAAATTAAAAAAAAAAACCCAAAACCCAACAATAACACCAACAGCTGAATTCTGTTCCTCTGAAGGTGGAAAATAACACATATTTTCATATTCATAGATATATGGAGAGAATATTTTTTTTGCACAAGCTTTCCCCACGGGTAAACTGATTAACTAATGAAAATTATGTGTGGCAATGGAGAAAGGGAAGCTGCAAATTCTTACTCTGTTAGATATTCTTTCAGGCATTCAAAGCTAAATCCTCTCACTGCTGCTTTTCCCTGTGTCAGTGCCATACACTGCATGGTCAGAGCTGGCACTAGGGTTCATCTCAAGACCTCCAGCAGGGAATCCTGCAAGAGTCCTCCCCACAGCACGTGGGCAGAAGAGTGTCATGCAGAGGATGGGATACTTCACTCTATCCATTTCCACCTGACAGAGAGCTTCCTGGGCCAACATCAGTTGTTGCAGCCCCTGGAGCTGCTGTGGTTGCATTAGCAAGAAGCCACGAGAACTTTGTCCCTCGTGTTAAAGGGTTCTCATGGCTCTTTTTCTTAGGGCTGAGACATTTCTGGCATCAGTGCCTTTAATGATGTGGGAATGGCATCAAAATAAAGGGCAGAACACAACAATTATTCAGGAAAAAAATGAACTCTGCCTTTCGGTTGTTTTAATTTTTTTTTTTGGAACTTTTATTTGCTTGGTACACAGCCCTGTCTCAGTAATCTGCAATTACTGCCCATGCACTTGTTCTGTAACCTCTGCTGCTCACAGCGTGTGCATATACCATTGCATTTAGTTACTCAACTATTCTGCCTGCTCTTTAAACCATGATTATTTAAAGTGGGTGAGCTAACCCCCAGCCCTTCAGTAACTCTGAGTCTAAACGGAACAATAATGTGTGTTCTAGGAAAACACATTGCAGTGACCTCACAATGAGATATACAGTGCCATGCTTGAATGTGCAGGTAAAAATATTATTTAAAATAACAATTATTTCTCCTTTTGTAATTTTTCTAACTCTGCCACAATTTTCTCTTCTAGCTTCAAATCAGAAATGAATTATTCTTCATGTTCTAACTCAAATGTGTGGTTTATATACACCAAGTGAGGGAAAAGATTTTAGGATTATAGGCTTACTATAGTGCAGCAACAACTTACATTCTACAAATGTACTGAAGTAATGAAATATTCATCAATAAAACAAAAAAGAGTTAATATTTGAAGCAAGCTTAGACATTTACAATCAAAAGCCAGGATGACATAGATGATAAAGAAAATGTTACCTTCTGGGGTAAAGAAAAGAAGATACTGATACACATTACTGTGCTACTTCACAAACATCTGGCAGTCTGTCACTTAATAGACAACAACATCTTCTCTAAACAGAAGAGACTTGAATTCATCAGGGATTCCTGTAGTACAGTATGTGCTTAACTTAAGTACCTGCTTTCTGTGATTTCCATAGATTACCATATTCATGACACTGTGGAGTGAAAGCATTCTTCTCACTCTCTAACCAGAACATGGAAAAGAAATTAAAACATTGGCAGGCACTTTGTCTCCAGTTTGTTGGACACGTGAGGAAAGGACTTTGCACCCATTTATGCAGATGAAATTCTGTCAGCTAAGCAGCAGCATAAAGAAGATGTCAGCAGAATGACTATTAACAAATATCTGTCATGCAAGCAAATATAACTGTATTTAAATGTGTTTAGGAAACAGGAATCAGTATCAGTTGAGCCTTAGTGTTGGAAAAAAACTTTGTTGAAGCAATATTTTTTTACTTTTACTGATACCTAAGTAAAAATAATCAGAGCATTAGTCACATTTTCAGGTGTATCTATATATCATTTATACACATATCTATACATTCAGTTCATGCACTTCTTATATGAATGCTGTAAATCACATGGAAAATACCATTGGTAGATACCCACCTTCTCCAAGCTGGTAACTGAGCTGTTGAGACCATTGCTAAAATCATGTTTGTTTGGATGTAACCATTCTCTTCTGGGGCTACATGTGCTGATGGGATTGACTCCAGCAGTCCTAGAATGGTGTGTTTTCTAGGCCCTTTCAAAGAAGTCTCAGAGATGCCATCTAGACTATTAGATGGTAAGAATAAATCTTGTCTTGCAACTATGAGAAAGCATGGAGATCCTTGCTGCTATAGTGGCTACCAACTGGCCACTCAATCACAGATAATGCTGACCCAGCAAGGTGAGCATTAAGCTGAGTTTGCTAATTCCACTTGTGCTAAATGAGTTGGGCCAGGTACCAGGAGCAGCACAGCGCTGCTTGAGAACTCTGAAGGCCAAGAAAGCTGCATTTAAAATGCCTATGTGACCCATTTGAATCTGTTAAAGAGCTCCTTGAGCAACTCAACATTTTACCACAGAGCCCACCAAATTACCCCCGTGGCCAGGAGGAGATGAAAAGAGCAGTAGCTGCATCTGCCTTAGTTCTTCCACACTCCAATCCAGCATCCCCTGGTGGAAAGACAGCTCCAGACCCTGCAGTACTTATTGATAGCCTGTGTGTGCACCAGGGCCATGGAAAACATTCACAGTCCAGTCAGTACTGCCCACCAGATTCATGCTCTCAGGGGAATGGGAGGCTAAACAGAGAGGGCAACCAGCAACCTCCTCTTCCAGACTCTGGAAGAAATTGAGACTCTGAAAGCTGCTCTATAAGGCTTTCAGTACATCCAGGAAAATAACTACTGCTTCCCCTGTGTGCAAAGAAAGTGCATTTCCACCATTGCTGCATGTGTTTCAGCTGCAAATTTGCCTGTCAAGTACTTTCTGCTAGCAATCAAACCTTCCAAAAGAGGTAAGAGCCTATACTTTTCCCATCTGCTGGATCCTTTGCAGATTTTTGTTTTCATTTTTATTTATCCTATTTTTTTTTTTTTTTTTTCATGGAAGCTCCAGACTTATTACCAAATGTCTATACTGTAAACAGCATATAATTTCAATACATCTAGAAATAAACTCCACTTTTCCCTGGTAGACTACACACTGCATAACTATACATATATTATTGAACTAATAGATTACTTAAATGCAAATCACTGTTAATAATTCCTATCTAAGCCTTCTTCCACTTCAGATTCATTGTAATCCATCTCTTATGGCAGATGAACTACAACGTTTATCCTCCTCCTGCACAGACTACAATACTTTCCCTCATTCATCTCTCACACATGTAATCCTTCCATCTCTACTTCACATAATCCTAATTTAAATGTAAAGTATTCAGTGCAGACAAAAGAGCTCTAGTCAACTCTTGCAGTTATGACCAAGGAGCCTACTGCTGCCTTTTAGTCTTCATATTCAATAACACAATGCCTTTCATCATCACCTCAATATCCTAAACTCACTATATCTCATGCTAAGAGTCATAATACCAATAGTTCTAGCATTAATAGCAAGTACTCCCACCCTCAATAGTCAAAACTCCCACTTCAGCTGGTGTGAGGAAGGATGAGACAATGCTGAATAATCTCCTATGAGGAGTTTGGATATCCTGGTTTGATTAAAGCCTTTGAACAGTTTTGAAAATGTGACAAAGCAACACATAACATATGACATTAAAAAAAAGAATATAGCTAGATGAAAAATTGGAATGGTGCACTAAGTGAAAGTGATAATAATTTTTATAATTTCAAGCTATTAAAACTTTTAAACAGATCTGAAAAGAAATAAGTAATTGCTAAACACTTTTAAATTAATATTACATCAAACTTATGAATCAAATATAAATAATACATTACAAAAGAGAGGTTCACTAAACTGATATAACTGCTTCTTATATCACCATCAAGTAGTGAGGAGACACCAATATGTAGGTACTAAAGTAACAGACACTATATAAAAACCAAATCTATAAAACCAGAAGAATCCTCCTCATTAGAGTCCAAGTCTCCCACAGTGCCTCTCTTGCATATTTATCTGTCTTTATAACAGCTAAAGTATCTAAAGTATCATTATATTCTGAATATGGCATTACAATGGTCATATATTCTAAAATGCTAATTTGATTAGATTTTCACTCAAGTCAATCAGAGGAAGAATTTGATTTTAAAAAATCTAACATGCAAATCATTAAAAATATAGATTACAGGCATACATCACTGTACTTAAAAAAAAAAAAAACAACCTATCTTTTTTAAATTACTGTAATAGCTTTAAAATGAGTTCTGATCATTTTGGTACTGCAAGACTTCACTGATTGGTATGCACAGTTAGGCTGGTGAGTATATGCATTCAGCTTGGCCTCTGCTATTAAGCAGAACCACAATCACATATTGCTTGAACAGGCCATTCCCTTTTTCACTGCTCATGTGCTCCTTGCAGATAAACAAAGGAGATCCATAAACTCCACCTATCACTTTGCACTGTGTACTCATTGTGGCTATTCTGCGGGTCAAACGGGCTGATGTGGCACAAGAAACCCTATAAATGCAAAGGCACAAGAAACCCTATAAATGCAAGGGAACTCCTGCCCTGATCCTGCAAAGCTTCTCCATGTGGCTCAACACACAGGAGTTACACTGACTGAGGCTGAGCCTGGTTCCTGGGGGAACCAGGACCATGTCCCACTGGCTGCCCACAGCCAACCCTCCCTCCTTGGGCGTGCACACCTGACTTCATCCCTGGAGCTGCACAGCTACCATGAAAGGTGAAACACAACACACAATGGACACATCTTTTGTGCTGCTTGAATAAACTGTCTTGTCTCCAGCCATTCTGCACTCAGTTCCAGATAACAACCACAGGATAACCTCTTCACATGTGAGTGATCCTGCAAGCTCTGCAGAGCATTGCTACTCAAAAATCTGACATATTTAAAAATCTCATCCTCATTTAAATTGTAAAAAAAAAATATTTCTTCACATAATTCAACTTGTTAAAATTATGCCAGGTATTTATAGTGATTCAATCTACAGCTCAAAAACAAATCATCTGTGGCCATTTCGACCATTAAGACAAAGAGGGAAACAAAATTTTCTACTTAGTGCAGCTTCTCTACGTTAATGCTGTCTACAACAACAGTGCTGTTCTAAAGGTCACAGATGACATAATTTATGTTATTATAGATAATCCATGTAATCTGTCTGCCTGACTCTTTTTTTCCATATTTTTTAGAGGTGCTGTGTATTTCAATGGATAAAACTCTGTTAGGGGTTGGATCTGTTTCTTTTGTGTTTGTGGAATTTTTTCCTGGTGGTTTTGCTAGGTAACTAATTGCTGGGTATTTATGGGTGCTTGACTGAAACAAAAGGGGGCAGCAGGTTTTTCCTGGGAAACAGCAGTGAACAGGACAGTTCAGTCTGAAAGGCACCGTTCCAAAAGGACGTTGGAGCACCAGAAGACCCTGCTTGTCTCATCTCGTCACCACTGGACTTTCCTACAGGACTATCTCCACTTCACAGAACTGCATCTATTACTCCAGGAGGATTTCATCTGGACTGCTTTTAACACCCTGACACCCAGGGTGTCGGGTCACATCCTCAACTCTGTCAGGGTATTTTCTGGGGTTTTGTTATTTTTGTTTTGCTTGTCTCTTAGTGCTATTACATTTGTATTTTTCTTTGTTTTGTCTAATATTCCTGGTAAAAAACTGTTATTCCTACTCCCAAATCTTTGCCTGAGAGCCTCCAATTGCAAAATTATAATAATCTGAAGGAGGGGATTTACATTCTCTATTCAAAGGGAGATTCCAGTTTTTTGCTGGCAGGTACCTGTCTTTCAAACCAAGACAAACTCCTAGGAGAGCTTCAGTCTGGGCAGCTTACAAAGGCAGGGGCAGGCACCACACAGGAGAGATTTGCTGCTTCTCTTCAGGAAGGCTGGGCCATTTCTTGCCTCCAGAGAACATGCATGAGCATCAGTCTGTTCCCAAATATCCAGTCCTTCTGGTGCAGAGCACTCCTACAAGCCATGCCACCACTGCAGGGCAAATTGCAATTTGCTGCAAGTCAATGGCAGTGGTAGCAGTGATGAGAAGTGCACGAGATTTTTGTTACCAGATTATTTGTATGAATGAACAACTCCAGGCTCCAAATGCAGTTTGGTAGTGGGACTTCCAGGGTGGTGCATCCTGAGTGCACCACCTGCAGCAACTGTTCAGTTGCCCTGATTCTGCCTACAGCAGCCTGGTTAAGAACTCAGGGTGTACATCTCAATCCCTTGCTGAGCAAGGCGGGTCACTGCAGGCTGTGGTTACTGAGGGGGTGCTAGTTCTGGCTTTATAAAATCCTTTCTAATAATTGGTGGCCACTTTGTACCCATACCCTTTCCTGCCCTTAGAACATAAGGATTGACATTTTCACTTGCACACATGACTCCAGTGTATCTGAGCTGGACTGCTCCTACACTGCTGGGGATGTACAAGCCTCCTTGAAGGGGCTGTGCCTTGTGTGTGCCTCACACCCCTGCCCTGCGCAATCTAATGGTCTCAGCATTTACATGCTGCAGTGCTGCACCATGGGGTATTTTGTACAGCTCCTTTATGCAGGAGAAGACTCCAGCAAATTACAGCAGTTGTATTCATAGCATGCTTTTGTTTAGTAATCATCTCAGGAGACCGTACAGATCTGAAAAGTGTGGAAAGGTATTGTGAGATGGTTTATGAATCCCACTAATCTTCAAACTGACATTTTCAGGTGTGGGTCTATCCTGAATGGTTTTTACTTTTTAGGAGCTAGTTAATAGCCTTTAGGAGGTCAGCAATTATCCCAGTGCTCCAGGAGTCAAATGCAATTTAATTTCATTTTATTTCATTTTAGATTTATTGCCTTGGTCATTTCAAGCAGATAGATGAGAATGTAATCATGATCAGCTACAGCTTTTGCTGTTCTGTTTCTACACCTATACAGCTAAGGCAGTGATCCCAGACAGCTCCATTAGTTCTTCTTGCTGATACTGTTGGCATTCTTCAACCACAGTTTTGATATCAAATTGCATTTTCTTCCCCTGGTATCCACACTAAGGGATGCTCAAAAGATACTGAGGTAGTTACAGCCTCTAATTCTTACATCTAATACATTTGTAAATGTATTAATATTGCATCAAAAACTGAAAAGCCTTTTTTAAGACGGAAAACGCATTACCACCTGCAGGTCTGTGTAATGCCTTGTTAAATTGCTAAAAGACTATGCATATGTACAACTTCCCATCTTCTCTACAGCTGGCTGGCTGCCCATCTGACCTGTGGCTCTGGAAAACCTCAGCAATGAGACTTATGCTCTCCTTACTTTCATTTGCCTTAATGCTTTTTCTCTTAGTGCTGAGGACATTCTATCAGTCAAGTGCCCTCCTGACTGCATTGCTGGGTTCATTTCCAGTTTTTCTTTGCCTTAGAAGACTTCCCAGACCTTTAAAACACCATGTAAATGCTTTGCTACAGGGGCTCTTAGAGAGGGCTACCTAGCTCAGCTAAGTTTTCTTTTTGTCTGTAAGTTTTATGAATTGTTTGCCCCAGTTTTGTCACATGCTTCTTTCATTCATGCACTTCATTTAGTTAAAAGCAGAGTATTTGTGAGTTATCTATACTTCCTGGTATTTTAATTTGTTCAGCTTTTTTTTTGTAATCAACACTGTCCTGCTGGTATTGTGATTGTTTCTATCATGTACATTTTTGATTGTTTCTATGCTGTACATTTTTGTCAGCAGTTTTAGATTCCCATAAAATGCTAACAAAGTCTCTGTTGTCTAGTATTTACTGATGTTTTAACTATCCAGCTGGCATTCAAACTCTTCTCTGCTTTAGTGCTGCTGCTCTTAGTTTAAAGTTCATGCTTCTGCAAACGGCAGTGAAAGTTTATTTTTGCTCTTGTGTAGTGCATCAAAGCCAGATATGAGTTAAGTTGTATTTTCTGAGTTAGTTTGTTTTCCTGATGTGGTGAATTTTTCCTTTTTGCTACTGCAAGCAAGCTTTGGCAAAACAATCTTCTTGCCAATGCAAAAAAATCCCATATGTGAGACAATTACCAGTTGATTTCTCTTCTTTGCTTTGTGCTAATGCATTTGTGTTTGTACAAAATATTTCCTTGTCCATGCAAACCTTTTCTGGCTAGTTAAGGGCTTGTCCCTACTCCCCTGTTGGTCTCAGCTTATGCCCAGGAGCCCTGCATTGCTGCCATGCTGCTGCATGAGCTCTGCACTCATGGTTTAGTTCAGAACAGAGCACATCTTTGACATGATTCTCTTCTTTGTCCCTACACACTGCACCTCACTCCTTACAGCAGTGCAGCTGCAGACAGCACAAACTGCATTTTATTTTGGATTTATCTGAGTATGTGCTCCAGGGATGCAGCTGCAGTGAACTCCAGCTGCTAATGGGCATTTAGCCCATGAGAGCAGACAAGAGCTAGAAGTCAGTAAGAAAACCTGGGATGCACATGGTGTGGCCACCAGTCTACAGCATCAACCATTTCGCTCTGCAACCCTGTTCCTATCTGGCTTGTTTGTCTGCACTACTCCTTAATGTAAACAGAACCTCTGGGTGCTCTCATCTGAACCACTGCAACTTTGTCCCACCTACAAACTGAATTGAGCCTCTGGGATGCAATGAACTCATGGATTAGCTGCTTTGTATCATCAGGAAAGACAGGGACTTACCATTTTTTCAGACTATCCATATTTGGATAACACACATAAACTAGTCACACCACACAAAAATATGTGTATTAGTCACACATTTATATCATTACATGACATCCTATTATATCTTAGATATTTCTGGGGATTTTCTAAAAATTCTGACTGCTTCTCTTGATTTTGAAGCCTCAGGCTGTTAGAGCTCTTTTTCTGAGTGCAATTTTCACTAACATCTAATAGAGCTCATTTCTGTGTCCATCTGTCCATCCTTCATGCCCAGTCACATACTGCCAGTACTTCTCAGGATTCCTCCTAATTAGGACTCTCCCAAGAGTCCTTTTTCACAGCCAGATGATCGAAGAAAGAGTCGGAGTTCCTTTGCTTTCATTCTCAAGGCTGTTTATTTTTTCTCATCTATAACATGTTCTCCCTGGCCAGCCAAGATGCATTCAGCAGGTCAGCTCAAGGCACACTGCCCGCCCCCGGGGCTGTGTTATCTTTATATACTATAAACTACATAGACATTATTTACAATTGTTCCCCAATACCTATCACCTATGTTAGACAGTGAGTTTCTACTCTAAACCAATCCCAAAATGCCACCATCACCAAGAAGATGGAGACCATGAAGAAGAAGGAAGGAGGGCAGTACACACCCAGATTCCTCCATCTTGACTGCCCTGTACCCTTATCATAAAAATCTTAATATTCTATTTTCCCACTTAGTGATAAGCTAATCATTCTACTTTACTTTCCCTGGTTTGTAACTCTTCACATAAAGTTGGTAATTTTTTCCATGGCTCAAGATGGAAGGCAAAAGGGTCTTGGGCTTCATGCCAAGCTCCCTGAGTCCCCTGTCGAGGGCTCAGCCCATCCAAAACAACAAGAGAGATGCCCTGGTTTCCCACAATTACTTGTCTTTTTTTTCCCTTCAGAGTCTTTTGCAAGATTCTCTCTATATCCACAGTAGTAAATCAGTGTCTGGGAATGTTCCTGGGCACAAGGATGTTTTCATCTATCCTAACAAAGCGTTACAGCATTTTTTGCCTGCTTTTGGCCTGTGCTGACTATCAGTGTCCCAGGCAATTCCTGGAGAGGCTTTGGAAGTCGGCGTGCTCCAGGAGCCATTCCCAGCAGGCAGCCTGCCTGCAGCCAACCTGCTTTGGAGACTAACAGCTTCTGATCATCGTCACAGGCTGCTTGGTGCCAGCTGGCCTGAGCACCTAGGAATATTCCTGGGTACATTTAATTTGGAAGTACAGACATTTCTCTCCTTTCTGAAGTTAGGTGCCTATAGGAATCTAATCACTTCTGATGTCGGTGCCCAGGCAGAATGAAGTAAAACAGTGTAACATCCAACTGGGTTCAAAAAATGTTATTCTCTGTCATAAGGGACTCCCTGGAACTAGAGAGACAAAGCTTAATGCTAACCATAAAAGGTATGTCATGGTATGGCATTATTTATCCCTGCATTTCTTAACATTTAAGAACACCTCTTTTTTCTCTCTTTTTTCTCTCTTTTTTCTTTCCCCCAAAATAGGAGAAGACAATTACAGCTTTAAAAAAAACAAGAAAATGAACTATGTTCTAGCATGAGACAAAGAATGAGCTGTATCTTCAACCTAGTTTTAAAGCAAGTTCCTGTACCAGGAATAAATGATTTGTCCATTCTGTGGCTACCTTACACCACACAGGGATCCTTTCACACTTTTTAAAATGCTGTTGTAGTCTTAATTGGGAGGCAAAGCAATCTCAGGATGCTAGACAGATTTTACTTTCTTGACATATTTCTGAGATCAGGGACACTGATACTGATACCAGTACAGACAAATCATAAAATCATAATATTTTAATTTAATACTCATAAGTGAAATAACAGCTTTAAAAAGTTACTGTTGATGATTGCTTCCAGCTTCTTTAATATAATTTACTATCAATTGTTTATCCCTTAAGAAAACTTTGCTTTAGTCTTTAAACATTTCCCCAGCAGAAATGAGTAGATTTGAGGGATCTGCTGACTCATTTTTTGTAACAATGAACCTGATCTATGTCAAATACTTAGCAGGTCCCAATGACACTACTGAGACTATGGATCATATTAAAACACCTGCCTAGACACCTAGTTTCCCTCTTAAAGAATGAGAAACATCTTGAGAATTATAATGTCTTATGTTTTTCTGAAAATAATACAAACTGAATATTCACGGAATGAGTCTCGGGAACAGAACTGTGAACTCATTTTCATTTCCTTTCAGTATTTAATTAGGTTCCTTGAGCCTGCTTCTAAGAGTCTGTTTCTGTTCCAGAGGACAAAAGAAACCAGATAAAATGGACTCTTGTTTCATATTGTTGCCTTCCCTAGGAAAGGTTTTATGCCACCTTCATCATTAAATATCCCAGCAGTCTCTCTTAACTAATGAACTCCACCTATCTTGCACATCTCACCTGCTCTCTCATTCTCGTTCTCTGGGTATGGGACAGGCTGCTTGGTTTTGGTTAAGGTTTTAATGATTTCCTTCCTGTAAAAACAAAAGCAAGCAGCAACACATACTTTTGCACTGAGAAGGTAAAGCTGGAAAAGTGCCTTTTACTGTCAGGGTGAAAGACACTACCTGAGTCTGAGGTCCTGTGAGAGCTTGTCCCACAGCTGTGTGCATGCCCCTAAGCCAATCCAGCCATCTTACACAGCAGTGTTATAAAAGTGTGCTGCTGAAAATCCAGCAAGCCAAGGAGTGAATGCAGGGAGTCATGGAGTGTAGTCTTCCCTGGGATTTCAGCACAGAAGGTACAAAGGATCTTTTTACTGACAGTGCTGAGGAAAAGAGCCAAGCACTGTTTGCTGTTCTGTGCCTGGATGGCTCATCTGGGGCTTCCACACCACCACCACCACTCCTCACTGCCAGCACATGCAGGGAGCAAGGGAGAAAAAGAAAATAAAAATAAAATGGAGACAACAAGGGAGGTCAGTGCTTCACCTGAGATGGAAGATAGATCTTTCCTTCTGTGAGTGCTGAACCTTACAGCTGAACTGTGCTGTTGGAAAATGCTGGAAATCCAGCCTAGAAAATGGAGGGAGGATGGCCTGGTGTGTTCACACCAACTTGAGTCCCTGAGCAGACATGCTGCAGCATTTTAAACAAGCTGAAAATTTCCAGAAGATAATTACAACTGCTGCTACTTCTTACTCTCCATTCTTTTACCTCTTAATAGAAGGTAAATCACAATAATAATAAATCGTTCTAAAGAAATGCAAAGCAGAACTAAGAATGAAATTGATGTCGCAATTTTAATTTACCACTTTCATTGCTGTTAATTTATACAAAACACTCTGCCTTAAGTTCCCCCTAGAAAATAATTCAACTCCTTTCAAGCATCCCCCATGAAAACTAGATACAGACACTGAGTTTCATGCTGTATTTTAGTATATCTTAAAAGACTTCCTATTTTTTTTTCAAGTTGGAGAGAAGAACATGCTCCTGTAGCAAGACAAAGCACAGCACGTTTCAACCTTTATTTGAAGTTCCGGATTGCTGTGAGAAGGGTTGAAGAATAATTTAAGATACATCAGCTATAATAGATCACAGTAAAAACTTCCAACGGCCTTTTAAAAAGTCTTACTGTTTTTATGCATATAAAGCCATCTGGGGCACAAACAAAATTGAACTTTCTGGCTGAGCTCACTTCACAACTCGCAGCTTGGTTCCAGTGTAGATCACTAAGCCACATATTATTTTTTAAAAATTCCTCAAGAACTTAAGCCCAGATGAAAACCACAACATGAAATTTTCATGGCTATCCTGCCTGTTTCAGGGCACAGGTCACACACAGTGGCCAGGACCTGGCCATGAGGGTTATCAGGTCTCCCCACTGCAGGGTTCGTGGCCTGGGGCAGAGTTCATGCTGCAGAGCATCCCCCAGATGGGCACAGGGTGGCAAGTGTGGTATGGAGGGCCAGGAACAGCCACTGTGGAGCTATTGTGGCAGAGAAAAGCTGGAAATATTTTGAACTTCTTTGCAACTGTTTCTTAGAAAGTGAGAGACCATGGGAAAAGCTGAAATGTCTCAAACTCCAGCTGATTTTGGAGGGGAAAAATCCCCACGAATTAGAATGAGAACTGTACATTTCAGAAACTCCTGTCTGTGAGAATGTAGGTAAGCTTTGGCATTCATCAAGGCAGCAGACTTTCCTACTGTCCTCCTTTGCCTTCAAGATGATCATCTGGTATATTACACAAAGACAGCAGCACTACTGTGGACAATCGTGTTGTTTTCTCTGCCAGGTTTTCAGAGAAAGCAGACACATTTTGGGGTGTTACTGATTTCAAAAACAAAGTATCTGCAATTTGCTCATCAGCATTATTTTACTATTGCCTTCATTTTAATGCTACTTAATTGCTTAACATTTCAATTTGTATGAGAAAGCAATTTCATCTCTGATCTAGAAATATCTAAAATCAAGTAAAACATTTTCAATAGGCAATGTCAGAACTGAGTTTTTTACTGAGCTAATAGTCTTCAGCAATACACTGAAATTATTTGTTCAAGCAAATGTTTACAAGTACATCAAAATCAATTGTTACATTAAAATCAATCAGTACATTAAAATCAAAATTCTTAATTTTTTTAACTCCAAAAGAATTTCTATTCCTTCATGACTATAAAAGCCAAGTAGGAACCCATATGCAATAAAAAAATCTCTAGCCTAAAATTTTAATCCAGTTGTTCAATATCTTCAATTTCTTTGCAGTTTTTTTTTGTTTTGTTTTGTTTTTGTTTTTTTTTTCTTTTTACTTTATTACACTTTTATAATACCCTCAAATATATCTTTAAAACTTTACAACCCTTTTCCAACAGCATTTGGGGTGTGGTCTCAAAAGAAGCACATTTATGAGCTGCAAGACAGGAAGAAAATTAAAATGCCCTTATGGGACTGAGGCAGGGACACTACGGTTATGAGCTCAGATTTTGATGTATCCACCACTACCTATGTAATTCTTGAGTCTCCAAGTTTTCACTGCAATTGCTTTATGGAATTATCTTGTACTGGACTGATAACACTGTACAACCCCTCAATGCTCAAAACTGAAAGCAAGTTACATTGTGGCACTGTCCCTTTGCACAGTAGCAACTGTGCATATCCTGGCTAATGCTTATGGTTGGGGACTGCACTCCTTGTGCTGGAGAATCCCAAGGGCAGCTCACCCAGTCAGACCCTTTGAAAACCTTGAAACCTTTCTCTGTGGAGAGTTAGTCTTACAATAGACTGTGTTAAGATTTCACCTAAATACATCTCAATAAATGCTCAATTCTGCACTAAAAAATTATATTCCCTGTGTGTGCTGAATTATGAGCCAGTACTCAAAATAGTGGTCAAAACCAGAGGCATCCCCTCCCAAGCTGCCATGTAGGAAATGGGCGACTACAGACACAGTCTGGATGGAGTGGAACTGTTTTTTTAAATGGAAACAGAGAGGCAGATTTACAAGCTTTTCAGACTGCACGTTGATCAGTGAAATGTTGTTATAAATACCTTTGCAAACTATTCACACTATGCAGACAAAAATAACTCAGCAATAAACAACGAAGAAATAAATTAGGTCCTGTGGAAAAATGCAAATACCGCTTTCCTCCATCTGCTTTAACCTGGTAAATAAGTCCAAAATCCAGCAGCAGGCGCAAAAGCCCACCCACAGACCAGAGACTGAAGGTCAAAACTAAGCTATGACAGAAATGATAAGAAAATGGCTTCAGTTTATCAAATGAAAGATGATGACTTTGCTATGAAGAAAGAGAGGGGAGCTCTGAACTGTGAGGCATTTATTAGCCCTGTTCTGCACCAACCAAAATGGCCCTGAGGCCGTGCTCCTTTGGAAATGGTGATTATGAAAAGGTACACTCATGCTACAGTCACCAAAGGATTTTGGGTTGCTCCTGTTTTAATTGGTAACTTTAGAAGCTTTAAAATATCATTTTTCCTAACAGAAATGGTACATGAGCTGTTTACAGTTTGGTGATACATTTTTATAAAAGGGAAAATATAGTATGTTTGTGCTTATAGAGCTTTCTGTGTTTACAATAAGTCTTCTGGTTGTCAATTTACAAATGGAAAATTTTGAAATGACATTTCAAAATGTCAGAAGTACTCAGCATTTAAAAGAAGGCTCAGTAAAGGCAAGGAAAAACTGCTAGAGAGACTAGATTAAACTTTTGGTTTGGAGTTGGAAAATATGCCTTTTGGCATATATTAATATTATTATTAGCTGCAGTAGTAGTAGTAAATATTCAGAAAATATTAAGTAATGATTAGCATCTAGGATAAAATGCTCTATGCTGTAATGATGGTTAATATAAATTAATACAATTATAGTTTATAGCTTCTAGACTTAAACTACTTTAAACTCAACTGTAAGACCTTATCCTGACTGATCTAAAAAAAAAAAACCCTGTACTTCAGTGACATGTGTCTGCATGTCTCATGAATCCAGACATAATGTATAAAACAAGTTATTTTATGGCTTTTATATAAATAAATAATCAACTTGAAAAAATACAACATTGTAATAGAAAGGAATGTATTAATTATTCCAAGCAGTCAAACAGAAAAGACACAAAATGATTAACAAATGAACAGATATATAATGTGACATATCCTGACCAGTATATGGGTTATATACTGACTTGCTTACACTGGATAGTTACAAGTGTGGAAATCAAAAACACAGCCATGCCATAAAATATAAAAGGAGCTATTTCATTAAAACTTGTCTGCTGAGTTGAATGAAGAGCAAACAAGGTCTTACTTGCGTGAGGATTAGACCCACCCTCTTAATAACAGCTAGGGTAGGTGTTCTTAAACATCCACCATCAGAGCACACAAGTTCAATCAGCCTGAATGAGACCCCAAGAAATCAATAAAATTCTTGCCAGGCCACTTCAAATTATTACAGAGGTCCAGTGTAGAGCAACAGATTACAGGCTGGCTGTAATTTTCCCCTGGAACAACCCAAACACAGTTCTTGGGCCTTAATGAGTTTTGTTCAGCATGAGTAGGTCAGCAGAGTGCAGAAATCTCTTTTCTCAACTTCTCCATGTAAAAATGGTGTGCCACCAGCTCTGTTCAGGTACTGGGACCAATTGTCCTGTGCCAACGTGTAACTCATGGGCAATGGAACAGAAGGACATTTTTACTCCATTTGTCCATAAAAAACTCAGGAATTATAGCTTTGACTGCTAAGACACCCATGTGGTTGAATCAAAATCACACAAGGCTACAGAAAAATCTTCAAGGGCTTTCTATAGCAATAAAAATAAAGTAAATGGGAAAGGTCATAATCATGTTCCTTAAGTCTGATCTTATTCTTTAAGCAAAAAGACATTTCAATTGCATACTATTAGATACTTACAACTCCAGTGACTTACAGTAAGTCACTGTCTGAACACTTTATAAGGATGCAGTGGCTTCCATGGGTAGCCCCTATTGTACAGCTATAATGTTGGAAAGGGCCAGGGTCTAGCTTGTGCAGACAGGAGAAATCTGCAAGTCCAGCACACAGACCTAGCAGCCCAAAATTTCTCCCACCAGTACTTCTATTGGACTCTATGCATTCAAGCTTTACAAGTCCTCCCCACCTTTAATCTCAGCAACACAGCAGGAAACCACCATCATTTCTACAAAAACAATTTTCTTCCAATCAGGATAATTTTTCTCCTACTTTTCCTGAATACTTTTCCCCACCTCTCCTAATTCAACTCATCAGTTTCCGTTGAGTCTTCACCCTACATCAGAAAATCCCCCTTTCTTCACTGATTACTAACTTCAAATATTTGTACATCACAGATTTCTCCACCTCTTATGTTTACACTCATCATGTTGGCAAGACACTTCAGGACTTTTAGCTTCTTTAGAATCTCCCCATAAATAACTCCTTCAATACTTACATGTATGCCACTGCACTTGAGGTTATTCTTATGGGCCAAATCTGTTCCTAAGAAAATTAAGAAATATTCTTGCAAACTTCCTCTCAAAACTAGCATAAGAATAAAAGAGTTCTTGGAAAACAGGCTGGAAATTAATTCTAAGTCTGCTGTCTATGATCAATATCACCTACTTAATTTTGCACTTTTCTTGCATGGACACTGTGGCCCAGAGAGCACCTTGCTATCCAAATAAACAGCTTCTTAGATGAGCACCTTAAAGGGATAATGATTCTTTCAGAACTTAAAAGTCCAAGTCTTTTCTTGCACATCAGTATGTGTGTCTGTGATTAGTACCATAAAAGCAGATTTCACTAATAATAGCTACCTGTAGATACAGAAGGGGCCTTTCTGATTGCACAGATATTTCTAAGCCATCTGGATGTGTGTAGGGTACAGCTTGCAACTCATGTAATACAAAGCATTTTACCAGGGCTTAATGAACTAAAAGATGGTTAGAAGTACTGCCTAGAAATACACAATGTTGTTAATAAATGTCTTCTCTTACTAGGGGTAGATTCTAGAGGAAGAATTTCATATCATCAGGTTCTCAGACTAGTAATTATAGCTTACATTTTGAAAGCCACAACCTTGCTTTCATGAATGCAATTTGCATCAAAATCTGCACTTACAAAATCAGGGAGAAGAGTTTTGCACACATAAATTAATTGCCAACCCATTTTCTAGTGCTTGAACTGCAGACAATTAGCTATCAATCATTACTGACCTGGGCTTTACTCAGTGAGGACACAAAGAGTAAGGCTCTGCAGCTAATAGCAATCCCACAGATACTGCAGCATCCTAAACATCCACCAAAATCTGTCTTCACCTGACAAAGAAAATACTCTTTAGCGGTAAAAGCTGGTACAGAACAGAAGGTTGGAGAAAGAGGGAGGAGAGGGAGAGGAAAAGAGACAACTGGCTCTCAATTAATATGAAAAAGCTGATCTCTGCCATTGAGGAAAATTCTTGCACCAGCAAGTGCTGAGTGATTGTGATGAGGAATGCTTTATCACCCAGATCCAGACACCTTTTCATATGGTGATTATTATTCCTGTCATGACCCTCTGGTCATCAAGCCACAGTGTCTTTTGTCATGAAACAACTATCCAATAAGGAATAATCTAGGAATAAGCCTGTAGCATAATATCTTCTGCTTGCTTATAAACACAGCGGGAAGAGGAAAATCTTCTTCCTGTGAGTTATTACCTGCTCTAATCCACTTTGGAAAATAGCAGTGTTTCCTTAATTTTGTGAAGCATGCAAACATATATTTCACAAACTACAGCTACATGAATAGCTCAGACCAGAGCTGAAAGCAAATCTTACAGCATTCTCAGGTAATAAAAAACAGTCCAGCATCACCATAAAATCCATGGCAGCACAGAAACTATCAAATATTCACATTAAACTTGATAAGAACATTCAAAGACTGAATTGCATGCCAACTTGTCTCTATGTTTAATTTCATATTGTCTTCTATAAGGCTGGTGTCTGGCCTAATTCCTGATGCCATTCTTGGAGCAACAGCTTTGACAAACAGAGATAACACATGTATAAAACCCCAACAAATGCCAGAGACTACCTAAAACATTACGTCTGATGTAGTTCTTGTACAGTTACAGAGACATTTTATATTAACATCACCATCATCCATATTAATATTATCCAACTACACTCCACCTTAGAACTCATTTAACCTTCCACACACTGTTTCTCTGGTTTTTCCAATTCAGTTCCTTGAGAAAGGGGCTACTCCTCTGCAGTCAGACAGTGCACACCACACTGAAAACATCCAGGGAAGAAGGGCTGGGAACCCTGCTCTAGGAGCAGAATGAGGAGCCATTTCTGGCCACACAAGCCAGTTCTTTTTATGTCCTTTCTGTCTCTACTGCCTATGTTGATCACCTAACACAAGGGCTGTTTTGAATGGCTTTACCCAGCCAGCAAACTAACCCTAAGTAACAAATATAACAATACATATACAACTGTACAGAATAAAAAATTAATGGTGTTAGAGAAGGATGATGCACAGAGACATTATGTGTGACACTGGGGAGGAAGTGGGGGTAAGTGTGCATGGTTAATATGAAAAGATGTCAAAAAAAATGAAGCATAATAATAGTGCAATTTATCCTTGCTAAACGTACTGCAGTGTGCTATAATTAAATATGAAAACCTAAATTTATCTCTATGTTCGGCTGTCATTAACTTAACAGGGAGTGCACATGTTCTAATCTAATGGCTGATTTTTTTCTCCATGTGCAGCATATTAAAATGTATATTAGCCTCAAGGTGCATAAACACAAAATAATAGACCAAAGGTTTTGGCCTGTGGAGAAAAAAAATCGATGCTCAAAGGCCATCAAGTAGCTGGTGATGCAGGGGAGACACTCACTTAGCCTCATTAAGCCGAAGCTCTCTTTTGCTTGTCTTTTGTTCTGCATGACAGCAGCCTCTTTGTTGTATAATAATTCATTCCAAGTTCATTCCAAGCTACCGAAACTGGTGAACTGTGGCCATTTTAATGAGCAGTATTGGTGGTATGCATAATCTGGAAGCCACGTGGACCAGGCAATCACAGAGCACTGCAGCCAGCAAAATGAGATACTGTCGAAATCACAAATTTGTCAAGTTGTTTTTGGACAGGGTATTATAATAAGCACTAAAATATGCATCTTATTACTCTGCATCTGCCAGTCAAAGATCACTGTAATGAATGCATGCTGCAGGGTATGACCAGGCCGTTTCCCTAAGTAAAACAAACTGCAGAGTACAAAAAAAGAATTATGTATTTTTGGCAGTGCCTGGATTTTTTTTTTTAATCCTTTTGCATCAGGAGTTGGATTTTCCTGGCTTGATGTCCACTGCCAGCAGTGAATGCACTAAAACTGCCACAGCCAAGGAGTTAATTTGAAATACATGGTTTTCTTAATAGCCACATTTACTGCCTGTGCATCTGAAACTTTAAACTCCATGCTCAAAGCAAATTTGGCATACATTACATATAAACCCCACGAAGATTAAACTATTTAAAATACACTTTAATAATCCTAGCTCCTTTTGTTTTATACATTTCTATTGCAAATGGTTTCACCGTTAGGGAAGATACATTTTACGTAACCTGCTCTCTCTGTGAGAAACAGCACTGTAGGAAATCACAACACAAACTTCCATAATAGAACAATTAAGAAAAAAAAGATTTTAAAGTGGTCCCTTTTTTTCCTACAAATTTGTCAGACTCATAATTGAGCTCAGCTTGAAAGGCTGGGAGGTTCACCAATGGCAGCAAACCTGGTAAATATGACTTGTGCAATGGAGGCAGAATCTGCTCTGCTGGCACTCCCCAAAACACTGCTGGTGATACCCCACAGAGAACCACCAGACTCTCATCTGAAGCAATGCCTGTGGAGGTCTTTCATCACCAGATGAGGAGCTGAAAGACTAAGTGGGGAGCAAAAGGAAAGGACTTATTTCCTCATCTGCCTGCAGATAATGGTGCAGACATATTTTGGCAGAGCCTTATTTTCGGGCAACCCAACAAGCATTTGCAGCAAGAGTCCCTGAGTGTGCTGATGCAAGTTCCCATAATATCCTAAACTAAGAGGTTTCTTGATCAATACTGGCTTACACTTAAAAGGCTTTGTCTGGCTAAAAGCCGTATTTCAGGTCCAAGTTTTAGCTAATGGGAAAGAGGAGCAAACAGCTCTGTTGGGTTTGTGAGGCCAGGTTTGGTAGCAGGGGGAGCTACAGGAGAGGCTTCTGTGAGAAGCTGTTAGAAGGTTCCCCATGTCTGACAGAGCCAATGCCAGCCAGTGATGGACCTGTGGCTGGAATTACAGTAATGTAATTACTCTAATTCCAGTCAGGAATTCCAGTCAGGAATTACAGAAATGCCTCTGTGATAACATATCTAAGAAGGAAAGAAAAATCATTCAGAGAGGTAATTGCACTTGGAGAAGAGAGGAGGGAGAACACGAGAGAGGAACAAGTGCCGACCCCAAGGTCAGTGAAGAAAGAGGGGCAGGAGGTGCTCCAAGTGACAAAGCTGAGATTCCCCTGCAGCCCCTGGTACAGACCACAGTGAGGCACCTGTGCCCCTGCAGCCCTTGGAGGTTCATGGGGAGGCAGAGATCCACCTGCAGCCCCTGGAGGAGCCTCACACTGG
This sequence comes from Peucedramus taeniatus, assembly GCA_013400575.1. NCBI lineage: Eukaryota > Metazoa > Chordata > Aves > Passeriformes > Fringillidae > Peucedramus > Peucedramus taeniatus. Next base: position 267,708 of record WBNO01003409.1, on the reverse strand, counting down.
AGTGGGTGGATGCCTCAGAGAGGGCTGTGAACCTGCAGGAAGCCCATGCTGGAACAGGCTCCTGGCCTGCAGACCTGTGGAGAGAGGAGCTCATGCTGGTGCAGGTTTCCTGATAGGATCTGTGAACCTCTGGGAGACCCACAATGGAGGAGCCTATTCTTGAAGGACTGTACCCCCTGGAACTGCTGTTCATGAAGAACTGTAGCTCGTGGGGATGAGTCAGGCTGGAGAAGTCTGGGGAGAATTGGTCTTCCATAGGAGGGACTGTGCACTGATCCAGTGATCAGTGGAAGGACTCCTGTCCCTGAGAAGTGGGAGAAACAACATGTGAAGAACTGACCACAACCCCCATTCCCTGTCTCCCTGTGCCACTAGGGAAGGAGGGAGAGCCTGGAAAGAAGCTGGGGAGTGGGAGAAAAGATGTTTTTATGATTTGTTTAACTTCTTATTATCCTGCATTGATTTTCATTGGTAATAAATTCAGTTAATATCCCCAAATTGAGTGTGTTTTGCCCATGATGATAATTGGTGAGTGATCTCTCCGGGTCCTTATCTCAACCCCTGAGCCTTTGGTTATATTTTCTCTTCCCTGTCCAGCTGCAGTGAGAGAATACTTTGGTGGGTACCTGGCATCCATCCAGGGTCAGTCCACCACAGCTTAAAGCTAATTTTTTTCCCCTCTGACTCTTCTTCAGAACTGGTGATAGTAATACGGGAAAATTTTTTTTTTTACCCAATGTTAATTATCTTACTGCAATCTCTATATCAACATATGTTAAACAGTCTGTATTTCCAGCCACAAATACCATTTTTCTGCCATTTTTTATGCAGTGCTGGAAACAAGGCAACAGTTCTTTACCATACTGGGCAATTTGTATTCCCAAAGAACAAGGAGCACTTCCAAAAATGAAGGGTGAAAACCTCTGCTCAGTGATGGTAGTCAGAGGTCTTGAGAATCTGAAGGCAGCCAAAACTTTGTGATGCAGCAGTGGTTCTTGCATGGCTGTGAATTCCCATTTAATTTATTTCTTTAATATAAGAGTTAATTTAATATTTTATATGCAGTCTGGTCAGTATAGCAAGGTTTTTTCTCTGCCATACAAAAGACTATTTAGATTTGACTGCAGTACAGTTAGAATTTAGCAGGTTTATAATGTTCGGAAGACTCAGATTTTAGTACCCACAGATAACTTGAAGGAAATGAGTATTTTAGTCCAAATGGGAAGTCTGTTTCAATGGGAAATCCATTCAGAGAAGAAAATCAGAAGGTTGCTAGATTTAAGGTGATGAAGTTTCATTGAAGTCATACACTGTGTATGTACAGCATCATTCTCTCATCTGCCTGATGAATTAAGCCACGCTCTATAAATGTGTTTTTACCAGATACAATTTTAACATTTTTAGCACACTACAACCTTAACAGTTGAGAACTACCCACTGAGTTTGTTTGGGGTTTTGTATATTTCTGGAATCAAGATGCTTAAATTATTAGTTTTTGTTATTTTAAATTTTTATCATTTAGACATAATTAAACAAATATCACTTTTCATAACTCTTGGTGCTGAAAGCAAAGTATGAAACATTCATATATATTCTTCTCCTATAAACCCACATCTACCAACTGAATACATGGCAAGATTTTGGTTTAGCTACCGGTATGTATAGCAGCCACTGCACTAAGTATGATTTTTATAGCTGACATTAATGGAAGTTTTTACAGAGACACACTGTACCACTTATGTGATTACCAGCTGACACAGTGCATTTCTGGGACATAATCACCTCAGCTCTATGGATTAAGATCAGTGAACAACTAATAAGAATCCTGTAACAGACAAGGTGAGACAGTGAGACACAGAGGGGATCAAATTGCACCTCTGGGGAATATTACACCGTGTTCAGATACCCAGTGAGAACAGAGTTATCTTTATGGCTCCTGGTCATGTATGCTCCTGAGAAACTCGTGAACATTATTTTAAAACATAATTCTATTAATTTTGTATTGTAAGGAGACCAACTGTGCCCTTCCTCTGGTTTAAGCAGTCACCCTAATAACTTTGGGTTGTAAGAGTGTGCACTACATCTTAACTGTCTTCCTGACTGAATCATGCACTTGAACTCAGTCCTAAATTCATTCTGAGGTAAGTGTGCTTTTACACGAGTTCTTCCTTGAAGGAGTCAGTGAGAAACACTGTGGTGTCATCTTTACTTAGCCATTCTCTCATCTCAGCATCAAGGTTTGCACACCAAGATTAAACCTGAAACAGGCTGACAACTTTTATTCCATGCAAAGGTGACTCAGAGTTGATATTTATGACAGTCATCTGTGCCAAGGTTTCAAGTGTCAGGTCCTCCCACAGAAAAAAAAAAAAACCCAAACCCAACTCAATAAACCATCTGAAAAGCAATGAGGAAGGAATCCCAGAACTCTGGCTTTGGCCACCTTTGTGAGTCTGACACAGCATCTGTGCTAGGACTCTTCAGAGCTGTTACAGATATGGCTACAACCACAGGAATGAAAGAGTAAAATTGGTGGAACTATGGAAACCTGTATCATCCAGTGACTGGAAACCAATGAGGCTGGCATTTCTATGTGTGAATCTCACTCCTATTACAGGCAATGTAGTACCACAGGTCACATCCTGGACAATGGCTCCAGCAGCAACTGCTGTATTAGCAAAAGGGAAAAAGCTACTGAAAACACTATCAGAAAATAAATACTGCTGGCTCAAAGATGATAAATTTAGGGTCTACATACAAAAATAAATAGATTCTGCAACAGTGAAAAACAGAAAAAGCGCACTCAAGTTTCCAAAATATTTTCCAGTGCTGTGGTGTTTCTGATATTTCCAGGGCTATAAATTATCAGACGTATTAGTTTCATTAATGCAGAAGGATGAACAGATACTAATCAACATGAATCTCCTTTTCAGCCAAAGCATTTTATGTTTGCTATTTAACTGCGTGTTATATTACACTATTAGCACAGTACTTTCAGTATTCTCTCTGTTTAGGAAGGAAATTATTGTGATAAATGTAACACCTGACAGTGATAACTGTTCAGTTCGTCATTTATCTGGTGACTGCATGGCAAGACAGCTTCAGTTTGAGGTTAGGAGTACCATTTAGAAGAAGCTATTTATCTTTTAGTTTACTCTGGTCATCAAATACTACAATATTTCATGACAAAACTCCACTGTGTCCCTCTCCTGCGCCAACACACTGCAGTCAGCATCTGTTTGATGCTGAAACCAGGATAGAAAATGAATTATAAAAAGAATAGCCCACCATTACATAAAAATACAGACATTAACATTCAATATTGCAATGTGAATCAAAACAGATACCGTTATGAACATACTTATCCTGGAACAGAATGGCTCCTAAATCTGTAATTTATTTAAAACTGGTAGAGGCTCAATGAATTTGTATACAATCAGAAAGCAATGGTTCTTGATGCTGGTGAAAATAATTCTCCTTCAGTTCCTTATTACTAAAATGTCAAATGTCTGAACTTCCTATCCCTATGATTCTATTTGAAAATAATAGTAATCTTGTAACAAAAAGGAGGATGATTCCTGTATATTTTAAAATCTACTGCACCAAACCCACAACATATCAAAATCAGCAAATTCACTTTTGTTGTTGTTGTTGTTTTTGAATGCAAATGTTCATCTGTATTTGCTGTTTAGCTTCTTATGAGGTCTTACTGAAGAAACTGCATTTCATCTCGTGGTATATACCAACAGAAATTGGGGCAGCTCCTTATGTTTCTATAAGGCAGGATTTTGACTGTCACATTTTACTTCATATAGAACATATACATTCCCACACATTATTTTATCAATGAGAAAATATCAATAGGTTGTTTTCTCTGTTCCAAACAGAGAGTAAGGACATGTTTTTAGTGAATTCATTTTAGAAAAAGACTCACAAATGTGTGTTAATGACTTGCTGCCAAGCAAGTTAGATATCTGTGTTTGAATTGAGATGAAACTACAGTACTTAACTAAATTTACTAGGCACAAGTACATGAAATCCAATATTGATAATAATTTATGAAAGTAAGAATACTGATTCCTACAATACTGCAAACTTAGTTTATGATAACATAATTAGTTACACTAATAACACTGCTTAGGCACAGTCTTGCTAATTAGGATATTATAAATATTAATGATATCAAGTCTTTGTATTTGATTGCCCCTAGTAGGATCATTTATCACAGTATTTCCAGTTACCAGAGTTATATTATTTTTCTTCCTTTTCCCTTGAATGTTAATTCCTGGACAAACAGCCATCCTGAGCTTATGTCTAAAATGTATCAATAGCTTATCAACAATGCAGCCTGCTTAACTTTAAATGCTGTTATTTAGTAGGAATGTTACAATGGTATAATTCAGTGCTAAAACGAATACACAATCAATTATATTCTGTATGTCTTTTAAATGTCTAACAGAGCCAGCCACACAAGATTACAGAGGGCTTTGTTTTCATTCTTTTTCATGTGACCTGTTTCAAGTTAAGATTCCTTTGAATTATTAAATGCTTCCTTAAAGCATATTTTCACGCAACCTTTTTAAAGTTAATTATCGATGTAGTGACAAGCAAAAAAAGACTAAAAATTACAATTTTTTTCCTCATTCAAAAGGACAGGAAAAACGTCTTTGACAATGGTTGTCTGTTTAGTAAAATACAAAGGTAATACAAAGACAGAACACTGAGTGCAGCTTGAAAGAAGAATTACAACAAATCTGTAACATGACTTGGAAATGCTGTGTAGGTTTCCACAGGTGTTAAAGGAAAGAAGTTTAGCTATAACCCTTTGAGCCTGGTTTAACTGCTTAACATAAGTAGATGAAAATGAAACTGCTTATATCTTGGTTTATTTTTAAGCAGTGTATTATCCTGAGCTTTAGGAATAGGATTGTCTTTCCTCCTTGAAGGTAATGTTGTAATTTTCAGAGCTCCACAGAGAACAACAACAATATAGGAGTCTCTAATCTCCTGCTAAATCCAATTCCAGTCATCAGCAATGATAAGCAGAGATTTGGAGGCGTTTGACACTCCAAATCCTATTCTTTTGTAATTCTTTACTTTTTACAACATTTTCAACAGTCGTACATCAGATTTTTGGAAGGATAATCAATAGGCATGATGTATAACTGAAATCAGTCTTCAAAGTGATCCCCTCTAGTAACCAGAAACAAAAGCTTGGCCTCCCTGCTGTGCAGGTATTTTGCTTAGAGCAGGAGGCAGCCGGGCACCAGCAGGAAGCCAGTTACACCTCCCTGCTTCTCCGTATGGATCAGCAGGTGCCCTGGTGGAAGGGTGAGCAGGGCTGGGGCAGCTGCAACCCATTGCATCTGTCAAAAATCTCAAAAAATGCTTTTGTAACAGGAAACTACTAGAGCAGAGAGGAAAGACAGTCCAGAGGTTAGGATTTCATGCTGACCATCATTTACATTCCTATTTCACCCAGACTTTCTAGGTTTAAATGATCTTGCAGAATTTATTAAACTGTCTGGTGTCACTCATCCTCACGTAGAACTTCCCTGTCTTGCAGTGGGTTTGGGCATCAGCCCACATGAAAGACCATGAGATGCTCAGGTATGGTGATTGAAGGACCACTCCTACCTGATCTCATGTTCCAGCTAACAGCTGGTCTGCAACTACCTGTCTCAGCTGGTCAGAGCCAGTGCAAGAGGGTTTTTGCATGTCTCCTGAATGTTGCAGCCTGGCTGAAACACCCAGGAACTTCTGGCACAATATTAGGATCAATCTGAACTGAGCTGAGTTTCATTAAAACAAGCACTTCCAGAACTTGTTCTGATGCATTTTTAATTTTACTTCCTATATTTTTTTAAAGGCATGATGTTATGAATCACATGGAGAGATCATATTTATAGTAAAAATGTTAGCCTGTATCAAGTAATTTTAAGTTTGCCTTCTTAAACTGCCTACATATTTGTTAATATTCAGAAGGAAAATGACTTGGTGACTAATTGAGATAGCAGCAGTGATTAATCAAGATAAGTAGCAGAAACTGCATACAATGATTATGGAATTACATTCAAAACAAAGACACAGTGTTACTACTCAGGAATGGCAATAAACCAACATACCTTTCCCATCAGATCAGCAATTCTAGGTACTGGCTTTCCTTTCTGATGGCGCATGGTTGCAGGACTCTGTCCATTCCAGTCTTCAAGTTCCTCGATGCTTTTCAGGTAAAGAAGGGCTCGCAGTCCAGTGCAGTAGTCATCAATAACTGTGAAATCTTGATTTTGGATCGCACTGCACACCTACAAAACGCAAGTCAGTTATCAGCTCCATCCTGGCAGAGAAGCATGTGGAATTAGCAGGCTCTTTGGATTTACTGATTATCAGGTGACCCTTCCTGCAACCCCACTGGGAAAGGACTACAAGAATTCAGGATTATTGTCTGATTAATCCTATCTCATGATATCACCACTGCAGTTCAGGAAAGAAAAGGCTCAATAACACCAGTTATGCCCAGATTTCCCAGCAGCAGCCCTTGGACAAGACCTGAGGGCTGTTCAGAGATAAACCTACAAGCTCAGCCCCAGATGTGCCTGCTGGGGAGCTGCTGCTGAGCACGCCAGCACACTGTCAAACCACCACCTGTGCTCAGACCTTTGCCTGCAGACACTCAGTGGAACCCCCCAGCCTGCTCTGTTCAGGAAGCACAGGCATAACCAGTTAGGTTAGCTTAGCACATTGCAGAACCACAGACTTGCTGAGACTGGAAAGCGTCTCTTGAGATCCTGTTATTCAACCTCCAGCTCAAAGAAGGGTCAACTACAGGAGGCTACCCAACACTGTATCCAGTCAGGATTTGAATATCTCCAAATACACCTCTCTGAGGAACCTAGTTCAGTGTTCAATCTCCCTTGCAGCTTTTTTCTTATCTTTAAATGGAATTTCCTGTGTTTCACTTTGTGCTCATTGTTTCTTGCCATTTCACTGGATAGCCCTGAGATGAACCTGGATCCAATGGAAGTGTCTCAGCTAACAGCACTCATTAAAGTGACCTGTTAATATGGGGTGAGCATTGACAGGTACAGAAAAGAACAATCCCCTTTTGCCACTCAGTGCAACTGGGAGGCCAGGCCACTCTATTTTAGATACTTTTAGAAGCATAAATAGCAATATAGCTTTATAAATATATAAAGTAGTGATCCCTGACCTGCAGAGCTTAACATGTACACACAAACTACTGACAGCAGAAAATATTCTGACCATTTACATGGGTTCTTCTAGAGCATTTTGGGGATATTAGTTCAGGCTTAAAACACAGAGATCCCCAACCATACCGACAACTGAATAAAAAAAATCCCCGACTGTTGTCTGAATACCTTCTCATTAGCTAAATTCTAATCAGCCATCAGTGGCAAGGTGCAGGGTTGATTGAGTGCCATTAATTATCAGTCCCTGGAAATGCTCTGAAATTCCAGATGTGTCAGTGTTTTCAGCCTCTGATTCAGCTTTTATTGTAAAAGCTGAAAGGAATGCTCCTAAGAATACCTTGACTCCATGCACACACAGTGAACACAACAATGAAATAGCCACATACCTTAGAACATGGATTGGTGCACACAGACATGCACAAACACATCCACACTTCTTGGATGTGGAAACACACTTTAGATCATAATTGACATCAACACTTAAAAAAGCACAGGAAATATACTATTGTTTTCCCCATTTCAGAAATAACAATACAGCTTGCAGTCCTGAAGCCAGGTCCACATCACATTGGGAAATACCATATACTACCACTGAACAACAAAAAAAAAATAAGAGCAAACTATAAAATAAGCACAATAACATTTTCTATGCGGTGCATTTACATTACAAAAAAATCTGTTTCTCTGGAGAAACAGTGTGGGCATTAATTAGGTCTGTTATACCTTCCACAGGCTTCCAGACTGTAGTTTTTTTTTTGATGGCAATTATAGAGAGCGTCATAATTACTTCCCGCACAGGTTATTTAACTGCAAGACTCCACTGATGCTTTTTGTTCAGCAAGGAATTCTCTGTGTTTTTTTAGTGCATGGGTAACACTTTTATTATCTACTCTTAAAAATACTAAAACTGTAAAAAAAAAAGCACTTAAAAGCCATGTCATGTCACTTGAAGCAAGTTCAGACACTTTTGTCAAAATCCTGAAATATTTTGACAGGATGTATACACATGAGATACACCTGAGGATACCTGTAATAACCTTATAAATAAAGAGGCTTTTACTGTTTTCCAGCTTGTGGTGCAGTGTTATGAAGTGTAATAATATAAAAATGTGTGGAAGATAATAACACACTAAGAGCTAAGTATTTGATCCCTGTGATTCTATATGCAATGCACTATTTGTCTTCCCTGGAAAGCCAAGAAAGTTTCAGAACTCAAGGCAAAATGCAACTTTTACGAAAAATGTAAATGTTTGCACTAAAAGAAAATATTACATAACACGGAAAGGCTTAGAACAAACGAGTGGGCTCAAACAATCCTCTTCTGCTGTAGAAACCCTATGAATATGGTGTCCAATGGTGTGGATAATTAGCAGAAGACATGCTTTTCACTAATTTCACTGGGATAAAAGCAAGTGCTTATGTTTATGGGCCTTTCCTAGAACAAGAGAGCTTCGAACATTAACACATACAAAACCAACTGAAATAGTTTTGCCACGTATTTGGCAAATTCCAAAATTCTGAGCTTATGTTGCACAAATCAGATGGTGAGAATTGTGTTTCAGGTTTACAGGATCTTCCATCAAACAGTGTAGAAACCTTTGGTGCATTTTAAAAGGTGGTGAACAAAGTCAGGATAAAAGGTCGCCATGACCCATCAGCCATGACAATTCCTACACCACAGAGAGAGCTTTTTAGCAACATACCTGGCTGCCTCTGAATGACCAGTTCAAATGACACTGTGTCCTCTTTTCAGCACAAGAGAAGTGCCAACAGACCAGGTGAGACTCAAACTCAGGCATCCGGAAAAATCACAGAAGAACTGGACTGGCCCATCTCCACACCTCATTAATGCCCTGCTCCGCTCCAGCTGCTTCCCTGGGAACAGGCACTTGCCTCCCTTGCACAGCTCAGTGCTGAGCCCGAGCCCTCTCTGCTGCAGTCCAGATACTGCTGTATCCAAAATGGTCGCTACCACCTCTCATTTCATGTCTTATTAAAGCACCTGAGGAGGAGATCAGGTGAGAGGTGCTGTGTAAGGGCTGTCCCTGCCTCGCACACCAATGGAGCAGCAGCAGGAACTGCAGCCAGCCCTGCCCGCCAGCCCCTCTCCTCAGCAGCAGGCTGGGACCCACCAAGCACAGCAGAATGTGCTTCCCTTTAGACCCTGAAGCAAAAATCTGAACAGAGTGAGACTTTCCAAGTGAGAACACATCCCTGTATTGCTGTGCCAGAGCAGTGGTCTGGATCCCGTGGCCAACAGAGGCCGCTTAGGGACGAGTACACGAAACAGAGCGTGCCTGGATCCGCTGCGCACGCCGTGTGACAGTCCCGGCTCTGGCAAGCAGCAGTGCTGGGGCTTTGCACAGCAGGGATGGCACCTGTTTAATATCCCTTAATCCTAAATAATCCAAGTGGATCTGTTTAATGAGTAAATTAACATTCAGCTGTTCACTGACCCAGTCTTTCACCTGAAACATTTAGGTAGAAAGTATCTTCTGTGGAAGACGAGAGACTGGCCCTGTGGAACATCCTATGGGACAGAGTGAAGCCCAGGTCACAACAAAGCTGTCAGCTCTACTGCTGACAAGTGCTGTCCTGTCTTGCTTATGTTGGTCTCCAGAAGCTGGACTAGAAGAGAAAGGTGCTACATTTTTCGTGTTTAGGAATGTAACATTTACTACTCATATTGCACTAATATGCAGGGAAATAAGTTTGCACAAGCTTGGTTTTGCTGCATTGCCTGGCTCTGTCCCAGTAGTAGAACTGCTACAATTTAATTTTTAACATTTTTAACATCCTTCCTTTTCTCCCAGATCCAGACTCCGACGATCACCCCTTATATCCCAAAAGAGACACCTAGGCAATGTATGGTCAATTTTATTGTACTCTCAGTATTCTGAAATCTAAAACTGCTCAGCATAAGTTGCTGTAAGCAACTGTAAGTTACAATCCTAATCTATACAAATATGTCTGAGATACTAAAAGACACAATACCTGCTTTGTTGTTGGCAAACAGCCAAATTATCTCATTGGGGAATGGGGATGGGAAATAAATCACACATTAAGGCTAAGTAAAACTGTTTTGCAAAATGCAATGATGGGAGAGCCATGCAAAGGTCCCTGCTGATGTCTTTCATAAGAAATGCCCAGTCTGCTCTATTACTAAATAAACATAAAAAGTGAGCTTAACTTTGTCACAGGATCTAGACACATTACAAGTCTTACTTGAGGAACTGGAGTAAATTGTAAGGAGATTATTATTGTGTAAAATATTTTCTATGCGTTACAAGATTTTTATTGAACATTCATACAAATCTGAAACTTTTAATTCATATATTTTGAAGAAAAGTTCACTGCTGGTGACAAGTACTTCCACATCAGTCACAAAACATTGCAAATGCCTATGCTGTTAGCAGATTCCTTACACAACAAAGAGATGCCAATTTCTGAAGTGTTTACTGAGGCAAATCCCCTGCACTGTTTATTGAGAGCTCTGTCTGTGTAAGACCTTTCAGTTTTGTTCATAGCCTGTGTTTCTAGAAGCAATGGGAAAAATACCCAGACATTAAATTTTATTTCTGTTCCACTCTCTACAAAAATGGAAGTGGTTCCTGTCCAAACTTCAGCATATCCTGATGGACTGCACGGAAGACCTGTGCCATCCATGCAGAATTTGGACAGAGTGCCTGAGGAATTTCCAGCCAGATCACCCAGCAAAGCAATTCCTGTGCAGTGCATTTTCCCTTTAGGAGATCTTGCAGAGGAGAAATCTTTTTCTGTAACACTAGAAGAGGAAACAATGAAGTCCTCTTCAGGCTGTGCAGTCTCTCTTACCCTGGGACCTTCAGTTTTTACATAAACTCATTATTATATGGCAAAATCCCAGTTAGACAGGTGATGATGGGGAAGATAGTGCCAAAAATGAACCCTAGTCCCTACCTGCATTATTTCTATTCCATCAATAGCTGGGATTTCAGCAGAGGCCACAGAGGAGATGCAGATCTAGACATGCTTGTGTCAGTTTTTCCCCACACTACTTTCACACAACAAGAGGTATCGTGTATAATCTCATATACTGCTAGACCACCTCAAAAAACTGGAGCAGGTCAGAGAACCTAGCCTGTTCAATAAGATGTTGTGTTGCAAGAAGAGAGTAAGTATTCTTGGTGTGACAAGACCTGTGTGAACAAAAGTCCTGGAGCAGCTGTTGTGCTCCAATTTGAAATTGCTTCAAAGCACTCTTAGAAGACTTTGCAAGTGAGGAATTTGCTCTGGGAGACAATAGCTTGGAGAAAATTTTAATTTTTACACCCCTCTGAAATATATGTATCTTTCTTCAGGACATGGTTATAAAACAATTGTCACTTTTATGAAAACAGAAGTATCAGTAAGGAGGCAGATGGGTGGCAGTGATACACGGTCTAGAAGTAAGAAGATTGATGGGTCTATATTTGTATATATAAATGCAAATCACATAGCTTTACTGTTCTACCATATTAGTTTCCATTTGTTGTAGCTGTACAACATCAAAGCAGTGATGTCTCCGTATATTGCATTTAGTGGTAATGTAACGGACTACCAAAAAAAAAAAAAATCAAAGTGAGAGTTTCTAAGTAGTTTCCTGGCAATTGAGACAGCAGGCTCTTTCATCTGTGCTGTAACTGTGGCAGTGCATTGATTTAAACTCCTTCTGAGATCTCAAACGCTTTTATATTCGTAGGTCTCACTGGCTGCTTTCTTTTTGCCTTTTTTTCCCTTCAAATGATAAAATTCTAGCATTTAGCAGAATGCCATCTTGCTTCACCAGAAAATGGAGACTAATTTCAGCTTTGGTTATAAACTGCACAGGATTTGTAAATAAAATAGCTCTCAAAATGCCATTTGATTAAGAAATTGGCCTTTGACTTTACAATTTCTAATATTCTGACCACAGCAAAGGTATAAACAACTATTATTCCTCTGAGATACCTGTGAGAGGGTTTACAATGCATTAACAGTCGTGCTTTGCCGTTAATTTGGTTGACTCTCTTTGAAATATTTTTACTAGTATGCTCAAATGATAAACATAAGGCTTACTATTTTATGTTATAATATATTTTCAATTTTAGCATTAATTATCTTTCTGTAGAACCTTTCATTTCCTATTAAAAATTCTTCCTGGTAAGTATTGAAGACATAAATTCACCTTCTTGTTGGAGGAACATTTATGAATGTCTAAGCTGTTATTTAATGTATAGTTGAAGCTACTGCTTTCTTGATTTCTTGATCTACATCTATTAATTAGGATTCTTGGGAAAAAAAAATGAAGCTGTGAATGAATGCAAAATGGTTCAGGAAGGATTTTATTTGTGCCCACCTGTGTAACTATATGAACTGTCAACATTAAGAAGGCTAATTTTATTGCAGAGGGCAAGAGCATTATGATAATCTGGGTGAGGCATATACACAATTCAGGATTTATTCTCAAAGGCAAAAATTGACTTGACTAAAGGGAGATCTTTCTGGTCCATGCAATCTGTCCATGCTCTTTCTGGTCCATGCTGTATAGCTCTTGCCTATGGAAATGAAAATGTACATTTTCTAGCCCCTGTACAATAATTTACATGTGCCCAGATCTCCAAAGCAAAACACAGCAGACACTGCACAGGTTGTCTGACACCGTGCTCATAATAATGTGGCAAGAGCTGCAGTGTCAGAGCATGCAGACATACACAGTCTCCTCTGAGAGGTGTTTCTGTACACCTTCAGGACACCAATGTCTATGGAGAGGCTGCCTCTATAACAATGGTTCCTCCTCCTCATGTCTCGTTGAACACTGATTTACCAGAACATTAAATGCGTAGCCTGAATTATCCTTTCTATCTAATTATTACTTCTGCTAGAGGGTTGTAGGATTAGGAACATTAGGGGAAGTGGTTTATCAGACAGTGTGATACAATCTTGGGAAAAAACCTCGAGACTCTTTGTTTTAAAGAACAAATTTGTGAAGAGAAAAATATTGATATAGTACAGATGGAATGATTTGATTCACTCACATTAGCTGCTTAAATGACTCTAGAGATATAGGTTAGCAGATGGGATGTTACTTAACAAGTCTTCAGATACTGGATCGACGCAAAACTGAATTGGATGATAGCTGATAGCCTTTTTAAAACATTACAATTGAACTAATATACATGAGCTAATGAACTAATGTTTGTTTCAGAGTCTAGTACAGCCTTGAGAAAGCAGTTTGAAGGACTGAAATATTACATCTATGAATTGTCTGAATTGTGGGGAAAAAAGCCCACCTAATCTTTTTTACTGAGTCCTAGACCTAAAGTCCAAATGAGCGGAGTGACACTCAAAGTGACACTTTGAGGGACAACACACAGAAGAAAGATTCAAAGATGCTAGTAACTCCAGGCTCTGAAAAGCAGGCTTAAGAAATCTATATTGAAAAAAAAAAAAAACCAAAACCAAAAAAACCACTGGATAGTCCTATGCCATGTGGGTCTCAGTAAGTCAGTGAAGTATTTCAGACACTTTGTCATACCTCAAGAAATTTCATCAGACAATCTTGAGATAAATCGTCATTTTAATCCAAAGTACAGACTAATGTCAGTAAATAATGGAGTTCAAAATTACTTAAAAGGAGAAGAAGGTCTCCAGCCCATGCAAGACAAGCTTATGGGATAAACACTTTATTTCCTGCAATATCTTGGATCTTCTCTACGACAGGACAACACAATGCTGACATGGTGTTAAGCAGAGCTGAGCTGGCACTTCGGGAGCATCGAGGCAGGGACCACAGGTACGGAAATACAGGTGCAGCAGCTGGGCAGCAGGAAGAGCCCCACAGCTCTGTGTGCTGGAGCCACAGCAGCCTCCTGACACAGGCTTACAGAGAAGCTTCCCCAGCACGAAGGGGATGGCTATGCTTCCTGGCAGAGAGACATCAAAGTAGCTGATTTTGGGGGCTGCAAGACAGATCTTGTTCATGTACTGCACTCCAGCAACCCTGGGCAGTTGTGAGTGGCCAACAATGAAGGAGGAGAAAAAAGTTGAGAATCCATTAGGCACTTATCAGCTGAGGGCACAGCAGGAGATAAGAGCACTATAAGGGATCCTGCAGGAATGTTATCCAATGCATTAATTCCTAGCCTGCTCAAACCTCTTTTTCCTCCCCTTAAGTTCTCCACTGCCAATTAATGTATCTTCAATCTAAATAGCTAAACTGGGTGTTTGGGAGCAGGAAACTGGTACTTATCAAGGGACCCTGAACGATGCAATTTCGTATCCCATGTCTTTGAGAGGGGAAATGCAGAATAAATCAAGAATTTTCAGAAGGCTCCCTGAGGTAACTGTGGGTTTTTTCCCTGTCAACCACCCCTAGAGGAATGGTTATATTTCCTTATCTCACTAAAGCATTCTGTCAGTTCTTGGAACTACAAAGTGAACCTTTATGCAGTAGGTGGGCACACACACCGATAAAAGTGCTGATCATGATCATCTTTCCTAAGAAAACAAATATGATTCCACATGCCTTGAGCATTGAGGAGTCTGGGAAACAGCTTCATAATCAGCCATGTATAGCAAGTTGTATCATTGTACTGCAGATCTACAAAATGAATGATAGCTTTGGAAGCAGATGAACTAACTCCCCTGTGTAAACAGTCCAATCACATACAGAGGTTCTACAACTATCTTTAAATACATGCTGAATATCACATCATATTTCATTTATTAACACCCAAAGGTCTCGCCTCTGTCTTATAAGTACTGTTCTGGAAAATGAAATCCTTCAGCTCTCCCAGTGGTTCTGCAGCTGCTGGGAGAGCATCACCAGTTGTGTCATGTAGATGTAGATTTATTTGACCCATTTCCACAAGCCATAACCTTCAGCTCCAAAGAAATTTTTATAGCAAGTACCAATTAAGTCACTCATATCTGGTAGTTTGATGATAAAAGTAATCAAGTATTACACAGTAGTTTGCAGTGTTTTTAAGTTTTTGTTTTCTGACAGCAAGCCAACAGGAACACCATCATCTCTAGAACTGAGTTGGTCTGTTATCCCGTTTTTGGAAAGGTCTATTTGTAGAGATGAGCATAGTTCTAGGAAAGCATGCTTTTCAGAAAAGAATGATGTTCTGAAAATCATGTGGAAAAGAGTTTCAGAATTACCAATATGTGCTGTTTGACAACAAGGAATGCAATGGCTCCACTTAACTTGAAAATGTCTGTTTTGCAATCCAATTTAATTGGAATGAAAAGGTCAAAACCAAAATATGTTGCAAAAAGATTGAAACAGATTTGATTTACCCAAATAATATTTTTGTCTTTAAATGTGTTAATTCCACACGTTTTTAGAATTTTGATTATCAGTCTAAACTGGAAAAGTTTTCCGTGCTTAAACTTCCCTGTGACAGAATAACTATTTCCTCATGACTGGCAATAGCCAGTCTCATTAATGCCTAACAGATCCAGGGTAGACCTTCAGTGTTCATCCCAGGACACTCTGAATCAGACACAGGAGGGACTTGAGATCTATTTTGATTAAATTAAATTTGTCAATGAAAAACAGTTCCCTCAAAGAAATTTTCAACACATTCTAATGAGAACCATCTACTGAGGAACATCCTCCTGTGACCAGAATTTTGAAAGCTGCAGACCTCTCAAAATCAAACAGAAAAGCAATTTTTCTATCTTGGAACCTCAATTCAGTCCTGCAATGATTAACCCCTCATCCTTGTGAGTCTTTCCCTCTAGTACTCTCACGTTATATTTCAGCTAAAATTACTTTCATCCTCTATCAGCTTTCCTGCACGAATTTGTGCAGCAGCCGCTGTGTCCACTGAAGAGTGAGAGTCATGTGAACAAAATAGTTCTGACCCTGCGAATCCTTCGTGTCAGAGATAAAAACCCACTTCCACATTTCCTTAGGGATTGTTTTACCTATCTCCATCCAAATAATAAATATCAGCAAGAAAAGCAGCAACATAACTGATGATATCGAAGGAAGTTAAATCCTTTCTTAAATGTACTGCCAGCTTCCAAAATGCCAGTTTAGAAAAACAATGCTTTCTCTGTTTCTTTTGTTCTAATTGCATGGATAAAAGAACCTCTCATCAGTCAGATCAAGCTGTGTCAGGGGGCTTGTGCTGTAACAGGAAAAAAAATTATTGCTCCCTCCTTCCTGAGCAGAAAACCCATTTTTCTACCACTGGGAAAAGTGAAAGATCAGTGACCAAACTGCAGCTAGCCCAGCACCAAGCCCCAGCTGAGCTGCACAGCAGTGAATTCCTGTGCCAGTGTGGGCTCCAGGACCATGCCTTCCCTGAGCACAACCTCTTCCACTGCTTGCTTCCCCTTTCTTCCTTTCACTGCCAGGTACAGCCTCTGACTGAAAGATCAACAAAGCTGCTATGATATAAAAAGGAAAATTTCTTAAACATGCATTTTCTTGGTATGACTGACAGTGTTTCCAAGAAGAACTTCTCTGATGACAGAGCTTTGCAATACTGAATGTTTTACGTTCTCCCTTTCTGGAAAACAAGTCCCCTGCAGTTACAACACATATAACATTAAAAAAAAAACCAAAATACAACTCCACAGGAATTTTCCTAAGTAATTATTGTAGATGGCAGAAAGGAATAAAGAAACAGCATTTTCCACTGTGCTTATCTGGCCTTCTATTTATTTTCAATATTCAAGAAGGAGCTGGGTACAGTTTCAGATTCAGTTTCCAGTCACCCCCACATGTACTTAAGGGAATGCAATCTATAACAGAGATGTTTTCATGTCTGAAAGCAACCTGAGCTGAGTAAAACAACTTGCCTATAATTTGGTTAATCGACAACTAGCCAAGCCTCTTGTGAAGAGGCTCTCTTCATTTACTTTGTAAACTTTAAACAAAACTCACTCGGTGTCAATTCACCCCATGTGCTTTATCCACATGGAGAACAGCTCTGTGCCTGTTCATGCAAGAGAGCAGCAGCACGAATCCACATCAGTAGTGTGAATCCACATTAAAAATAGGTGCAGCAGTACTGGGCTTTCAAAGGACAAGCAACATTGTAGATCCTTGGGAGAGGTAGAGAAAAACATTGCCAAAGCAATTATTCTTCCCATCACCTCAATTCTGAAAGTTCCTGTGCTGCCAGACTCAGGGAAGCAGGCTAGACACCAGGCAGGGCAGGAAAGGGGAGCAGACCCAGTGTCCCCAGGAGAGCAAACCCCCTACAGAGGCTGGGAGTGACTGCTATAGGACAGCATTTCAACTGATGCTCAATTGAGACCTAATTGTTAGTAAATAATTACTACCATACAGTGACAGTTGAAACTACTTTGCATGAGAATTCATTACGAGAATGACAAATAGCAATTGTTACGGAATGAGCTTTAATTCATTCTTACAAATTTATGAAATAACAATCCTATCTATGCAGACTTCATTTACTAGCTGGTGAAATGAGCAGAAATAAAGGAAAACTAATAGATAATTCCCCATAGCAGCTCCAAATGTAGAACTAATGCAAAACTGCACAAAATAAAAGGCATTATTAGTGCTGAATTTAGTCTGTAACTTTACAATGTGCTGATTTGAATATTGCAACTTTTCATTAAAAGTGGCAAAACAATATGTAAGAACCAATAATGAGAACCTGTTCTAATTTGATGGTTTTTTTTTAATACAATTAAAAAAAACTTTATAGATTGTCTTTGTTTGATAAATTCTGATTTCCTTCAAAAGAAATTTTTGAAATTTTTTTAAAAACAGAAGATTCCCACTATCAATTAGCAATTTCTCTCCCGATCGTCTGTAATGGAGCAAGTGTGGCAGTCCTCTAATTACTTTTTGTTTTATTAGTAAAGACAGACAGTTGAGAACAGGTTGAATTTCTGTAATTAGCAGT
The DNA here is from genome assembly GCA_013400575.1 of Peucedramus taeniatus. Lineage (NCBI taxonomy): Eukaryota > Metazoa > Chordata > Aves > Passeriformes > Fringillidae > Peucedramus > Peucedramus taeniatus. Next base: position 249,602 of record WBNO01003409.1, on the reverse strand, counting down.
GGGCTAGGAAAAAAAACAGAAAATAATGAACTGTTTTCAGAAGTGAATGCTTGGGTATGCCTGTCCCAACTCTTTTCTCTTTCACATTCATTTTCCTTAGGATTTTATGTCGACATGTTCAAACAGCACTTTGTTCCCTCTTTTGTTTCTGCATGTACTGCAAATTTCATCTCTGCAGAGAATGGCCACTCCATTCAGTGCTGTATCCATTGAAGACTTTTCTCAGTGCGTGGCTCTGTGAGCAGTGGAGCTAATGATATCTGGCTTCCAGCAGCTCTGTGTCTCCTGGTTGGGTTCTCTGACGTCTAATAAGGTGTGACTGCCAATTAAAGCCTTTCCTGTGGCTGACACAGCGCTGTCCCATGCGGGCTCTCAGAGGTCTAATAAAGGTGAGCTCATGGGGTGCTTGTGCTTACAGTGAAGGAATGCAGCTACTCTCACTCCTCTACCTTTTCTGTTTCTCAAAATTCGTTAGAGTAGAACACTCTCCCTTCTGGCAAATATCACTGTAAATGGCCACAAAAGCTCAAATGTGATGGAAGATACTCAAATGGATGTACAAATACCTATCAAGTTTCTTTGGAAATACAGTCTAAAAACTTCTCTTTCTTCAGGAGACAACACTTATCTCAATCAAAGGACTTACATCTGAAAAGTGGTTTTGCCTTAAGTGGCAATTTTTTTCTTAAAAATCTTGGTGGGTCTAAAGTACCATCCCTTGAATCTTGTCTCATATAATTTTGGTAGCCTGACACTGCATTCAGCAACCCATTCTTCCCTTATCAATGTTAATAATGAGAGAAGAATTAGATCTAGTACCTTAACTTCTCTGTGTCATGGACAGCTTTGTACAGAAAGGTTTTGTTCTTCTACCCCTAGGGCCACAGCCTGTGTCAGAAACCTCACAGTGTCCAGCTGGTGCCCAAGTGTGCCTGTTCTTGGGCTTATCAGCCCTTGGAGCATTCTCTGCCTGGCACAGAGCAAAGCCTGCAGCCTGTGTTGCCCCATGTGCAGGGTAAGGACAGGCAGGGAGCAGAGGAAGGATGGGCTCCTTGGGAGGCCAGGCAGGGGAAGCACAGCCTTGCTCTGCCACACCAATGAGGCTGTTTGAGACTTGCAGCAATCCACCTGACTTCATTCTCCTCATACAGGGCTGAGACAAAGGACTCTGTCTGCATTCAAAATCATGGCTATTCATTGCAAGACAAAGTATTTTTTCCCAATGACTATCAGTAGAAACTTAACCTGGAATTTCAAACCACAGGGCCAGCTCCCTCACTCCCCTGCTCTGCACTCCCATGATTTGAATGTCTTTTAGTGCTTCACTCTGCATTAAATGGCCTGAATAGTAATTCCAGGATGAGAATTTTTTGGCCTGATCTAATCCTCACTTAACTAAAGTATCAGAGTCTTCACTGACTTCAGCAGACACTGACACAGACTAAAAAGAAGAGTAATGAAGTGCATGGAGAACCAGATCTCTACTTTGCAATTCTGTAGCCATAAAAGAAATAGAGTTCCTTACACATTTGGGTTTCACATTTGCACAAATACAATAAAAATACTGTCTCATAGATCAAGTCACATGATTTTGTGATGGAAAAGCCTGTTTATTCTCACACGAAGGGCCATCCTGCTGCTATAAAAATCTCTCAGCTAAATGCTTCAGTAAAAAGGCTTCTGAAGAAAAAATAATAATCAAATTGCCCTGAATCCCCTGAGACTTTTGTTCCAAAGAGGTACCAACAAGAAGTCTTGTTGAAAATATTAACAATCCACAAGCAGTCTCACAAAACCCACTGTGTTTCATGTTGGAGGGAGTGTTTATCTTACAGAGGCAAAACTCATTGCTATTGCTTTCCTGTCATGGGCTGTCCCATTTCCAGAATGGTTTTATTCTTCCTCAGACCCCTGAGATCCCACCAACTGGTGTTGGGCAGGAGGGAAGGGCACAGGGCAGATCCAGCTTCATTGCAGCTCTGCCCGTGGTGGGGGCACACTCCCACCTTCTGCCCTGGCCTGAGAGATGAGGAGGGGCACGGGGCAAGGCCTGGAGGCAGCAGGGGCACAGGGGCTGGGCACAACACGGAGAGGATAAGAGCACAGAGCCCTTGGAAACAGCACTGCCAGGCACTGCATCCCAGCCAGGACAGGAGGGAGATGAGAGAGGGTGAAGGTGAATTTGAAAAAGGGCTCAGGGCAAAGGCACAGGCTGTCCCACTGAGAAGCAGCATTCCAAGGGTGGATTTTAAATCGTTGCTGGATTTTAAAGCATTGCTTACAGACATCATATCTGCAACAGAGGACATGTGTGACCTCCATACTTTGTGAGAAAAGACAATTATTTGAAAAGAAATCCATATTCTTTACATGAAAATGACCAATATTCCAAGTGAACAAAGTATTCCATACCAGAATATAATGCTGAAAGGTTCTACCATGAAATAAGTATACTTTAGAATGTACCCCTTTGTTCTACCTCTTTTTTTTAGTTACATCTGCTAGAAATAATGACTACAGAATCTCTTTCAACAAAAGGTCATTTATGTCAATGGACAGAACACAGAGGATCAGATCACCTGCTGTAATTGCAAATTAATGCTCTACTGCTAATGCATTAACTACACAATATTGATCTACAATTGAATCATACAGGCTACTGTGAAGTGATTTTTACTTTAATATTTTTATGCTTTTATTGCTTTTTCCATTATGCATTTTCTCTTTCCGCTGGAATTTTCTATAATTGTTTCCCATTTTAATTTCCTGCAGCAAGATGACTTTAAAAAAATGTATGTCTCTTTCAAAACCTTGCAAAAATCTAAGAAACCATCAGTGAGACATGGTAAATCACATACATGCTGCAAAACATGCAAAAATTTTTGATATATATCTAATTTTGGTAAATTGGGGCCTTAAAAAAAGCTTACTTAAATTAGAAAAAAAATACCTCAGCCTCACTGGAAAACTGTAATAATGACATGTATCACAGAAAGGTGCTTTCTAGATATTTCTGGAGCGCCTGGTATATGAGTGCAGGATTACCTCCATATTAAAATTGTTGGGTTTTTAAAAAAAATTTCATGCCTTCATGTACTGAAAAGGGGTTGGTATATTCAGGCATGTCAAAAAACTACGGTGCTATGGAATCAGCTGAAGAATGACTGAAATGCTTCAGCATCTTTAAGGAGAATTTAGAAAACAACTGGGGTCTTTTTGCAAGTGTTTCGGAAATCCATAAAGGGGAAGGATGCTCTGTTGAATTGCTGTCTAAAACCTCAGCTCAGCTACTAATGACTACAATAACCTAGTTTGTTTTCCATACCTGCTGCAAGATTCCTTACATCCAAACCTTTTTGTGAACAACAATACTAAGACGTTGTCCTCCATCTTCTAAAGGAGGGGATAGAACATATTTTGATTACTGAAACTCTCTCTCCACACCATTTCCTAATATACCTGCTCAATACCACTTGAGGTGGTTATGGCATGCAGCAAAATATGGCTTACCACCTGACTCCTGACTTGCATTCCTGTGTACAATGATTTTGCAAATGGAAAATAAATCTCCATGTTTTAAAAATTAAAGCAATTAGAAAAAATAATGGAGAACTGATTGCAGGTGAAATATCTGAAGAGGAAAACCTGATCTTGTTTTTAATGGAAGAACATTTATTATTCATAAACCTTTCCTCTAACAGATATGCTACACTGCAATTAAATCAACTCACACAAAGCCTCCTTATTATCTTAGGCCATGAACATCCTGCTGCCATGGCAGAGAAGACACAGGACTTGTTGGGACACAAGGAAGGGAATCCCAGTGGCCAAGCAAGTGCTGCTGTCCCAGGCTCTCGAGCTTGGCTCCATGGATAGATCAGTACAGCCTGAGCTGCTCTGCAGTGTGGGACCACTGTAATGCTGGATGATCTGACAGTCCCTACCCTTCCCAAGCACTGCAGGGTAACAGGGGGGTGAGAGCAGTGACACACCCCAGTTTTAAGCCTGCTGCCTCTTTGGCACAGCTGAGCACAGAGGTTGCTCCATCACTGCCAAGCCCAGGCTGCTTGCTTCCTGCCTCTGGATCAGTCATAAGGCATCCTCGTGGCTTTGGAAATGTGAAGTCAGATCACAAAATGTGCAGTGTTGTGTCACTGTGAGTGTCTCTCCAGAGCCACCTCCAACAGTATCCAAAGCAGGTACTTTGGATAAGGCTATCACACACATTATAGAATTCCCCCAGTACAGTCCCAGTTTCTACCTGCTTAACTCAGGGACTTGCTATGCAGTGAATCTTAAATACTGAATCATTCCGTAGATCACTTAATTTGATGTTATCTACAAATTCTGTACTCTGTATGTCAGTACTGAGAAAGCAGAAGTGAATATCAAAGCTGCAGGCAACAGAGGTTGCAGCTGCTGAAGGAGCGAGTTGGGCCTTTGATACCAAGGACATGTGCGAGAGATTAGGATTCAGGGAAAAGATTATTAGCTGGCTATTTGTATGACCTTGTTTAGAAGGAAAACAATGGAAATGATCCCCATAATCCTAATTAGGGTCCAAAGATGACCTGTGAAGATGAGGCTGTCTTTTTCTATTACAATGTATCTCATCTGAAAAGCAAATATGTTTCAGCCTAGTCCCAGTAAGTGCATTTCTTTAACGACTTTCTATAGAGATTACCCATTTCCTTCTCCCTTCCATCTGTCCTTCCCATCGTGAGGGAAGACTTATGGCCTGTATTCACAATCTAGCATGAAGCTTACTAAAGGCTTATTTTAAAATGGATGCAATTGAACTAGTTCAGATCCGTACCTACACAGCCACTTTAGAATCCATCTGAGATTAGTTTAAACTGCTTCCCTACTTTAATGAAGCAGAAATAAGCCACTAAAACTGAGGATATTTTTGATCCAGAGGAGTTTAAAATCAGTTCTAGAGATGACTTAAGTTAAACTGGTGAAACCTAAGGACAAAATAAGAGTTTTTTTCAGCATTTCTAGGAAAAATTTGTTGAAAAGAGAAATTGTTCGGTAAAGGGCAAAAGATCTGTACAGATCCAAGTAATTTGTGGAAACCAGTTTCAGAGAATTTGATTGCTACTAAAAAGAAAACAATAATTAATGTCTTGTAAATCAAATAGTCTTTCTCTCATGCACTGACTGGGATGTCTGCATGAAATTATATTTCAGAATTTCCCATTACAAAAGGAACAAACCAACAGGAGAAGAAAAGGAAAAAAAAAAAAACCAAAACAAAACCAGCTACACAATCTATATAAAATAGAAGTGCAAAAGTGACATTAACCCCCTTGATTTTTAGTCATCCAGAAACAGATACAGCAGACATAGAACAGAAAATCATTTCATTCTGTGTAGTTCAGATCATGTAACATTGCTGCAGACAAAGCCATTGAAAGTGCAGCTCTATTAGCAATAACAAAGGAAATGCATCTAGAGCATGAAAAACATTTCCTTGCCAATCCTAATTTTTTTTTGTAGACAGATGTTGCCCTGCAATTTGCACCATTACTTAATATTTATATGGAAGAAGCTCTCAGACAATTGTGTAAGAAAAGTCAATCTTTTATCTGTCCATGAAAAACAAAAGTTTGAATCACTTTAATACAACTGGAAAAAAAAATAAAGGAAATGGTATTAATAAATCCAAGGAACATAGAAAATCTACCAAAAAGGAAGAGCCTTCTGCTTCAGCTCCCAGAGATGCTAACTTTGAGGTTCATTAAATAAAACCCAACCAAAAAAAAATATTGAGCTTTTTTTTTTCTTTTTTTTTTTAACAGCAAACAAATGACTAATCACAACAGTCACTGTAGCTGTGTAAAAAGGATGGTCACACTGAATCTACCTTCAATGTCAAAGTGAACTGTGGGAATCAAACCACTCCAGTCATCCCATGGAGAGACACAAAGCCGATATTCACAGGATCCACAGCTGCTGTTGTCTATGACGGGACCCACAGATAAAGGGGATGAACATCTACCAAAATGCAACAATATACAATGGAACAATGTAACATAAAGACCACCTGCTCCTCAGCCAGTCTAACATACATGCTGCAATGGTGCCCTGACATGCCTGGCAGAGAGGTAAGGGGTTGATTTTCGGCCAATTTCCTGGTGCCTGTAATATGAGGGACTAACCAACATGCCAGTGTGGCCAGCAGCTCAAACTCCCCTCAGGCAATGCAAATAGCCTGACTGCTGAATGCAGCTGAACCTCACTCCAGTGCCACGCCAGCACCTCACGCAGCGGGCGCAGTGCTCCACCTCCCATTCCAATGAACACAGAAGCCTCATAAACAAAAGTCACTTTAAACTGGCTCCCTGCGAGACCAACGTAGTACTCTTTGGAAGCCCTCTCACCTTGAGAAGGCTCTTTGCAGAAAGGAAAAGATGAGAACACAGGAAGAACAGACAGGTCAAGCTAAACTCTGTATCAACCCCGTTTGTATGACAAGGGAGAGAGATGTTTAAATTTTAAATCATTTAAGCCAGAGATAATAAGTACTAATAAACTCATGGTTAGTCTTTTCCCAGATTGGTATTGGAACACCCAAAGTTTTCTTTTGGCAACTTCTCCTCCTCCATGTGAAATGAATGTCTCTTAGCAAGCAGCATGAAGTTAAAAACATGAAACTTGTTTTCACTGGTAGAAACTCCGCACTATCCGAATGTTTGAAAGGAAGATACATTACAATCTTAATCACAGGTACTTGAACATTAACATTTTAAAGAAAAAAGTGGTACCTGTAAGACAGAAGCCCCACTGTGCAGAAACTGAAGGCCAGTCTCAGCAGAATCGATGCCTCCAGTTGCCAAGATGGGAAATCCTGGGAGAGCACGGGCGATGGCAGACACGGCGCGGAGGGCGATGGGCCGGATAGCATTTCCTGCAGAAAACCAGAACACCAGTTGAGCAACATCCCAACTGACCCTGATGGAATTGGCACATCCCTCATGGTACAGCAACATCAGGAGCTAACATCTAATTCTGAGGTGCAGAGGTTACATTCATTTATAAACTGACACCAAGTGGGTTGCAAGTGGTATCAACACTTGTACAGAAAATTATGCATGCAGCTGGAATACAGAAAATGGAAGAAACATTTGGATAAACAATGCAAAGCTAGCTTGAACATTTTAGCTGATGCTCAAAACAAAGACTAACTATGTCTGAGGCAGAAAGCAATATTTTGCCATACAGTACACTGTAGATAAAGAGATCTATGTTTCTATGTAAAGAATCAGGTTGATTTTTTCAACCTAAATGTTGTCCAACTAAGAGCAAACATCTCATTTATTTATGTTCAACTAAAAATTGCTTAAAAGTGCCATTTCACTGCACTTGACATTTCATAAACCTCTAACAATTAACATGATAGTCAAATTCTCAAAAGAATAAAGTATATTCATTTATGGTAATATCTCCAAAATTGGAGTTCATATTTCAAATGGTACATAGAGGTTGAGTCAGACAACCCCCTGCTATATTTAGAGGATTATGAGTAAAGTCATAATACACCATGTCTGCAATGCATATGTTTTGACTACGTTCTACTGATGGTATGCAAGTATTAAAATACGCCTACAGATGCTGCTCACTAAATGATGGACAGCATAGATAGATGACACTTCCAGTTATTTTTTAGGCTAGTTGGGATTTCTCTAGATAACCCCCACATTATTAAAATTTCTACTTAATTTAGAGAAGCTTTAGGATAATTTGATGCCATCACTGGGCAACAATAGTGTAAGAGAGGACACTTCCCTCCCAGAGGACCTGTATGGCTGTGGCTGTCAGGCAGTTTTCCCCTTCAGTACTGCATGAGGTAACAGCAAATAAATTTTATGCACATGAAAGGCACAGCCTAACCCAAGATGCACTATGGATACCTTTTCAGGAAAACTAGAGCCTGATAGATGTGAAATCTCACCAAAACTGCTTTAAAGAATCTAAGATCCCAGCAGAACAGATCACAGAAAGGATCTGGAGTTGAGCAGGAACTTTCCCTAGGACACTAGGGACTTCCCATGTTTTGGGCTGGATTGATTGTAATGTGTTTCAAAGGAACAGAACAATTCTTTAAAAGAGGATGACTACTAAGTGTCTAAAGAGCAAATATTATGACATAACTAATGGTCCAGTCTTAGAGAAATGCTTGAGGAAAAAAACAAAAAAAAGGTAGCCATACTGTTTGCTCTGACAGATTTACAAATAAAGTCTCTTGGAAGGTGTACAGGCCAAAACATATACTACACAGCCAAAACCACTGAAAGCAATCTCATCAAAAACAGTAGTTCAGGAAATTGTTCAAATATTCAGTTTTTGAAATTGAAGCTAGAAGTAAGCATCAGACTTGCTACATTGCTTTCAGGCTGACACAGCTTCAGAATCTCACTGTGATGAGGTAGCTGGTTTTTAGAAAGGTGAATGAATACAGACACTGGTAACACTGAAATCATGTGTCTACAGGGAAATTTCTTCTCAATCTGCTTTGAGGCAAGAAGGTTTATACGCTTCTAACCCCAATGTAACTCTTTAATTTGCTTTCAATGGGTTTTAAAGGCTTGTGGACCCTTGGCCTTAAAGATATCTTGTAGCAAATAGTTCCACAAGAAAATATTTTCAGAATATAATTAGCCCCCTTCCACTTAAATGACTGTCTCTGTACAGTGGTCAGTTCAGGAAAAGGACCAAATGACAGCTTATTTAAGGTTTCAGCACAATAGGTAATCAGAAAGGCTTTCATTCAACCCAAAGAAATCAAGCATATGATTCAATGAAGTCTAGCAGAATTAGCAATGAGACTTAGAATTTATTATGGAACACAGGTACTTCTTAGTACTAGCTGAATTTGATATTCATAATATGAGTTATTACTTACATTTGGTGATTAGTAAATTAGTGATAAATTGGTATGATTGCAAAAGTATTCCATTCATTTATAATTCACCCAAATGAATTTAAAAACATTTCAGAAGTGCTTCTGATGAGAGTAAATAAATGGATGTAATGACAATCAGAGGGTTCCCTAAGGTCTCACCATTCATCCCAGCGTTTTTTTTATTCGTCTACTCATATGGAACAAGCCCAACATAAGCTGAAGCCATTCTCTCTTACATTTTTTCATCAACAGCTCAGAAGCTTCCCCCTCTGTAACAAAAGCTGCTGGGAATACAATGTGATTTGCTTGTGATAAAGATCCTACTGCCTAATGAAATGGTGAAACAACATACCAGATGAAAAAAAAAAACAACAAACCAAAAAGAATGCAAACAATAGAAACAATAGTAATGCCAAGCTATTAAAAAAGAAGGCAAATTAAAAAAGAAAAGGAAATGAACACTCCATTTGACTAACAATCTCTATTTTCCTGCATTTTTATACAAGTACATAGGAAGGTAATAAATTCCATTACAGAGATTTGTAGAGAAGGAGTTTTGAAAAGGCTGAAATAAAGGAGATTTAATGCCAAATTTTAAAAGATCTGTAAGTAGTAGTGGGAATTTGCAGAACGTTTTCTGATAAATCCAATGGTATTTAAGAAGCTGAGATCCAAATCCAGCATGCATTTGAAAGACAGCTCACATACTAGAAGATAAGCATCTAGCACATACTTTGACACGTTGGGATCTGTAATTCCACTAGTTAAGCACCCGTAGCTGAGGAAACTGCTGATATGGTGCTCTCCTGATAGAAGTGCTACAGCTGCTACCAGATGCTAGATGTGGCTATCATTTACCTTGCTGTAATAAACAAAGTCCATTTATCAAGACCTCAGACAGGTGAGTGAGATATAAAAATTAAAGACAGAAAAATACCTCGTGGAGATGACATGCTACTCTTGAAAGCTACTCTTACAAGCTACTCTTTCAAATCTCATTAACTATGGAACAAATATTTGCCATTATGAAAAAACATAAACAATGAAATAATTTTAAGATGTGAAAGTACCTGACCTTTTTCTTGCCTTAAAACAAAGAGCTTTGCCATTTTATTTTATTTTATTTTATTTTATTTTATTTTATTTTATTTTATTTTATTTTATTTTATTTTATTTTATTTTATTAAAAGTAAAACTTTTCAGACTATCAGTCAAGGAAATCCAATAGTGAAAACACAACATGAAGGAGAAGCAGAACATACATCAAGCAAACATCTCTCCCTCATCAGCACAGGTAGGCAGAGCTGCTCTTGTCCACTGAGGATAGCAGGCTGATGACAAACTGATGAAAGGTAATATACCTGCTTATTTGTTTGCTTGTTTTTCCTTAGGAAGTAAAAAACTCTTTACCAATGCCAGAAGACACATGTTTTATTATGACTTCATAAGTACTAGGAGTCCTGAGAGAACTTAATCCTGTCAACACCAAAAAAGTACACTAGATTGAGGCTTGAGAGCCAAACTTTCTTCAAGAAGCCTGGTGTTAAGTTTCAAGCAACCCAATAGCTTTGGGAATTCCTAGGAGAAACAATTCAGATCTTCTGATCCCAGTGATCCACCAATGGGAGAAAAATAATCTCAGAATACTGGGCTACATATTCACTTGCAATATATTGGACCAATTAGATAGTTTAAAGTTTTCAATGCATATATGAGGTAGCTCTAATGAGGCCTTTCAGTAAAGATGATCCTGGTCCATTAAAAAACAGCCAGCAGAGGCAATTCAGACTGGTACTACTGAGACTGAACCTTGAGACAGTCTCAGTGGCCTGATAGAGAATCTCTATGAACAGATTTTAACAGAGAACAGAGAAACAGATTTTAAAGGAAAGCAGACTCTCATACCTTTGGATAGTAGATAAACCCAAACCAAATTTTTGTATCTATGGATACTAGATGGAAAAAAATTGAATTTGGGTCAATTCTCCCCACTCTGTGCATTTTCAAGTAAAATTATTTTTAATTTGCATCATATTATATTAAAAGTTTGAGAGTTAAACCACTGAGCCTGAATATTACAAAGAAGAAGCAGCTGATACGTAATATTTTACTAATAAGTCACTGCTAAAGTCTGTGCTTCTAAAAAAATATAAGCTCCTAAATCTAAGCAACATCACCTTTCCTCCCTCTGTAGATACCTTCCTGGAAGAAAACTGACAGGGTTATGTCCCAGACTGTTAAAATTAATCATGCTAATGACAAAAGAATCGAATGACAGCAAATAGTAAACTTGGGTGAAAAGCAAGAGAAAAATGGTCTGGAAAAGTTCTGGTATCGTAGGTATCAATCCAATGCTTCAGAAAGTTTGGAGATCAAGAAAAAGCCCAGAAAACACAATTCTTTGTTAAGACATTTTCTGCATAGTGTATATGCTACCAAATACTGGCAATCAAAGTACTTTACATAATCTGCATTTGCAAACAGCCCAGGGAAACTTGCAGGTTACACACAAACCATTTGCATCACATTCCTTCCGAGTGCAATTACTCTGCTCGCTCGTTCTTTCTGCCACCTGTAGGTGGCCACCATAAGCTACACTTATCAAATAACTCATTAGCAGGGTTTTCAATACTGTCATATCCAGATAATTAGCAATTTATTTAAATAACCAATTTCTGTGGAAATAATTGCCATGGAATGCCCTGAACCTACTTTTTATAAACTATAATAAAAGTGTTACGATAATCCCTGACATTTGCAAATGCCATTAGTTCACCTTTCCTTTTGATAGTGCTATGGCATTATGTTTAAACAATTACCTGATAACGCGGCAGTTTAATGAAACAGTGTAGCAGACACATCCTTCAAAATGACCAGAGAATGCATTTATATGCAGAAGAAAACCCAGTGAACAGACATGTTTGGAGAGAAAGACTATCCATAGTTGTTATGAGATCTGCAAATGGGACACACAATATTTAGTGCACTAAAAAATACAGGAAGTTCCCAGAAAGCAAGAGCAGGATAGACCTTGCCACAGCTTAAATGTTGTACAGCCCAGCACTTCTGAAGATCCAGAGATGACTCTTCTCACTGCTCCCTATCTATTTCCCTGCCTGGCCAGTCCTTCAGTCCATTATTACTCATCATTAGCCATTTGCCAAAATCACTAACAATAATGTACTATTTAATCAGGCTCCGGCTAATTCAAACCAAAAATTTTAGTTATTCATGTACCAAGGGAATAGTCCTTTTATGGAATATCTCTACATCAGTCAGCCTACACCATCAAACCAATGGCTACTCAATGTTTCATGTTCAAAAATTGTGATGGGCAACGCACCAACTCTACCAAATCAGTGGCAAAGGTTCTGCTGACTAAAGAGAAGTCAGAACTTTGTCACAATAATAAAGTTAATGATTCTGCAGATTTGAAAGAACTTCTGTCTAACTCTGCTATAGGAGGCTCTTGATACCATATCAACTCACAGGATTTTTGTCAGCATATCATGACTTTTTTGATACACTGATAGTGTATCAATAGTTCTTCTGTTAACTACTGACCCTTCTCTTAATTTCAAAGCTTACATCACATGTGATTCTGTTTCTGATACATATAGAATTGAACCCAACCTCTGAGTGAAAAAAAGAGGCAATAATTTTGCTTCATATTTCCTTTAAAAGAATTGTACTCAAATAGAAAAAAAAAGCTTGAACTTCCATAATCACAGAGAAAAATCAGTGTCATTTTTAGGATTTAATTTTACCATTTTTGAATTAATACAAATGATTATTTATGCTCTTTCAGCTAAAAATTCATAAAATCACCAGAGTTCTCATTCAATAAATGTTTAGTACTCATCAGAGAATTCTCTCAATTAAAAAAAGGCTAGAATCAGAGAGAGGGAAAAATTAATTTTTTGTTATCTTTAAATATTATTTATCCATGGAGACCTGGGGGAATTTTCACTCATATCAAACTTCAGTACGAAAAACCAAGAGGACAGATACAAACTGTTTTGTGAATGCTGCAAGAAGTGGTTAAACATTCCCTAACAAAGCCATTCTCTCACTGAAAACTACAGATTTGCAAAAAGTCGATACTTCTGGTCGTCAGCATGAAACCTAGCAAAGCATTTTCTGTTGCAATTCATCACACATTCATTATTTAATTTCATTCATGGTTTTTACTTTGCTTTGACTTGGGGCTGCAAATTGTCTGACAGAATGTTTTCCATGTTCTTTGGCTGGCTCAGGAAGCCCTTTCTTTGCCTTGGCTGCCTTGCTCTTGCTGCCCACTGTGACCTGGAGCTGAGTCAACTGCTCCAGTGTGGTGGGGCTGGTGCTGCTGCAGGAGGCCTGGCACCTTTAGCACTGCAACCCTCCCCTGGCCAGAACAAACCCTGCCTGCTACCCAGAGAGTGCCAGTGCTATAAATAAAAAAAATAATGATACAACAACAATGAAAAGGTAATAAAATAGTGCTAATAGCCAGGGTAAGCTCCCAACACAATACCAGGAAAAGGACACGTGCATAGGACCAGCACAAGAGCCAATGAACAGCCCATTTAGAAAATACTGCCCAGTTACCAGACAAGATCACTGCAGCCACGGCAAAGTGACAAATGAGTTCCTGCCAAATTCTTCCCCTCAAAAGATCTGAGTTCACTTTATCATGGGGTAGGGCTTGCTGCCCTTTTATTCCAATGCAGAGACTGACATTTAACCTGAAGTGTGGTAGAAATGGTTCTGGCTATTTACAGATTTGTTCAAAGGCAGCCTTGTCTCTGTCAGCCTCAGCAGTGCTACCTGTGTTTGAGCTGGTTTTAACCTCCACAACAACCACCACGGTCAACACGACCCTGAACCAGGAGGTGTGTGTGTGCCCACATGTCTGTGCCAGTGCTTCAGCACATACATAATTCTAACTGCAAAAAGGCAATTTAGTACAAGTAAGGACACACTGGAAGAGACGTGACGGCCTGCTGAGCAGGGAATTGAGGTTCCTACACTGTATTTAAAAAGCCAAAATTACTGAAAAATGCAGTGCAACAACTTTTCAGGCAATTTACAAAACCTGACTCATACCTTGTGCTGTTTAATAATAGGCCTAAGAAGTCCGTCACAGAAAGGGATGCAGAACTTCAGAAACTACAGCAAACTTAAGAAACCAGGCCTAGATAACCAGAAAGCTCAGATAAAGTATTTCTTTCTTGCTTTACATAACTCAAGTTAATCATTGTCCTGTTTTGAGGTTTATGTATTTTATTGTCTATCCCTTTATTTTATCTATCTCATCCAGTTGCTGTTATCTAGTAATAAACAATTTTATGTACCAATATATTTAGATCTATTTATAGATACATATATTAAAAATACGTCACAAATTTTTGTGAAACAAAAGACTCAACTTGAGTAGAAAACACTGTATTTGCCTGTGCATTAGTGTCTGCATACACATCTACCATATTATTATTACACATCCATATAATCTGTGTGAGTATATATATACATGCACACTCAGTAGATGTATTTCCATATTCACATATACATAAAACAGTGGATGACACGTCCCCTGATAAAACCTGTTATTTCAACACTTCAAGTGAAAAGTGTTAAAATAAATGGCTCATCACATACAATGTGTTAAAATAAATGTTTATTTCAACACTGTGTGTATCATAGCCATTTATTTCAACACTTCCCATTTCTCAAGACTCACACAACCAAGAGTGGGAGAACTGATAGCTATACCTAAGGTAGCTGAAGCACACAGCCCTACTCTGCTTGCCATAGGATGAGTAGGAAGCTACTTGACACTTTTTTTCCTCCCAGGAATAAATGGAAACTACCTATCTTTACTGTTTGTGGGGATCTGCATGTGCCTGTAAGCTGGTGGGCTGTGTCATCATTTGGGAAGAAGGGCCATACTAGAGCCTTCTGAGATATCTGGGAAGCTGCCTACTGCTACCAGGGTAGGGCTGGGAAAAGAAGCAAAGCTTGGGGGCTTTTGAGAATTTCACTTTGCCATTTCTGACTCTGATACAAAAGCATCTGGGTAGACAAAGATTTGTGTGATCAAGAGCAAAACCCAGAGCTGTTCACACTGAGGGCTGGATGTGACATGATTTTTGCAGGACCAGCTATAATCTGGTGATCAAATGATGAGTTAAAGAAAATCTGGGTTCTCACTCTACCTGCAGAGAACAGTTTATTGGGAAGATTCTCCAACTCAAGACTTGCATTATTAATTTTAATACAGAACCTGATGGGTCTTTGGAGCAGCAATCTTCCATCTTTACGTGGTTTCCAAAGTACAAAAATAGTCATTGGGGGCTTTGTGCATTTAGGCTAGTGTCAGCAGCTGAACTCATTCCTACAAGCTGAGCTCAGACATTACATTACAGACCAGTGTTGACTAGCATCAGTTTCTTTCTCTGCTTTACTTTGGGGGGAAAGCACAAGAAGATCCCATTTTCTGGTAGCTCCCACTGGAGCCAGAGGGCACCATGCCTTTATAGATCTGTGTCTAAGCGACAGAGGCAGGATGAGGATGAAGAAATTTAAATAATGCACAAAATATACACGAACCTTGAGTTCTCTCTGAGCAATATTTATCACTAACTTGCCTGTAATGTTTTCTTACAGTTTTCCTCCTTTGAAAGACTTTAAAAGCCTGATCAAAGATTTTCTAGGCCCTAGCAAGACAGTGTGGCTTTAAGAAGATAAACACTTGGAGGGGCATTCTCTTTTCCTTTTCTTGTACTTTTTCTTCTCTGAAATTGCAGATCTGTTGGCCAGAATGGACAAAGCACAAACCCACAAAACAAAAAAATGAAAGTCAGTGAGGACTTTGCAAGCAGCATGCCCTATCAGAAGACTGTTTTGCAGCCAGACAATGAAAAATTGAGACCACAGTTTCATCAGCTCACAAATAAATTCACTGCCTTGAGCCAAGCTACTTCACAGTGTTAGCTGCCTATATTCAAACATGTCTCTTCCTGTAAAATTATTTCTCTCCCCATGTCACTTTTGTCAGATAAAACACTACAACCATTTTGTAGTGGAATAGTCTACAATGAAATTAAAGTTTTCCAGAAAAAACCCACTATGTTTTCAGTCTTTCACTTTCTTCAGATGTGATTAGTTCCAGAAAGAGCAGGTATCATCACTCCTTTGTAGGCACTGCAGGTTATAAGATTAGTCCTCAGAGGTTGGCAACACATAATAAAAGTGCTTTATTCATAAACATCAATCAGTTTCAAGAATGGCAGTTGCTCACAGAATGGAAATATTCAGCTAATAACTAGTGTAGACATTAAAACACTGTATGACAGATATGTAGTGCTCATTACGCAAGAACATGTTCTTACAATTATGCTTTCATAACTAGCTACTTAAGTTTCTAAATATTTAGTTCCTTACACTTTGATTTTTTTTTTTTTTTAGGGCAGATATTAAGAAAAGACTCTTCCTCTAGAGGGTGGATGGACACTGGAACAGGCTCCCCAGGGCAGTGGTCACAGCACCAGCCTGACAGAGTTGAAGAAGCATTTGGAAAATACCCTTGGGCACGTGGTGTAACTCTTGGGGATGGTTCTGTGCAGGGCTATGAGCTGGACTCGATCATCCTTGAGGGTCCCTCCCAACTCAGCATATTCTGTGATTTTTCTTTAATTAAATTTACAGGACAACACTTAGTTTTCCATGAACGGAAAAGACTCCCTCTGCAACAGAGAGGTGCTACCTTGGATTTAGTTGAGGCCTTAGATATGCATGGATGACAATTTAAAATTTTGTTTTATTTTTCTTCTTTTTTATAACTTTCACAATTATAGGAAATTTCATGCCATTTCATTAGCTGAGAACGTACTGAAAGCTGAAGAGTCAGTTGTGTAATGGAAAGAAAAATAATTGCTCGTCCATGCTGTGTAAACTATTTGTGGGATAAAGGAAGCCCAAACCCTATTTGGAGAGGCCTTTACTAGCTCTGGATATATTACTGAGGGTTGGTAATTAAAACATGGCTATAACAGTCCTGCTTGCAACTAGTCACACAACTCAGTGCTGATTTCAAGAAGAAATTATACACCCATATCATAACTCTGCTTTCTGCATTAATAAAAAATAACAGCATTAATAGGCCTAAATATTCATTTGTTTGATGTATTCAGAGCAACAGAAGGGGGTGCAAGGGAATTTAGTGTATTGCTCTGTCAGATCACTTTAATTATCCAATGAGGGTAGCTCAGAGGGTAAGGGACTTAATTGATGTACTTACTCATCCCCTCAGCTTCCACTGAAGAAAGATGGTAGCAACACAACTCCTAAACTGCATTTGTTGGTCTTCAGTGATCAAAGTAAAGGCCAATTAACAGAAAGCCAGGGGCCCACAAAGCGTTTGTTGGTTTTAAAATACTGATCAGAACACACACTGCTACTGTTAAACACACACCAGCAGTATCTGGCACTTACACAGTGCCTTCTAGGAGAGGATGTCCAAATATTATACAAAAGTATAATATTTTTATCTCCCAGAATAAAAAGACTGCAAGGGGGGGCCTGGAAATGTGTGTAAAGAGAGCAATTCCACCTGAGCAGAAGAGGCAGCAGTTGGCCCTCCTGGTCACAAATCCCTTGTCCCAGAATGTCCCCTTACCCTCTTGTCTAAAACTACTTGTAATTTAAAGGATAAATTTTAGAAGTATGCATTGTAAATCAACTCAAGCAGTCTCCTCTCAGAAGTAAATTACATATGAATGTGCCAGGCACCTTATTCTTCGTGTTTTTATGGATGAGGTGTTATGCCCATTCACACCACTGCCTCAAGCATGGAAATACAGGGGTTCACACAAGCATAGAGGACTGTAGTTGACTGTGGCTGTCACCCATAAAGGAATTATTTTCTCCATCCTTCCTCTTTCTCTCTAACCTAAAAGAAAACATATATGATTCACTTTGGGGGCAGTATCTTTGGGCAAAACTGTGTTGCTTCTGCGTTTTTCTTGATTATGTAGAATTCTTAGAATTCTGAAGGTTATTTTAGGCAATCAATGTACATACCAAAATGAAGATACCCCATTTGCATGAGCTATTGCTGACATAATACTGTGTATGGAAAACTCGAAGAGGAAGACTCATAAAAGCAGAAATGTTCCATGTGAAACTCTAACACATCTGTTCAGCACTGGAAAGCCTGCATTTAAGTCCAAAGCACTAGAAAGTCGAGACAAGTGCATTTTTGGAATCAGAACAAATGATGGTAATTTAAGAAAATACTACGAAGCACACAAAGGCTGTACAATGCCATATGTTGCACAATGCATCTGGTAATCAATTTAATGTATATGCCAAGTTTACTAGAAGCCCAAATTGGCTTAAGTTCTTTACTCAGAAATTCAAAAAGTAAACTAAAAGCATTGTAAACATGGTGCTCTTACAATTAGTAAAAAAATTGGATTTTTCTTTTTACCTACAGAACACACAAAAAATTAATCTCCTAAATTACCTCCCATAATGAATACACATCCAAACTTCACTTTTGATCAATAGCTTTCATAGACCCATTTTTAGGACATGGCTTGTTCTACAGTTTAAAAGATAAATGTGATTTTAAAATTATTTTATGCTCAATGTTTACTTTGGGCTTGTAGGTTTGAAATCATGTAGGTTTTATGCTGTCATTTGTGATTCTATACACAATACACTACTGAAGATGTCATCAAACACAGATGTATAACCACCCTTGCAAGTACTGTGGTCCTAAATCAAATATGAATCCACAGTTACAGTATTAAAAATACAGCAGAAATCCCTAATTCAAGTGGACAGTATCACCTATAAAGCCAAAATAAATGGTGTAGGATAATAGTTTCCAGACTTGGGTCACAGTGTCAATGCAGACACTTGAGCTGTGCTAACTGACCAAGCTTGATCTTGCTTGCCAGAGCATGCTTGTCAATATTTAGCTCCCAGGGAGTATGTCACGAATCTTTACAAAAACTAGCATAAATACAAAATACTATAGCAGCTGCTGTGATCCTTTTTTGAACACTGAAATTAAATTGCTGAAATTTGTTCTGAGCTTTTTAAACCAGAAGATGTGTGCCATATACCTACTGTAACAAGAATGTGAGAAACAGCATTAAGGGATTGCAATGCTGTTATTAGGGCTTTTAAAATATGTAAAAACAGCAGATGCTTACATTAACTGATTGGAAGATAGTTTAATGCCAAGCTTAAAAATATCACTTCCTCCTGTAATATCAGATTAGAAAATGGACTGGGATAAAATAACATACACCTGCATTTTCAAAAAGAGAAATCTAAGCTGCACCAGTAAACCCTACATCATTTACTTGCCTAACCACTGGAATTTCACCACAAAATGTAGGTGCACGCTACCTTAGGCATTTGACAGCAGTACATATAATAATATGTAAGGAATATTCTAACCTCAAATTTCTGATGCATCAATGGAGCGAGAAAGGAAGGCACCTCTGAGAATGCCTGACTCCTTACAGGGATGAGGGGGAAGCCTGGGAGTCTCCTAGGGAAGTGCCTGATGCTTGGGGATAACCCTCAGCTGTACCTGCAGAGTTAGCACCTCTGCTTCCATCTGCTGTGTTCCCTGGGCTTGGCCTCTCTGGGACACAGACACACGTGGAAGTGGCACAGCTCAGGAATGCCATGCAGGTAGCACAGGCAAAAGAGAGCACCACTGCTGCCTGCCTTCTGTACTAGCTTAATTTATGAGAAAAAAAATGAAATAGCAAAGGACAATGGAGGCAGCCCTGGAAAAGCCCAAGTTTGCAAAAGAGACTAAGAGAAAAATTTTTTTTTAGGACCCTTTTACACTATCTGACTCTAACAGTAAGCTGGAGATGTCCTCAGAGCTGTAAAATATTAAGCCTGGAAGAAAAGAAAAATAAACACATCAGAAAGAAAGCTGTGTGCCAGCCCCACACAGAACGGAACTCCGCACTAAAACTCCCCACAATAAGATGGAGCAAGGCTTCCCTACACCTGGCAGGGTTTAGCTCCTTTCTGGATACCTGCCAAGAACTGATCATCTAGAGTGTTTTTATAAACAACAAACTCCATTATACCAATAAATCAGAATGTACCACACAGTAGATTTTTTTCTAATATTTCTTGACCAAGTAAGGTGCCACCAGATCTTCCTTGGAAGTCTGAATTCTTCAAATCCCACCTTCAGTAAATTCTGAAGAAACTTCTCATTTTATACATAAAAAAGAACAGATTCTTATGAGTATTGTTTGGCAGTACCTTCTCTGCAAGTGCACAAAATTTATCAGTGCCTAGAATGAGAAGATCTCTCTGAGTACTCACTATTGAAAGCTAAGCAGCTCTTGAGTGGGCATGTATCCAAAAATTGGAGAAAACACTGCCAATTCTGGGGTACTCAAATAGGTGAGCAGCTGACATTGCCTTAACAGCATAACTTAGAGCAACAGCTGACAGGAGTAAGGTAAGCTCGGCCCAGTCAAAATCTGGACTGAGTAACCGTACGTTCTTTTGGAAAACCAACAGGTCACTCAATAGGGTCATGAAACATTTGTAAATGGACAGACACTACTGTAACACAGTTAGCTATGTCTTCACTGACATACCTGCTTGCAAAAACCACACAGCTTTCTCCTAATTTTGAGCTGCCTGTAACAAAGTTCTTCACAGCATCAGCCTTACCTCGGTAAGGCTGAGTCAGGTGTGGTACTACACATTCTAAAGAGAGACCTCATGCCATTAAAAACACCTTCTCTTTGTATCTGCAATGGATTTCTCATTCTTGAACAGTGGGACACTGTGCTCAACAGCTCTCCCTCAGCTCTCACTTAACCCAAAGAACAGTAGCTCAATCCCTGACTACGAGTGTCTTCAGGAATTTAAACAGAACTTAGGGAAGATGGTTACATGGTGCATGCTAATAGGAAAGACAATTTCAATTACCCAGCAATGCAGAAACTGCAAATTGATCATAAATTGAAAAACTGAATTCCTACAGCAGGTTCCCTAAAAGATTTTGTAGGATATGTTTGTATATCCTGTGTGTGAGCAGGACATTTATACAGTTCATTGTATACAATGAGGTGCTTGCACGAAAAGGCACATCAAAATGCAGATTCCCTAGCTGACTACTGTATATAAGATGCATTCCTTTGAAAGGTTAAAAAAAATGTTCTGATGGTTGCAAAATACATTTATAAATGCGTCTGGCAATCATTCACTAGGGATGATGTGATGCCCAGTGAAATACAAACCCAGAATCTACCCAGTTAAACAAAGTTGCTCTATTTTGTCTTCTATATTTTACGTGTGAAGTTGGCACTAGGATTTATTCCTTATTCAAGCAGGATACTAGAAAATACAGAATGTTAGCAGGATTTAGATGAATAAAGATATATTCTCTGGTGAGTTCATAATAAATCATAGTTAACCAGTGATAGGACTTTTCAAGGCTACCTGCTTTTCATAGAAGCAGGACATCAGCACTAATGAGGTTAGTACATCCTTCTGGTGCTGACTGGTGAAAACCAGTGCCTTGCCTTTAAACTTGTTCCAAGGATAATTTTTTTTTCCTAACCTCCTGTATCTGTCAAAATATCCTGCAACAGGATTACTTACAGCAAGAACACCTCCATGTAACTCTGAAACCTTCTCTTCAAGATACTTTGTGACCTATTTCTAAAACACATCCATCAAGCACTTTGTAAGTGGTGGGAATGGTGAGAGCCTCAACATCCTCACAGAGATGCATAAGCTGTTGAGGCTACCAAGGCTACTGATCCAGAGGGAGGAGCTCAAATACAATACTTGGGGTGCTTTGGCAGCAGTGGTAGGATCCCCACAGTGATGGGAGAAGACAGCAGTCAGTCAGCCTATTCTGCAAGCACAGCTGTCCCACAGAGAGAAGGAAGAACAGGAAGAAGCTCCAGACTAGTAAATGTTAAATAAGAAGTCATTTTCCTAATTATTTTTTAGCTCCTATTTTTATTTTGATCTGTTAATATGATGCCGTTTTCTTTCATAAATGCAAAAATGTGTTTATTCTCCACATGAGAATATGCCCTCCATAAAATAAAGATGGGCTCTACAGACAATATATGCCACTTGGTGGCTAGAGCAAATCAATATGCAAAGTAATACTGAAAAAAATGATCATGCTTGAGACACACCAGGTCAAACTCAGGGGTTTTAACCTCTGCTGATACTCAGAATTGTTTATAAATTCTACCAGATTCTTGATTTGGTTTTATTTTTTTTTTTTGGAGAGGGTGAGATTATAATTAGAGCTTCTGCTCTGAGTGACAGGTACAGTTTATAACTTCCACAGAAGGCACTTGTTTCTTTGATCACTCCTAAGTACCACCTGTAGCACAAGCCCTGCTGTTGATTTGGGTACGGAATAACAAGTCAGCAGGAAAGATGATTGTGGGCCCTGCGTGGTCAGCAACAGGGAGCTTGGAACATTGACATGAAATCACAGGAACTGGGTCCCTATTTCCTTTGTCAGGTCTTTCCTCTGCCTCCTACACTGAAGCTCCTTAACTTCTCATAACAAGAATACAGGTTTTATTTAATCCATCATATACTTACACTGCAACAAAGCTTTGTAGACCTACAAACCTACTTGAACACTACCACCTGGAACCATCTTATTTGTGCTCCAGTCCATGACCATACACCTACCCACTTCTTCTGGAATGACAGAATGTACATATGCATCACCTGCACATTGAGAGAGGAAGGCTTGGCCCAACTCTAACTTAGTGATCGCCAGAGAAAGGTCAGCAGCCAGAGTGACCCCTCCAAACAGCCACTGGGACAGTACAGGGCACACAGTTCTCTCAGTTTAGACACACTTTTGTAGTCAGTTGTAGCCTTTCAGTTGTAGGAAAGGCTGAAAAGTTATACTGCATGCCATCACAGTCTCCAGACCTCATTCAAGCATCATTTTGAAGTCAAAAGAAATTTTGACTTCATTGTGACTATCCGTGGAGAGAGGTGAACAAGACTGAGACCTGCTGAGACTTAATGGCAAACAAACCTAGCAGAAGACTTCTCCACAGTTTTTCTTGATTTTTATTATTTTAATTAATGTCCATATGAAAATTTTGATAGTATTTTCATTCCTGTGTTAGAAAAAACTAAAAAGTACTTAAATGCCAAGTACTTTTCAAATAAATAATTCATAAGATACAGAAAGTAGTTAAATTACCTCTGAAATTAATTATAGCAATCTTTTTACAACAGAAATATTTCAGTTTTAAACACAATAACCTTCAAAAGATATGACACAAAAATACTTGGAGATATTTTTTTTGGGTGCGTCTTTGCTTAAAATAAGAAGAGGTGATCATAAGACACCTTTTCCCCAGACCTCACAGACATGGAAAGAATCAACTCGTGCTGATGAAGTCACCACCGCTGGGTTCGATCGTGCTGATATTACCAGAAGGAAAAATTTTCTGCTCCTGACTGACATACACCTCCTTATCAGGTTTACCTGTGGCACATTCACCTATACCCATTGCTGTAAATACAAGCCCCTGCTCCACCAACCTGCTTCGAAACACTTTTGAAACCTGCTTTGAAACACCTGTTTTACTTTCTCTATTCATTCCCATTCTTTGTTAATCAGACTGTGTCTTCAAGATGCTAACTATGAGAGCATTCATTACTTAATCATGTTAATCTATACCATTATATGAACAGATTTCCCATTTTATCTACCTGCACCCAGAATAAACCTTCATGTTCTTTCCCCCATGCTCTTTTCCCCACAACCTATACTAGAGTGATTTTCTGTTACTTTTCTCATATTCTGTCTCAGAAGAATTTATGATTTTATAGGAATTGCTTCCTGAAAAGTGCCTTTGGTTGCCATGAGTTAGACTCGATAGCTTAACAGTTATCTGTTTATAAAAAACTCCCAATCAACTGTGAAATGAATTATTTCAACTGTACATATTCTATATGAGCTCTGATATAAACAGTAAATCCAGAGTGTTCAACAACAGCAGTTTAGAGATTAATCTAATTACAGGCTATTAAACCAGGAGAATGCAGCCAATTGCATTTCTAGCAGCCTGCACAGTACAGCAACAGTTAATAATGATTTGGTGGTTTTTTAGGACTTTGGAACAAATACTTGGCTTTTAGTCTGAGAGCAATGCTGGACATTCCTGTCTGAGGCTTAGGGGATTCAGCCAACTAACAGATACATTTGGTGAAGAATCTCATTCTAGTCATGCCCTCCCTTCCTAATTTCCCTTTTCACTGTTTTGTCGTCTTTGCCTGTTCCTCAGGGAACTGAGTGATTGATAGCCTAATCCAATGACTGTATTACAGCTGCCTCAACTTGGACTCTTTTCCTTATCATTAGCAGTTAGCCTATGGTTAAATTCACAGCTCACTGCTTGGTACAGCCCCTGAGATTTAAGGGTCTGGCCTTTAGAAAATATTTAACATAAAACTGAAATCTTGACATACTGAGAATTCAGTTCTCTGCAAGGCTTCTTTAATTAATCCAATGTACTGTACCATTGTCCTATATGAGGCTCTGACATGGTGAACTGTTACTGAAGCTCAGAGAGATGTGTAATTCTAAATTAAACACTCACTTACATGTACCTACACTGCATTTGTTTCCCAAGTACATGTGCATGAATGTGAAAATTTAAATCCAATCTCTAACAAAAATAAACCACAAACCAATTACACTTAAGGAGTAAAGACTCTTCATTCATTTCTAGCTCAGAATGAGCTTTTTTTCAAAGTAAGAGGAGGAGAAAACACAGCTTTGTTCAAATGCTCTGTGTAAAGACTCCTCCTTCATTCTTTCTCCAGGACTCATTTAATCTGTTGGTGAATGAAATCAATTATGATAATTTTTAATCAACTACAAATGGCACCTGTGCTAAAAGTGCAAAGTGGTTTCTTTGTGGGAATAAAATTGGCTAGAAAATATTAAAAATGGAAAAAATATGCTTAGTTCTCTGACCTTATCTAGAGAATAATACTTATTTTTAAATAGCTGTAGGAAGGATGTAGACCTTGATCTATGCTGTAAACCTTTGCCCTACTTCCAGTCAGTCGATGAGCTGCAAGCCTCTATGAAAATGGCAGCTGAGTCCCAGATGAAAAATTATGCATCTCATAAACTGCTATTCTGCTGAAATGTCAAGCTATGGCAGGGCTGTACCTCAAATTCAGCACTTGGCATTTTCCTTCTGTCTGCTTTGTTGCCATGAAGCAAACATGAACAGTGCGGATTTGTGTAGGGCAGGTAGCCGGCGAGCTCCCTGTCAAAAATCTATTATTAGGGCTCTGATCTCCCCTGCACAGACCAGTGATGGCAGTACACTAAGAGAAATCAGACTGCTGCAAGGACACGACAGAAAACAGAGGACTCTTTGTGAATCCTGACATAATATATGCAAATAAGGGCTTTTAATGGCTGAGCTACATTGAACAGGAATAATAAAACAAAATTAAAATTGCACTATGGCATATATTTGTTTTTCACCCCTTTCCACACTGTTTTATAAATATATGTTAATGTAAATAGTCTTTAACTCTTGGTAAATATTTGTACTAAACAGGAGTGCCTATGCATACATACATTTTGTTTTGTTTTCAGTGATGGGCAGCTTTTCATTCATTTCTATTGACCAAAATCCACACTGCACTGTCACTGACAGACCTATGATGAGTAAAGTGAATGCTCTTGATTGGTTTTTTCACTTTTCTTTTAATGATGTGTCATTGAATTAAAATTAAAAAGCAGCCTTTATTATTATAACTTCAACTTTTTCTCTTTCAATATAATTCATACATTCAGATTAGAATATATGCCTCTATTAATAATTTCAATACACATTTTAATTTAATAACTCCTGAAAAGCATTCCCTAAAATGTCACAATTGGTCTTGGACCAGTTTTTTTCCGTAAAAACAGACAGCTCCACTAACTTCAGAAAGTAACTAAAATTACTGTCTCTGCTGGTTTCCAATAATTACACATTCCTGTGTTTAATGACTGAATCCACCACCTAGATATCCTCCTTCTGATACGCCTTGTGGGCAGCTATGAAGTTATAACACACAGCTTCCTGAATCTCTCTTTTTCTGGAAAACAAGCACATGTACTTGCACATGCTGTACAATAAATTTGTGCAAATAATTCCAAAGTACTACAGCATATAATAAATGGAAAAAGAAATAACAGCACACAGACATGAGGTATTTGAACTGCTACTGTAAAATACTGCAATATTTCTGAAACAAAGCATTAAAAGAATACATAGTGAGTGCACCATAGAGAGATTTGCTTTTAACCTAAGTTTTTGCTAAGTCCAGTGTATGGTTTTATAAATTTATCCCCTGAGGATTTGGCTTCCAGACAAAAACAAAGAAACAAACAGATGACAAAGAACAAAAAACCATGGAAATTTGAACAGAAGCTCTGCTCTATTTTGCCTGCAATAGATATCCCATTGTGCTGCAATGTGATGTGTTTTATAAAACACATCTGGAATATGGAAGCACAGTATGAAAGCTCAGGGAAAATTTTTTTATTTCTTTAAATTTTAAAATACATTTCAAAGAAAGAAATCTTAGCTGCTGACAGTATATTAACATTTCTCAGAAACCTGGCAACCTTTTCTGGTATCTATAAAATACGAGAATAAGCATTTTCAAAATAATTTATACTTAAACAAACTAAAACATCTTTTTCAGAGCCAGAGGTCATTATTCCTTGTGAGGATAAAACCCCCACCATTAGTGTCTTTTGAATAAACAAATACCTTGCAAATACTCTTCCCATGAAGAGTATTCATGACCAAATCTTGTATATTCTACATTCTCAAACCTGAAATACTGCTAGATCCATTCTGAAAACTTCTTAATGGAAATCAAACTGTCTCTAATGCTGCAAACAAAAAAGACAGTTATACAGCTTGAAAAACTGTATCTTAATTTTAGTATTTTTTCTTCCATCATAAGGGCTTATTTCCTTAATCATATTTTGTATGGACTTCATTAGGACAACTCTGCTTTTTTAGTAATGGGAAGTTCCTGTAAATTTATTTTTTTAAATGGATGAAGATTGGGGGATCCTCTAAACACAAAGCCCTCTCAGATAACAGGGCCACAAAAATCCACAGGGCTACCATAGCTTTTAGACTCAACCGATGCTCCACAGTGCAAATTGGAAATTAATTTTCTTTAGAAAACAACAATATATAAAATTAAAGTGAAATTTTTCATGAAAACATATTTTTGTCACCAGGACAGAGGTAAAAGTAGAAAAAAAAACTGAGATATTTTATAATGCTTAATATTTGTAGGGAAAACTTGGAATCCAGGGGGCCCAGCTACGACCTGGGCTCACAACTGGGATTTAAACCTGGCTCTCCCAAGTTAGACTCATGTTCAGGTCAGCAGGCTGTGCTAGTATGAGTGTGTATCCTGTGAGAGCTGTTTCACTTTGTATTAATAATTCAGTATTTGCAGGGAAGCGGAGAAGAGAGAGACTAATCCTACAGTCTGGCAGTCAAACATTCATCTGGGATACTGGGATCCCTCCCTGTCAAAACCACCCAAGAAACAGGAGGGTAGAAAGGAGGAAACAGGGATGCCTCTTGCAGCTTAGCAATTTTCAGCTGATCAAATTAGATCAAAATAGGAAGGTCACTGCCCGAGCACTGGCTGTCAAGAAAACACTGACTGTGACAACTCAAAACTAAATGGGGCTTTCAAAGTAATCCCATTAAGTCTCTCCTTCTTTGAACAATTTTTTAAAAAATGTTTTTAAAAAAAAGAGACAAAAGTCTATTCTCAAAGCATGTCAGGATTTGGCAATGATGTTAATAAACTTTTTTTCTTATTATTTTTCTGTATGTTAGATAAATCATAGGAAACTACCTGTGATTTAGTAATTTAAGAGGAATTATAAAAAAAATTCCTGCTTCAATGTCTCTCATTTAGAAAAATGAAGAATGAACGTCCTGCATACAGCTGCTTCTGCATGAGGCAGACAAGAAGAGAAGGGATGAAAAGGCCAAGGGGAAGTTTTATACAGAAAATATTTTTTCAGTACATGGCCACATAGAAGGACATTTTTGAACACTGGAGGACAGGGAGGTCTGTCAGACAAAATGTCAGGCAGCTGCTAGGCCAGGGCACTAACCCATCTTTTTTTTCTCTTTGTTGGAAACTTTCATTAAACTCAGAGGAGGTAGTTTGCACTCACCTGGAGAAGGCAACCTGCACTGCTCTAACTCAGTGAATTAATAAATCCCTGGAGAACATTGGTCCTTTAAGTGACAGACATCTTGTCCCATCACCTGGTCACTGCCAGGGCCAGCAGACAGACACAGGGGCTGGATAATGCTGAGGGTCACCAGTGTTGAATCAAGGTGCATTTCAGACCTCACCAGGACACCAAAGGGGACCCTGTGCTGAGACCTCCACAGGGCTGAGCCAGCTCCCACCTCACCCACAGTCACACCGTGAGTGAGCACTGTGAATGTGGCACCCTGAGGGACAGGAACTCCTGCCTCACTCACTGTACCTCTGGCCACATGAGCATCACTGCCAGTCCAGAATCCATGCACTTGGAAAAATACAGAAAACCTGATCCAGCTTGGCTGTGTGCAGTATCTGCCCTAGGTTTGTGCACGACGAAACAACAATGAACCAGCTGCGCTTTGGGAAAACACGCTGAAAATGAACCAGACTTATTGCTTCTACAATAGTGCTGTCTTTCACTTCAAAAATTAATTCTCTTTTGAGAGGAATTATTTGGAAAAAACAACAAAAACTTATTGACTCTATCAGTAAAATAAAACAGATTTATGCACATCAAAATAGAAACCCAGTATGTTGTGCTGTGAAGCGACTTTCATGCCAAGACCACAGAGCACTTCCCACCAAGCCTGTAGGCATGTAAGTGCTGCTCCTGCCTTTCCAGAGACAGGAGAAATAGAGCATGGAAAGGTCAAGTGTCTGGCTGCAGGCCACATGTCTCCGCTGTGACACAGCTGGAACAGAAGTACGGCCACCCTGCCCCTTGCTCCAACAAGATGACACGCTCTCCCACTTTTTGTCTTCTTGTAAGCATGCTAGCTCTCCTGAATTAAAATTGCTTTCCTGCTTTTGGAAATTTGTATACTGCTACACCTGACTGCTGAGCAGAAAGTATTGCAATATGCTGCCGAGCTATTGACTTTTTTGACTCTGTGACTTTCTTTTGTGCAAGGAGTTGTGGCATTGGGACTCAGTGATGACTCTTTCAAAACATAATAAACTGACAACACTTCCAGGTTTTTAAATATTTTCTAAATAAGCAGGTTTGCATCATAGGTAATGGTGCATCCTAAAATGTCACTTTCTCTTCCCTCTGTTACACATAAAATTTAAGAGAAAAAAATTTATACTTACACACATACACACACATATATAAACAAAATAAAAAAACTTTTCTTCAGGTCCATTTAGTATTATAAATCACAGAAGTGCTGGTACATCCTCACTTACAGCTGGGCATGCAGGTGCCACTGTAATTTACATTGCATCCGTGTTTCAAATTTGTGACATAGACACACTTCTCTAAAATGCAGCCATTTTATAGATTTTATTAGGCAGAATTATGGTAGGAAGGAATATTCACAAATTGCAACTTAAATGAGAAAATGTGAATGGTGTTACTTATATAAAATACTACTGCAATAGTTCTTTTATTAATTTTTAATGCACAGCACCCACTGTGACCTCCTTTATTCTTTTCCTGTCAACATGGCAGGCTAGAGAAATTGAAATGGGCTTTAGCTGTTCTCTTCTTGTTCCCCTCTTCCTCCCATTTTGCATAATATTAAAATATAACATCTTATTGGACTGTCACCGTGAAACCATTATGCGATAGGCATAATGATTTTTTCTGATTGTTATCACTTTCTTACTTTTCAGCATTCTCTAAAAAATTCCAAATTCTATGTAGTTATCTAAGGCAATAATGCAATTTGCCACTGAATACACTCATCTGAATTAAAGTTTGTTTAAAAGTCATCTTTTGCTACATTTCCTGTGGTTCTCTAAGGATAACACCAGTCACATAGAATAAAGGATATTTTTGCCTGTCTGGTCTCCTCTGATTACTTTTTTGGGGTGAGGTAGGAGGCGGGTCCAATAGAATAAGGTTTGACTCAATTGGGAGGATGCTATTCTTTTATGTATATTTACTGCTACCTTTATCAC
The DNA here is from genome assembly GCA_013400575.1 of Peucedramus taeniatus. Lineage (NCBI taxonomy): Eukaryota > Metazoa > Chordata > Aves > Passeriformes > Fringillidae > Peucedramus > Peucedramus taeniatus. The sequence continues at coordinate 219,412 of WBNO01003409.1, read as the reverse complement.
CAAGGAGACTAATCTCCATACCAGTAAAGCCAAGAAGCTCACAGTATTGTCTTTGCAGGGCCAAGTTTGTGTTGTCACAGCAACAGAGTTCACAGGGTCAACAGATTATTACATTAGTGTGCACCAGCACTGAACTGGAGTGTAAAAGTTTTGCAGCTGGTTTGAAAATTAAACTGTGAAGCAGGAGTTGAAAATATGGGCTACACAAGATATTCTTGTATATCTTGAAAAATAGGCTACAAAATATGCATATATTTGCCTAATATTGTCTATCATTTTTACCACAGTGGGAAAAGGAGGAAATAACCTCTCTGGAAAAGGTGCACTTAGTGGGAAGGAGCGAGGAAGGCTGGAGATTGGGCTATGAGACACACACTGCATTTGGATTGTTGGTATTTCCCCCTGCAATGCCCTTTCATTAGCCTCTGTCTAACGTGGGGCCTGACAATTTGTGACAGGATGAAAAATTTGAGGAAAAGCGAGGGTCACGAGGGAAGAGATTTCCTTCCCTCTCCAGTGACCCTATCACAGTATTCTGATGCAGTGCTTTACCATTAAGGAAAGGGCAACCCAAGAGCCTTCACACTTAATCTGTTCCATCTGTCATGACTTAGAAACATTGACCAGCAGTGAGCTTTAAGGACTCAGTGCGACTGCAGACATGATATTCTAGCCCACTACAAGGACCTCCTGATGTTTTGAAAGCCTCCAAGGAAGTACTATGCATCAAAAAGGGCAACACCTACCTGACATGCCACCATATGTGGTCCTCAGTCCTCGACCAACTGCTGGCCAAGGTGTGCTGTCTGCTTTCAGTCCCATCAGTCCTGACACAGTGTTGGTGGCTGTAACACCATCTGCGCCACCTGTGAAAGAAAAGGTCAGTTGCTTTTTGTTAAATCATGTGTATAAGAACAAGAGAGGATAAAATACTAAAGAAAACCTGTGAAATTCTGGAATAACTAGAGATTCAAACAAACAGCTGGAGGGCAAAAGCAACAAACTGCAAGGGGATGCACAGAAAGGTCCTTATGACCGATCCTGGGCTAACAAATTTAGCAATAGCTTCAAGGCAGACTGCATTAGCTGAAAGAGCTGTAAGGGCTGTAAGACAGCATGTGGAAATGCTGGGGCTGACAGGCAGATCTCTGCCCTTCAGATCTGTCCCTGTGTGGGACAGAACCTGCTACAGCAGTTGTTCAACACCTGAAAGTACCCCAAAACAGTGGCCACCTCCTCCAAGCTTCTGTGCAGCAAGACAAAAGATGCAATGTGACAAAGAAACAATTACCATGGTTCTAAATGATGGATTAATACACCTACTTGCAAACTTATTTGCTGCCACATTGTACATTAAGCTCTAAGGAAAAATATATATACCTTCAAGTAGTGTATTTTTGTTTTCTCAGAACACGCACACCATTTTCACTACTAAATATAGGAACAGGGGGATTTACAGTGGTATGGTAAACATATAAATATGACAGAAGTAAGAGCATGCAGGGAAACACTATACAATTTATTGTTAACAGTCTAACGTGGTTCTCTTCATATAGTGCTCTATTCCAGATGCATGAACAAAATTAGGAAACCTTTGATCACTGTGCTTATTTTAAATACATCAAACAAAATATTTTCATATTAGTTTTTGTTGTTATCTGTTATTCCAACAATGTTCCTCTTTTACCCCATGCAGTAAATTAGTAAATCTGCACAACTTGTGCACTGGAGTCACTCACCTTCCTGTGCAGCCATTGCAATTTTCACAATATCAGTGACATTTGGGGTCAGTTTGGCAAAGAACGGAATGTGAACAGCTTGTCTAACCCAGCGACAGATGTTCCGTACCAGCTCTGGATCCTGTTCAAATAGGGCAGATAAATATAAAACATAATTAAAAGTAATATGAACAAAGGTATATTAAGGAAATAGAAAACTTTTCTCTAAGTGGCTATGCTGTAATTTTGTGAAATTGCACATCAGAACTGAACTTCATCTCATTACTTAACTTATTTCAGACACACCAAGTAACTGCAAATCCACTACAGAAAGGTTAGTTTGTGAAAAAAAGGAGGTTTTTTTTTTTTTTCAGGAGACAACGCTATCACAAAATTTTCCCTTCCCAGAGAGAGGAAAATACCATTTTGGATGACAGAGACTATTTTACCCATTTATTTTAAAAACTGATTTTCAGTTTTAATGACTCATTCTATGTAAGATACATTAAAAACAAGCAGTATCCTATAAAATAATGTGAATCTGAAGCATTGTCTGATCATGCCTTGATCAGAACAAGGATGAATCAAGATTGCAGGGCTATCAGAATGCAATTCAGCATTTCTGAACTCTGAGAATAACTTGGGATGGCCATAGTGTAAATGAAAGATCAAAATCTTCTCTGTTAAAGCCAGAAATCAAAACCTTTAAGTGTTGGCTTTTCCTGATTTCCAGTCATTTACTTCTCTTATGGAATACATGTCATGTAGACAGTAATCAACTACCCTTTCCACTGAGGACAGTTCAGAGGAACTAACACCTGCATCTGGCACATACACGGGTTCTTGCTCAGTGTAACTCTTGTTTTATTTTTCTGTGGGCAATTCATAATGGTCTTCAACAAATACCTTAAAATTTGCAATACTGATGCATGTAGAACACGGTGCATGTTCTGGTTAAAAACTGAGTGGTGCTTTTTCAAGATTTAGCACAAGTATTACCTGTGGATAGGCTAATCAATACTGCAGCAATTATTTACATTTACTGAGTCTTTATCACTCTCTCAGATAATTAAATCTGTCATATATGAATAATCTTCTCCCATTTGGATATTGTAAAAACTCAGAAAGCTGCATTGCTATGTGGTAACTGAGAATGGGATGAGACTAAATGAAATTTAATTTAAAACAATCCAGCAGACAGCAAGGTTGCCAGTCTAGTGAACACATAGGAAATATCCCCTTGTTGTTTTTCCTTTTTACACCAATGGTTAAATACAAACAAAAACCCCACAGGCTGTGTTCCTAGAAAGTACACAGTGCTTGACATGAATAGTAAAATCCTAAGACTTAGCTCTGGTATCCCAATAAAAGCGGTGATCTCCCGCCCATGCAGCTGCCATGAAATATGCATGAAATGCTGCACCGGCAGAATGAAAGTAGTTGCACCTTTGATTTTCATTTCTGTTTTGAATTTCCTTGAGGCCCAATGCAGAAATGAGAGACCCTCTAGAAGACATGAATTGTATATCCTTTATGTTAATTCTTCTCCTTAGAAATCCTTGTGATAATGTTCAGGATGTTGACACCACATAACTCATTATGCTGACTTCGTTGTGCTTATAGTGCTGCCATAAAATTCCAATTCTAACACACACCTTTTTAATGCCTTAAAAAATACAACTGGATTGAGTAACATTTTGGGAGATGTCTTTCAAAAAATCCAGTTTTCATCATACCTAAGACAATTTAACTCGTTTGTCTTTCATAATAAACAGTAATTATTTGGCTTTTTTTCCCTGAAAGTAAGTAAAAATCTTTATTTTCAATCAGTTCTACTTCTCACACATCAAGATTAATGCAATTAATGCAATGGAATGGTCTTCTCATGCTAGTAAACAGTTTAAATACCTGATTACACAGCACATGATTAGAAAAAGCCCTTTTGAAAGGCTCACTTGTATTGGCCTTGGAAAATTGCCCATTTTTGGTCCCCATAAAATCACAGGGAAATTAATAGGAAAATAATTTAAAAATTCGAGTGAAGGAAGTAAATTCTTTCATCCTATTTGACTTAATATTCCATGGAAAAAAGAGGAATGTTTAGTGAGTAAACACTGAAAAAACCAAACAAAAGTTAAAACAGTGCTTTGTTGTATAGTGAGACAGTTACTGATAGAAATTGGACAGGTGATGAATTTTATATAAAAAAAATAGAATTCCCATTAAATTTGACAATTCTGAACTGAAACAGGTATTTCTGGAGGTTATTTTTCCCCCATACTGTTTTATACAATTAATTTGCAATTAATTTAAATAAATCTCGTACGAAGACAATGCTGGTTAACTTTAAAAAATGTCAGTTTACCCTTGTGCCACACCCAAAAGCCACACCCACGTGGTGTATGTTGCTACTTCCCTTTGCAGTGCTAGTCCTACAATGGAGTTGTGCTGAACATCCAGATGGTCCATTCTTCCACCCTCCTCTTCCTCCTCTCTTTGCTCTGCCTCCAGACCCTCCTGCTTGGGTTCCTCCTGGGGCAGCAGCAAACACCAGAGAGCCACCTCAGTCCATCCTCTCTCCCCTCCCAGCAGTGACACTGGGAGTGGCCAATGGGCACAGCCTGAGCATCCCTGCTGCCAGAGGGATTTCTGTCATGAAGTCACTGCCTGAGAATGCCAGAGCTTTTGTGCTCTACAGACAACTAATGCATTAGCCAAGAGGAATTATACCCTCACCTGGTTTGGTTTTGTTTTAATTCACGTTTTCTTCTGTAGATCATTAAGAGAAGCCATTCATTAATTTATAAATTTTGCAATTCCCTATGCCATTTGCACTAAGGGCTTGGAAAAACGCATTCTAAGCAATCAGATGGCTGAAACCAGAAGATATTAATGTCACTGGGCAGAAAATTTTCATAGGAAATGAATACACTACATTTGTATAATCTGTGGGAAGTTCACTAGATGGTGCACAACTTCTCCATAGAAGCTTCCTCGCCTTTAGACTAAGACCAATTCATAGAGGTCACATGAGAACACATTTTTGAGAAACACTGAAGTGATTAGAAATAGAGAATTCACTTCTAAATGCAATCATTGACTAAAGAAATGCAGCTCAAAACTTCAGATTTCTGAGAATATTAATTTGACCCATTCAGCAAAGTTTTAAACTCAGGCACAAATTTAGCAAAGTGAGTAGCATGATACCAAAAACTAGTTTGGAAGAGGTTATGTACAAGCTTCATTTTGCCTAATTCATTTGACTGATTGAGGACCTCCCATCTACTTGGATTTCTGAAAGACTGACCCCAATTCACAAATTGCTTTTTCCGATTCTTTCTTGGATTTATAAAACATTCAAGGATAAACATATAACTTGTGAAAGAATGAATCTTGAGGCCTGTAAATTACATTATAAAACAAACTGTCAGTGTTAATACAACACAAATATCTTTTGTTTTACCCCAATCTAAGTTTATGAAAGTGCCTGCAGCTTTTATCATTGAAAAAGGTTGACGAAGCCTGCATAATCAAGAAATATTTTCTAAAGGCTTGATATGTAAAATGTTACTAGCTGTAAAAACAGCTGGGCATTTGTATTCACAAAACCAACAATATGAACTAAATAAAATATTATTCTGCTTAATTTAGTAGAGGATTGTACTGCTTTTGGTTCATAGTCTACCACGTTGCTAAAAATTACCTTCTTTCATTACACATAACTGGGTTTGTTGGTTCTCTCATTAATAATGATACAGTGTGATTTTAACAGAATGTGTAGCATAACTTTGCACTGTGTGTCAATCCAGAAGAATGAACAAATGCTCCAATGGACTATAACATCCATTGCCAGCACACTTTGTTTATCTGCTGTATTTTAATTTTTTTTTTAACAAACCCCATCTAAATAAAAGCCTGGTAAAATTCTTATTGGCTAAAACATAATATTGATTCATGCACTGTACCTACAAGAATATGCTGGTAATTTAATACCATATAAAGTCTCTTTTGGTATAAGCTGTACATCAGCGTGTCTTCTGTCTTCCTGTTAATCAAATAATGCTTGTTTATTCCAAAGGCACAGGAGATTTGAATGTTACAGAGGTTGTCTTTTTACTTCCCTAAGCAACAGTACAGAATCATTTTTCCTGAATATTCATTATAGCCTTGGGCTAGATGAAGCTTTTAATCCTAACTACTCATTGCCAATGGGTAGATATACTAGAGGAAAAACAACTATTCACCTTTTTTTTTCTAAATGATCACATGATAAGCTTAACTACAACCATAACTGTGAGTATAAGTCCTCAGAAATTAAAGCAGCAAGTTGTCTACTGATTGCATTTGGCATCAGTAATGAGATGAATCCCCTGTCCTATCACCCCCAAGGCAGATACATCCTGCATGTTTAAAAAGCAGCGTGAAAATGCTGTGCACAGAGTAGGTCACCTCTCCTTGTGTTTCATGGTAAGAAACAAAACCATGATGAGATTACCACAGAGCTGTCTGGCTGCAGATTTTTGGAAATTTTTATTGTGACCTATTTTCAGCGTTATTTCAGGGCCCTCATTTTTGCACTATCCTGTTACTGCACAATCTTTACACTGTATTCAGAACACCTCTCTGAGGTAGAGAATTACTATTACACCTTTTCAATAAATGGAGAGATGTGTCAGATAGCCTGAGATGCACCTCCACAAATCACCTTGCTTTGGTGCCCAGTTTTGCAGAAGTCATTTGCGTAAGGACTTGAAAAGGTTTGTCTGGCAGAAAACTGCCCTTGATTCTCTGGACTACCTTAAACCACGAGATACTTTACACATTAACAACAGAAATATTTTTAATACTTGGATTTAAATAGATTTTCAGAGCATTTGAATTATGCAAAAGATAGAATTACAACTACTTTAGGATAACAAACGTGTTTGTTAACTATGCAAACACTCCTCAGCACATGTGTGTGAGTGCATGTACATCTACATGTGTGCATATAAAGAGAATACAATCAGCAGTCTGAAAGATGTCATAAAAAAACAAACAACAAACCTGTTCAGAATTTTCCCCAAGAACTTCATAAGAAAGGTTAACACTCAGTAGAGCACATTAGTTGATCTTGTCTAATTAGTACTACTGAAAATGGACCATATCTTGCAATCTTCAAACTGTCCATAAATAATGGTGGCAGTTCTGTCTCACTAGGAGCAGGACAAGGACTCTTACAGTTGTGGAAAGAATGAAAATGCAACTTTTCTCAGACAAAATCTTGACTTTATATATGTATGAAGGCTTCATTACATAGACCCATTGGATTTATCACCACATGTCACGCTGATGATTTGTTCTGGTCCATTATCCTGACTGTGATGATGGGAAGTTCTAGATGGTACAAGGAGTGTTGCAAGATGCAGTAAGACCTTGCATGTTAAGTCCTTAAACCTCACCTATCACTGACTACAATAACCTAAACAACAAAGTTTCAGAAATTAAAATACTTTATCAGATTTAATGCAAGAGTAAGTCTAATCTTCCTCATACAGATCAAATCTTTGGTGGCCACAAGACTATTCTGATATATATTTGTTGCCTATGAGTTCTATGGCTAAATAAAACTCTAATGCTAATAATACATTAAGTCAACATGTTTGCACTTTTAAATGCTGATAGTAAGTTACAGAGGACTTATTTTACCTTCTTTATTAATTTAACACACATGAAGCAGACATGAGATTTCTTATATTCAGCTAGGCAAGCGTAGGCAAGTGCAACAACAGTGCATCCTTCCCATGGCAGATTTTCTTTCTGTACTGGCTCTTCAGAAAGAAATCTTGTACTCCTGTTTTATCTATTAGCATTGGAGGAATTTTTTTAATGAAAAAATGTTCTACAGTTAACTTCTCATTCTGAGAAGTAAATACATTTTTCAAAATAGTACCCATAGCTATGGGAAAAGGAGGGAGAGCTTTTATGATTACAAGAACAATGTAGCATAAGAAAACCTTTTTAGGTGAGAATTTGCAAGACTCAGATGTTAAATTTAACGCATATACTACTCTCACTTTACTGTTTCATTGAACAGTAGTCTACTAGGGAAGAGTTAAACTTATCCTCAAATTGCTGTCTGATGGCCCAAGAGGACCCAAATGCACCCTCATCTGAAAAGCAAAAAAGGAGAGGAGGATCTTCCCCTATTGCTGGTAACCTCCATGCAGCAGGTCAACGTCCTAGAGTCCTAGAGCATCCTACTGTCCCTCTGAACATTACAGTGGCACCAGCTGCAGTGTGGAAAGGCAGGGGCAGGATGCATTTGGAGCAGCTTTAGAAAGTGAGTAATTTTAATTTGTACAGACACCTTACATATTCAATCCACTCTACTGGCTTTATGTGTACCTGTGGATCTACATGTTTTACAGAGATCCCATAAATGTAATGGGGATGCACTAGCCCGACAAGCTGCTAGTTTAAATATGTCTATCCTGTATTTCTTGTCCAGAAAACCATTAGAAAATCATAACTTAGAAAAAAACCCCCAAAACTCCCAACCCTACTAACAGGAAAAACCCAACTCTACACGAGAAGAACTATTCCTTTGCTAATCATTAAAATATAAAGAAAAAGTAAAAGTATGGGAACCCCACCTTAAAGCATTGCACATCAGTATCTGTAGCCTTCACCATTTTTGTATATATTTATGTGCGTATTTTACTATTTATCCTTTACACCACTATCTCTTCTCCTTCCTTGTATGAGAGGCCCAACATTGTCTTCATAAAACTGTCTCTCTCTAAACCTGCACAAAATTTTCACAGTACCTAAATAGAGAATTACAGTCAATCACTGGAGCAAGATTCACCATTGCAGAATCTCATGGTTAATTTTACTGCCTTCTTATATCCTAGAAAGGAGCAGTTTAGGTTGTGCATTTGTCCCATTTCAAACTTAATTAAAGCTAACAATTTGTTTAAAGCCTGTCAAAATAAGGGAAGGATTCCCCAAGACAGAAGATTAATAACTCTCCACTTCTCATCTGGAGTAAAAAATTCTTCCTTATTCTCAGGAAATTTGACAGCTTTTGGTCAACATCTATTGACTGCAGCTGTCAAAAAAGAAATGAAGCAGTTTAACCTAAGGAAGGAATAACAGTTTTCACTGTTGTATTTGAAGCTATCTATATATATTAGGAAAAATTAAACAAACTGGCCTAAATTACATCAGAGGCTTTGGGTTAGCCTGGTCAGCCTCACAAAAATGTAGCTGCTGGTCGAGAGCTTATATCCCTCCAGCAAGAATCCATGATGTGATTGTGATGTGAAACCACTGCCACACAATAAACTTTTAGAGAAAATGATAGAATTCAGGACTCTTTACCAGTCAATACTGTATTGCTTTTTGTCATAAGATCCCAGATATAGTAGTTTAGCAAAAAAAAAAACCTCAAAAAAACCAACCCCCCAAAATTCAAAATCTCATTAAATATCTTCTATAAAATGGTACAGGAAAATCATATTCAGGATAGCAATTCATCCAAACATGTATAGATTCATATTTTGTTCTAGGAGAATAAAAATGTTTCATCCCACTTAAGTCTTCAGCTTTTATTAATTAATTTGCACTTTGAAACAAGAGGTATTTTTAATGTGAAGGGAGGTTGTAGAGGTGGGGTTTTTGAAGCATTTCTAAAAGATCAGAGATTCAGATGAGAAAAATTAAGCAAATTTCACAAAGTTACCATTTCACTAAACTACCATAGCAACGATGTGCACTGTGACTATTGTTCACTGATTTAATTCAAGGACATACTTATTTTCTACTCTCTTACACACTCTAAAATGCTCCTTTCTTTAAACAAAGTCTTTTGAAACAAGCCTACTGGGTAAATGAAGACATTTATGTTGTTTTTACTTAGCAAAATATTCTCTTTATAATTTGAACAAAAACTGTAATATTTTTAAACTGAGAAGATATCATATGACTTATATAACTAAGCATGTCCTACTAGTAAAAAAAGCACATTTTTGCTTACAAAATACTGCATATTACGATGTAGACATATAGCTTGGAAAATTCCCATTCATTTTTGCAGACTAAATTTGTTCTTTTGGTTACAGATTTATCAATTAGGCAAAAACATTACCACTTAAATACCATGTAAAGACATATTTTTATTTTTAAATTTAATTTTAAAAACCCCAACCTTACAGAGAGTAATGACTCCCAATTCGTAATGCTTTTGCTAATGTAAAAATTTAAGTAAGAATTGAGAGACCTGACTGATCTTTCTTTTTTCTATGGTAAGTTATAAGAACTAAAAATCTCCTGTCACCTAGCTCCATTCCTAGATGCTTGGACTTTATTAATTTAAAGTAAAGTTGCAAGCAAGGTGTCAAAATTTGATCAGCTACTCCTTCAGATCTGTCACTGCAAGTTCCACTCGGGGGAGCCTAATTGAGATTCTCCTTTTCTTCCAGCAATACCAACGTGTCACTGGGCTAAATCAAGTCACTGTGGATTAGGTCCAGGTTTTGGGCATGGCTGAACTGAGAAGTCATAACTCTGAGACCCTGTCTATACTGAGAGAGACAACGGTGGGCACTGAGAAAAGCCAACAAGAGACTGGGGCTCCTATTTCCTAAGGGAGTCACAGGCTCTTCTCAGACTACTTTGAAAAACTGAAAGAACAAATTGGTGTACATAAAAAAGAAACTTTAAATTCAAAAGTATATAACAAAATAAATCTTAAAAGACACATAAGGGGTTTCTACAGAATCAGAATTTCAATAAATTTTTCAATTTCAGCAGATCCCTTTCTCCCTTCTCTTTCTTACTTAACTTCAGTATCACAACAACTATTTCTCCCTATGTCAGCTCTTTAATTAGAACCTTTGAAAGATGTTAAAAGCACAAGACAAGTAACCTTTGATTGCCCCACTTAATTAAAAAAAAAATTGGAAAAGTACCTTGTTACAGTGTTTCTTTCTTGTAGTACTCACTGGATCAGCACAAACGAATGATGCTAAACGCATGTCAAAAAACAGACAAAAATAAGCCAAACAAAAAGAACCCACTCTGATGAGTTTTCACTTATCTAATCTAAAAGCTGCCAATTTTAACATAGGTCAGCATCCAAACTCAAGAATACATTTATCAAAGCGCTGTGTGGGAGATCCTCTTTGGACATCTTATTAGCAGCATAGGAGGGGCACTCCTACACCCCTTCTGGATAATGCTGCTCCTCATGACTGAAAACCTGTGTGCAGACAAGGTCAAAAATGAGCTGGAGATTTTTGATTGACCAGTACAAAAACTAAAAAACATATTTGTGTTGGGAGTAAGAACAGCAATTAGAGGGATGTCAAGATCAAGAACAACTGAGACTTGAAAGGTTGGTTGCTGCCTTAAGTCAGCTTTGTAATTACTCCTTTTTCAAATTACAGAAAAGCTTTTTGTTTTCTCCCCAGCACAAAGAGGAAAACAACTGAATTTGTTTTAAAAACTGATTCCTCTCTCTGTGTAGGTGGTTGAACCATAGTGGTTTTCCTTATTCTGAATGTTTGGGTTTTGTTTCACTTATTTTTAATTTAAAAATGTGATTCTAAGCAACCAGAAGAAACATCTCTGTTAGAAAACTTTCTAATTAAAAAATTAACTATAAGACATTTTATATTTGCTTATAGTTACCTTACATGATAGGGAAAACTGTCCTTTTGTTCCATTATGATAGGTCCATTAAAACTTTAGCAATGAGTATTTACAGCTATTGATTTTAATGCAATATTAAAGGCATTTAAGTCAGATGATTTTCTTTGGTTTCCAGAAAAAAGATCACTAATAGTCAGCCTGAAAGGTTGATGCACAGATTGACAGTCCAAATTACCAAATTATTTGTTCCAATATCAGCTGGGCTTAAATATTCCAAGTGAAAAATACAAAACTGCACATTTACCATTAGTAAAATTCTTGGTCACACTGACTGGAAAGATTTATTTAACAGTGCTGGTGTACATAAAGTGTTGACTAATAAAAATGCCTTTTTACTCCTGACAGAACAAAATATTTTATATTGGTTGTTTCTAGCCAGCCAAAATAATGTTTCTCATAGCACTGTAAAAAGTGGTATGCAGCATGATTAAATAATATTTCAGCTCCTTAGTTCATGCAGAGGTCACCTGCTAGAAGGCATAAGGGTTTGATTAGGTTTACGTCATACGTGAAATATTCTAAAGGGAAGCACAGAACTCGAATATGTGAAGACTGCAGCTACACATAGCTTTCTCTTTTGGTCAGGCAGGCAAGCTCTGTCCTTTCCTATAATAATAAGGCAGAAAATACTAAATAATTGAGGAAAGCATAAACCTTTGAAACACGAAACTAGGGAGTTTAAAAGCTATGCTCTGAGAAGGATTCGCCACTCAGTTTCAAAATGGTCATCAAGTGGGCATGTATTCAGATTTGGCTACTGTAAAGAGCAAGCTTCCCAGTAAATTAAATTTCTTAGGAGCTGAGGCAAAATTTAAAGAAATATGAGTCTAATCCTGAAAAATCTCATGTAGGCAGTGAAGAGACTAGTTAATATATTGCTAATTAACTTTAACAAACACTGGCATAAAACTGAAACCATAGAAAGAAAAAAATACTAATGTGCACCAAGACAAACGATGTTAAAATATTTTATTTTACCTGCACAGTTATTTGTTGGTGATCACTTTTTTCCCCGATAAATCCTGTTTAACAGGTATCATGGTTACAAAAAACTGCAATGCCTCATGGTGCAATCACAGATCCAAAGGCACTCCAAAGGGCCTGGGCATTTGATCAAGTTTTCTACATTTCCCTCTTCTGAAAACATCCCAGGGCATTAAAGTACAATTTTAAGAACAAGTAGAGGTTGCTATTTGGTTTAAAAGAAAAAAAAAAAGGGCTGTTCCTTTATGGGAAGCACTCACTATATAATTCATTGTTGTTAGGCTATTGAAGTATCATTAAACAGTCAAAATCTTGAAGTGCCATTAAAACAGCCAAAAAGTGCCAGATCACTGATACTGTAGCCAAACTAACCTCTCTGTGACATCTGTCACCCACAATGTGAATTTCAGCAGAAATGCTTCCATCATAGTAAGACTGAAAATTAAGTGTAAACCCAAATAGCTTTCATGTCTTCATGATTTTCAGGGAAACAGAATCACTTTTACATTTGCTAAGGAAATACATTCTGCAGAGAATGCCTTCCTTACATAAATATAAGTCACCACACATAAACAGTATTTCAAACCTTATTAACAGCCATAGCATGTTATTAAAAACTTTCAGCAAGTTGGTAGTGCTGTTAACATTACTGTCGAATTTATAATCCCTTTTTATTTTCCATTTTGTCTTTTGAGTAATTCAATTAGAAATCCTTCAAAGCAATAACAGTGGATTAAATGTTGTCAAACCACAATATGAAATTACAGAATAGAGTTCTGATGATGAATTTATTAAACTTTGCATTTCAATTCATTTCTCCTTGAGTGTATAAAAAGCAGAATTCTTTAGACAAAACACCAATTAACTGCCGTGCCTCATTATTGAGTATTGTCTCCTTTTAAAAGATGGAATACATGAGGACATAAAGGATGCATGCAAGAAATCCATTTAAATCACAACATTTAATTACACCTGAATCCTGGAATGGTAACAGAAAAGAAATTAATTCTAAGGTACTGGAGGAAGGTGAATTATGTCACCTACCCAGGAGTGACCATAAAGCCAGCAAGCTTTTCCTGCTCAGATTTCCAGTGAAATGGCTCATGAATCAATTTTTACTTTGAAAGCAACTCAGCAAAAGGGTTTAGTTTATGAGGAGAGTTCTGTTGAACGAAGGAATAGAAAAAGAAAAGAAAGAGGCATCTGACAACAGAGATTAAAAACCATTCCAAAGAGGTTAAACAACAAAACCAAATTATCATAAAGGATGATGTCGGACCATGATCAGTGTGAGACCATGAACATAAGTCCATAAAACACATATCCAGACCTGTGAAAAAGTGTGCTTATGTCAACATTTGTAGGAGTTGAAGCAGGCAATCAGCAGCATCCCTTCTCCCTGCACATCCTAGATTCCCTCCCAGCAAAACAATGCCTGTACAGCACATCCCTGCACACACAGAGTAACAGCATCACCACTCAGTCAAGGAATCCTTGTTTCTCAGGAACTGAATTTCTTGCTTCTGTTGAGCTTTTCCCTCAGTTGAAATACCAAGGCTCCTCTTCATAGCCATTTGCTTGGGCAGCAGGCAATTCCCCTCCTCTACCCAGTCACCCAGTTTTATGGAATTTACAGTGCCCTTGAAACTGTTTGGACTCTGAGAAAAATGACTGTCGCCTTGATTTTTTCAAGTTTTATTGAGTTTTCTGATGTTTGTATTCTTTATACAAACTTTCTCATGTACTTTAGGTAAATAATTTATTGTTTTGTATTTTTTTATGGAAGATGAGCAACCTGACAGACAGGTTGCCCAGTGACATTGAGGAGGTGACACTGTAACCTTCCAATGACACTGGGATTTTAAAAAGATATAAATATGGAGTCAGATATTTTAACAAAAAGTTTTTTCAGTTTGCTACCACCAGAGCTGCTCCGTGTCGTTCTTGTGTCGCCTCCTGGGACGGGGGTGACACATGACTGAAAGAGGTCATTTGGTCAAGACATGCCCCAAAGCAAGAGAGGGCAGTGGCGGACACAAAGACACTGAGATCAGCTAGGATTATATTTTGAAGAACCAGACAAAAGGGACGAAAGTGGCCAATGCAAGAGAACAACAAGACATACAAATCCTGAAACTCCACCGCAAACACCAACACGAACCTCACTCAGGCTGGTTTATACTGGATTTTGGGTGGCAATGTCCACACTGCTGCTACAGCCCAGTGCAGCACCACTCTGCTGTACTTTGCATTAATTTGTTGCAATAAATGATACAGAAGAGAAGAGCAAGAACTAATACTGCCTGCAGGACTCAATGAATTATACTTAACCAGCATATTATTGTAGGCTGATAGTAGAATGCCACATGAACACAGATATAATCAAATTCTGTTTGGGGCATCATTTATTTAAAATACTTGAAGCTCCTTGCTGGCAGAGCAACAGCGAATTAGCATGCTATGCTGTGCACTTCAATTAAAAAGCAGCCTCATCTTTCCCATTTCCAAGGTACAGCAGAGCAAATCTAATTGTGCCATGCAGTCAGCTCTCATCTTCGCAGAGTAACCAGGGCTTTGGGGTTTTTTTCTTTTTGTTTTTGACAGATTTGTCGTCCTCTGAATGAGGCAATGTAGGCTTTTATGAAACTTGCCTCCTAATTGCAGGTAATAAACATAAGCACAGCCAGCAGCAGAGACCGTAGCAAGTACAACTGAAGCAAAATGAAAATAAAGGTAAGAAAAGAACCACAAAGCAAGTTCATTTTACATATGATCTGAATAGTTAAACCATCAGAATCTCGATTTCAGTGCTCACAAGAGACATACACATTCCTTCTTCAATATAAACTAAAAAAAACCAAATAATTCCCAAAACGTAGAGCCTAAATACTGAGATAGGCAAAGATTTTTTCTATTTTGGGGGTTAGAAGGTATGACTAATTAATGAGAAATAGTTCTACACCAGGATGCTATTAACTTTTGCAATATTTGCTTATAGCACTATGGCTAAGATCTTTGAATAAGAGATAAGTTTCTTTTGGCTTGAGACCTTATTCATACTGCTTATCTCACTCCAGGGGAACACCCAAGTCCTTTTATATAGTACTCCTTTCCTATTCCTGGTACAAAGGATACAGTGCCTTTGGTTAGGAACTGAACAGGATGAATCCACAGAAATGGTTGCTTGAATGGACTCCAGGAGGGCAGGTACTGGAAGGTCCCACTCGGACTGGCACTTACACCACCACCAGTGTGGCTGGGCACAGCCTTGCCTGCCTGAGCCCTAGAAACTCCAGAGATGGAGAGTACACTGCTCCACCAGACAACATATCCTGATCTGCATCACCTTGTTAGGGAATTCTTTTCCTAATGCACAATTTGAAACATTCAGCCTGCAATTTGCCTCTTGCTCTATCATCTGACATGACAGAGAATAATCTTCTCCTCTTTGTAGCTACTCCAGCAGCATCTTTGTCACATCCTCTCAGGTTGTTGTAGGCTGCTCTTTCCTTCCCTCTGTTGTTTTTCACTGCCCACTAGGCCAAGGAGACTCACTGATAATTTTGAAGACTTTGGGTATCACTTGTCCTAATCAATCTTGTTCTAATGTTTCTTGGGAGATGCACATCACAGCTCTCAGATCCGGGGTTTCATCCCAGCAGGAATGCAGAGGAAACCCAGATTACTGACTCAATTTAACTATTCATTCTTGGCAGAGCAGCTGGAGAGACTTGTTGACCTTTAGACCAAAATCAAAAACACAAACACTTAAATTTGTTGGTTTCACATGGCACTGATAATTCTTAATATTCAATGCCAGTTTTTAGAAGGACAAGTACAAAAAAAGAAACCAAACATTTTGCATGGTTTCCAGTGAAGGTCAGAAAGTGCACCACAAATACAACATCACAAGTTAGATGTTGAAATATGAGTGCCACCATCTCACATGCTTGATTTATTATTTTCAGTTTTATGCTAACATAACTACAGGATTGAACTATAGTGGAAAAGTGACACTGTCATTTTATAATAATCTGCTGTTCACCATGTTGTCTTTATATTTACTATTAAATGTTTTGTACACATAGGTTATCTAATACAAGGAAAATCTGTGCATTAGTGCTGGTAAAATTAATGACAAATTCTATTACAATTTTTAACAATATCCACTTTTACAATGGATACAGTTGCAGATTGTTACAAAAGAATACAAACCTTAGTATCATTAATCAGCATTAGTAAATATAATTGACACTTTATACAGAACCAGCTTTAAGTAACTTATTGGCAGCAATACAGATACCTCTTAATATTACCCTCTGGCTAGCTACGCTGTTTGGGTGCCAGAGTGTGTGTGCTAATGACTTGGAATTAAAATCAAATAAAAGCTGAGAACTGTAATTCAGTATAAAACAAACAGCCATACTTAGTACCGATTTTTGTATATATAATTTGGATATACCAGGATCCTTTTTAATTTGTGGTTGATATAAAACAGTGACAGTGTTTGATACTAGACAACAAAATAGGATAGAGAAAAAACAAATCTGATGTTCCCAGATTTCTACACTTACCCTGCAGGCACACCATAGGAATTGGAATGAGAAGAAAAAATAGACAGTGTAATTAACCTCTCCTTTCCCTTTTTTTTTTTAAACAACAACAAAAAGGCAGAACATGTTAGAAATTATAAATAGTAAAAATACACATTTTTCTGCCATTATTCTTCATCTCAGCAATTTCTGTAGTTTCCTGAGGATTTAATGTGCTTAGGCATGAAAGAGATCTAATCCTTGAAAAAAATTCCTATGAAGACATGGATTATGTTATCAAAAAGATTTAAGAAAACCTGCTTCACTGTACAACCAGGAAAGCTGCTCTTCCTCTCAAAGCCTCATGCCTGACTTCCAAAAATCGAGTGGTGTTTTTTTCCAGAGCATATCTGAGCCCTGTCTTCGCCACACCACCCATGTATGACCTATTTGACGTCAGCTCTGGGGAAAAAAAAAAGCAAACTAAAATACCAAAATACTATCTAGTGCTTTTGTATCTTCTGATGGGGTCTCCAGGGGCCACCGTACATGGAAGCCCCCTGAAGGGCTACTGATAAATCTTGTTGCACATATCATTACTTAATCCAGTTTATCCCCACCCTTTGCTTCAGTAATCTACATTTAAAATCACTCTATTTAATTTTAGCCAACTTTGAGGAAAAACATCAGGATCTGGCTCTCTAAACATGGCTTGTTTTATTCATTTATTCATCTAAAAAGGTTGATTCTTTTCTGAGCTCTCATTTTGATAAGACAGAAAAGAAAACACAGGAAAATGTTTAAGCAAGAGTAGTATATATTAAACATTCAAAAAAATATCCATACTGTATGGGGAAGACAGAAATGTTATTATTATAAAAGCATACATGTATATGTAAAGTATCTTCCTTCTTTATGGATCTGATCTCCTCCATGGAGAGACACAAATCCACATGATAGCCCTGAGTGCTCAGATTTTGCATTTGCTTCTCTGATTTTACAATAGCTGAAAGATATGTAAAAACTCATGTAGCCAGACAGCTCCCTACTGACTACACATCTAAGCAACTTCACATGCATAATTACTCCAACCACTGAAGGCTGGAAATAAAACACACCTAAAAAAATTTAAAAACCCCATGCTTGAAAGGAGCCTGTTTCACTTTGGAACCTCCAGGGCTCTCCCTGACCAGACTGCACTTTCCACAGTGTCCTGCCTTCTCAGGCAGGGACACACCAAACTACTGAGTTATGCTCTGCAGACTGAAGGGAGGGAATTTCTTCAAAAACTTATAAAGATTACTAAAATAGCAATTTGTTGTTAAATGCAATTCAGGGAAAAAATTAATAATAACTACTACTGTTTTGCTAGTGTTATCCTGGGGGGCTTTTATGATTCTCTCCCGTTTTTAATCACAACTTCAGTAAATCACCACTGGCCATAAAAAGCATCCAGATTACTTCCACTGAAAATAATAATCTATGTCATGGACCAGATTGACATAATTTTGCTCACAGAAAACAATAAAATGCGCAGGGCACTGTGCCTGACAGTATTGCTATGATAAAGCTACACTTGAAGTGTGTCCACTTGAAGTGTTGCACTGATTACAGCTCCTAGTGCCTCCCTAGTTTTAGAAAGTGAGTGGTTTAGCTACCCAGCTACACCTCAGGTCTTATTAACTTTGTGTTTAACTGAGCAAGGGAGGATTAATTAAGATGCTTACTAGCCCTCTACAAAGGGGCCAGGTGAATAATAATATGTGAGTTTTAGGGTATATAATCATGATTCCCACTCTGCATCCTCTTCCTCTCCTTCTTCTCCCTGTCCACAAAATGTATTAAGATGGAAAATCAAACAGGCTTCATAATGCAGAAACTCTGATGGTCAAATCCTAGACATTCTCTCCTAGTAGACTGTGAACCAAGATTTTTCAGAGACTTCCAATTCACCATTTTGGGCATTTTTCAGAGCCAAAACAAATTTCAAGTCATGACCAAAACATGCGAAAATCTATAAACTTCAAAAGAATATTAGTATGAGAATTAGGGCTTGTACATGTATATTTTCTTTTCATGGGCAAATCAACACACATTCTCCTAACTGAAGTCATGGGATGAACTGATAAACTCTGCAACAGATTTCTAAAGGGCAGAGACATCAGGCATGGATGGATAATTCAAATCTCAACTGTATAAACCACCAAATCTGTAGGTAACAGAACACAGGCTCTTACAAGACAAGATGTTAACCGTGTATGGTGCTACCAGAATGTATCCTCTTCTGTGATTCTGAAATACAGTTAGGTTCATATGTTAAAAATTGTGAAATGGAATGCGTGTATATCTCATGTCCTTCAAAATCATTACTGATATATGCAGTAATTACTAGCTTGTGATTTAAAAGACATCTACAGGGCGCTGAAATGGAAATCAACAAATTCTGTCTAAGTGCTTTTTTGAAATTATTTGTTTTCATCATATTCCTTGTCAAATACATAATGAGAGAACATTTTTGTTCTCAGCAAAACTAAGCATTTTGTACATTCACAGCTTCTTTTTTTTTTCCTCTAATCAATAAATATTTAAACACATTCAACCTAAAAGTCTCAAGCTGGTAATCTGCAGCTTGTGTCTTGCCCCCTGAGGTGCAACTATCAATGTGGCAGTGCAGGATTGCTGGAGAGACATTAAATAGATTGTGGTTACAGTCCTACCTGCCCACAGGCCAGTCCCATGCCTCGCTCCCCCATACCATGAGGACATGATAAATTTAACTCCAGCGCATCAGCACCAGCAACCTATAAAACATGTGGAAGGACAAAAAATGAAACATTAATTTCAAGTAACGTACTCTTTCCCTTAGCATTTACAGCTCATATTAAATAGATTTCTTCAGACATTTGACTTATTTTTCTTTTTTAAGAGAAAAAGCTATGGTTATGATACCCTATAAAAAAGCATGTTGATCATTAGAGATAAAAACTTCAAAAAGTGATGTGGTTTCCAAAGATTCTTAAGGAATTAGAGTAAAAAAAAAAGTAAAAAGATACAAGCAGAATAAAAAGTTGGTTCTGGAAAATGTAAAAAAATTAAATGTATTTACAGGGCCTAAGAGCAGCACTAAGAGCTTTGGCAGGCAGTGTTACACAGGTGTTGCTGTGCTCTGAAGAACTGTAAATCAGTAATAAATGTTTCCTTTTTGCTTTAATGGATTCAGTCTCCAGATTTTCTGCAGGCACCTGTAGTGTGCCATAGCTTTTGTCATTAAGTAAATTTGGTTCTGAAGAACAAGAGGTTAATAAAAAAAAGTCTAAACAAACATATTAGTCATGCTAATTCCTGTTCATAGCCCTCTATTAGTTACAATTAGAAGGGGAAGGAGCCGAGCTGTCCAAGGGCAGCACACAGACATGCTCCTCTTCCTTTCTGAACTGCTCTGGCCTGACACGAACATCTCTCCTGTTGCCTTCCAGTGGCTCTAACTAGGGTTTTGTTATGCATCTGCATTTTGTCTTGCTTATTGAACTGCAGTAACTTTGCCTGCTGAGTGGCCATGGTTCAGCGGCTCCCGAGGTGCGTGAGCAGGGAGAAGCCATCCATCACTCCCAGGAAGCCTCCCCATTCCGGCGGGCTCTGCCAGCCTGGCCATGCCGGGGCTGTCGGCCTCCCTGACAAGCTGACCTTTCGGATGAATAGGTCGTCCTCCTGCTGAGACACTGTGGTACCTTCTGGGGCTTCTGCTCTTGTGAAAGCCACATCCATTACCTCCTAGGCAGGATCCTAGGCGTGCGATTAAACATCCCCACTCTTCAGCTGCGCAGTCCAGGGCGCCTCAAACTAGTGCTGCTCTCCACAGGGCAGACACAACAACTACTTCCCAGAAGAATGTTCTGTCACATAGGTTACACATCATTGACTGCATTTAAAGAACCACTTTTTTTCTAAAGCATGGATTGGAAATATGTGTCTTAAACCTGGACAGCAGTATGACCAGATTAAAAAAACAGGAGCAAACGAATGGCACAATAAAGCTATTCATCCTCATCAGTTTAAAAGTGGCACTGCTTCTGTCAAGCATAGGTTCCAAAACATGATTTCATGGTCAATTAGGTAAATACAGGTATAAATTGAAATAGTATTGAAGATCACCAAGCTAACTACCGAAAATGTTTAATTTCACTTCCCTAAGTCCCCAAAGTGACTTTTTTCCTCATAGGTTTAAAATGCTCAAAGAAAATCGAGAAGTGTCATTCCACACAACCACAGGAGGGCTTAGGACACTGAATAAAGCAACAATGATGTCCAAACATTCTGCCATATGAAAACACAAATTCAAAATATCCACATCTCTACCCATACTTATAATTACCCATATTTATAATTTAAACATTTATATCTGAGCTAATGCTAGCAATAACAACAAGGTAATTTTTTTCTTTGCTTAAATTTGTTAATACTATGCTTTTAATTTCCTCTAGATACTTTATGTGGAAAACACACTTTAATATAAATGTAACAACTTAGCCTTCTATACAGATATAGAGACCTTTCTGAATGAAATTAGTGCAGTCCTGATAAGTATTTCTTATACTACTCCCTATGGACACAGGTACATGTTATTAAATAGTTTTTTTCAAATTGAATAGAAATTTCAGGTGCATAGTCTGTTTGCATTTCTGTAAGATTGGATTTATATTATAGAAAGCCTGCTGACTGCTATTATATATGCTGACTTTCTCAGCTATCATTTTTGAAAGTCTGTATCAAAATTAGAATAGCATTAAATGAGCCCTTTATACTTTAAATATTCAAGAGTTTTATATTCAAAATTTCTTCTGGTGCTGTCAAACTAGTGTGCCTCTAGGCAAGGTAAGATCAAGTTGGGCTCTCAAAGGTAGAATTAAATTTTATCAGGGCATCTGTCATAATATACAGTTTGCTTAAAATGCAAATAAAAAGTATATAGATTCAAAGACTAAAGGCTTTTCAGGTACTGCTTAAAAATCCAAGGGACCACTTTTATGGAACAGATTTCCTTTAAATTTACATTTCCATCATTTTAATGAAAACACAGAATAAACAAATTATAATGGACATGTTTTAAATTCTCATTTTTCACTTTGAATCTATTTCTTTCAAGAAATTCTTTACTGCAGCTCTTGTTTTCAAGGAGAACTCTAAAAAAATATATGTGGAAACACATTTAGGAAACCATTACCTGAGCCATTTTTGAAAGTTCAGTCCAGTCCTCCCTGTTATAGCTGCACATGATGCTGGCAATCAGAACCTGGAAAGAGCATACATACATTACTGTATTACTGTACATTACTGTGACTCTAGACATGAACTGCACAGCCTGCATATGGGAGCTACCAGCTGTCTGCCAGGAGCTACAGAGTGAAACACAGCTGCAGACTTCACTGGGGACAAGAAACAGTGAACAAACTCATCTATTATATCCCTGGGTTTTAAAGAAGGTCTATCCATGTGCATACACTGTCATGTGGCACAGTGAGAACAAAGTCTGTCCTACACACAGAGCCAACCAGGAAACTGTCAGACATACTTGTTCTTGAGGTCTGAGGAATGAAGTTATTTACTATTCATGCAAATGACAGAAGCATTTTAGAGGAAGTAGGTAAGACATCAGTGCATGAGTTTACACTCTAATGTGGCAGCGTATGAACACAATATTCCAGCTGACCTCAGGAATCCAGGACACATCAAATCCAGACCCTGGAGTCTCTTACCATGCAACTTTAGGACAGTGAAAGACAGCCAGAACTATTTTGTATCCCAGAGGCAACTGGGAGGAGACTTTCAGGATGTGAGGAAATTCTGCAGGACTGGGAGAATGGCCCAGGGAACCTCCAGCTTTTGTTATCCCACAATGCACATTTTATTTCCTATGCACTGACTAGCCCCAGTTCCCCAGAGCTATTCTGTGTAATTGCCTTTCCTTTTCATTACACTGAGCACCTTTCAAGTCCAGATTCTGCCTCTAGCTGCTGCTCCCTCTAAAATATTTCCTGAGGTTCATGTTTTTAGGTAAAATAAGATCTAACAGGATTTTTCAGGGTGTGGTGGGGCACCTAAACACACAATCTACCAGCTGCATACAGTGCCATTTACTGTTAAATGACTGTTAACTACTCCTCTGGTCAATGCCCACTTCAAGTGACAGTGCTAATTTCCATTTAAGACTAAAATAAAATCATGTGTTCTGGGCTCAAAGATTGAAATTCTCACGTTGATACATTTAAGGTAAGATCAGCAGAGAAATCAGCCCAGAAACTCCTGCATGAAGAACTTCTTAGAAGGATGATGTTTGGAAGAAAAAAAATGCAACAGAAGACTATATTGCAGCAGCTAAAAGGTTAAATCAGAAAAGATATCAGAGAACTTAATAGAAGTCTACCAGCTCAGTCTGTGTTCAAAGGAAACACAAGGAAAGGAGAATAGAGAAGTGTCTGGCCATGCTCTTGTTTATTTGGCCCTCTTACATGAAACTTTTACATTAAAGTTTGATTGACAGGTAATGTGGCATTTGATTTTAATCTTTTTATTTTCCAAACAAGTTTTACTGTCTCATTAATATATAGGATTGGCTTAATCTGCCACCCCCTCATTTTAACACTTCACTTGAACTTTCCCATAATGCTGAGGGTTAATGACTCATTCATTTCAAACAAATACTGAAAAGCATGGTGTAGAAAAATTGTCCAACACACACAATTGCTGGAAACTGTAAACTCCCAAATTATCTGCATAAGAAGGAGGAGATATTTAGTATCTTCAGAAGGGAGGGAGACACACTTTGAAAAGTAAGGCAGGTATGGAGAAAATTGGACATGGTGATCTTACATTCTATTAATTTAAAAGGAAATACCATGTATCATCATCATTATTTCCATTGTTTTGCTCTGATGAGTCTCTACAATGAACCCACCTACCTGCAGACTGCCCACCCACCCACCCTTCTGGCTGCTGTTTCAGGATGGGAGTCTGGTGAGAAGGGAGGGGTTTGGTAAAGTGCCTGCCTTGCCTGCAGGCGCCCATTTATGCTCACCTCTGGCATAAATATAACACCAAACTCTTCATTAAGCACACACAATCATTACTGCCCATGCTTTTATTCCCCTCTGACAGGGAAAAAGAGTCTCTCTCCTATATAATAATTTTTAAAATAGGGAAATATCTTATAGAGCTGTATAGGTCAAATGTTAATGAAACAAAATCTGTTCTGTGTCCTGTTTGAATATTCAAGATAAATTGAGGGCTCTGGAAATAAACAGAAATCTCTTTAAAAGGATTTAATTTTTAAAAGCAAAAATTGTGACAAATCTGTCTAAGAAATTATATATGAGAAAAATTTAAAGCAACTGGAATTTATCTAGAAACTGTATCTTGTCAAATTCATGCTTTTTATAAACCAACTAAAGTAACAAAAAAACAACCCAGCAGCTCAGACACTGACAACATGATAAGGATTTTCACAGTTGCAGTCACAATCCAAAGTACATCAGAAATCTGCACAACTGAGCTTTAAAACAAACCAAATTTTTCATTGGGGAAAGTTGCAAGACAACAAGGGCAGCTGACTAGATTCATAAGTAGTTGAGTTAGGTTACATCAAGTGTTACTAATGAAATTTGAAAATTCTGCTGGGAGTGTACAAAAGAGGAGGAACATGATCTGTGATGTTTCAAAGAGCTGCTAATTAAGACAACATGTTTATTTAATATTGATTAGTTTTAGGATTCATATTTAAAATTAAGTCCATCCTTTCTGACAGAAGCAGTGGTTTATAATAACAAAAGTAACTGAAAACAAAAATTACATTTTTGCCATGACTGTTCACAGGAAAGCCATGATCTCAGAGGGAATAATGAAAATTTAAAAATAGTAGGGATTTTATGGTATTTCCCCCCCCAGTGTTCTCTTATAACTTGAAAATAAACTTATTTCCTAGGTGGAAGAATATCCCCCAGCACTCTGTGCTAACAAAACTGTTCTGTCTCAAGTGACTGTTCTTCCTCAAAACACCTTTACAGTCTTTTCATTTGGATTCAGTGCCCAAAAAAAAGAAATAATCACTGTCATGTGCGAACATTTAAGGGAACTATCGGTGATGCCTGAGGTTCAGATCTACTCCTAAAATCACACATGGAAATTGATAAGGAAAATACAGACTATTATCTCCTACTACTTAAAAGAGAATAACAAGAACAAAGTAAGAATTACGAGTGATAACAGGGAGAGGTTTTATTGGAAAGTAACAAATGAGAACTGTATCACATTTCAGCTTCTTAGTCTCTTCTCATATTTTCAGTGCCTACAATGCCATGAACCACATTACCAACCCTGCAAATTTAATAGCCCCAAACAGTTGGCATCTCATGAAAGTCCAGCACATGGCCCAGCCCAGGAGCATCTGCAGGGAGCACATCCTTCCTTTTGATTCCTCAAATTTTCAGTGGCAACCTGACGTGAGCTTAATTACAGTGGTTTGAGCCACAAGTGTGAGGCTGCACACGCTGCCCAGCCTACAAAAGTAGACTCCTGACAGATCTTACAATGAAGCTGCTGCTAAAGTGTGGTAAGTGGTAAATGAGGGTTGAGTAAATTGCAGCTTTGTCATAGCTTGAGTGTGGGCTGCCTGCAAACTGTGCATGATTGAAGCACAGTGGGACCCCTGGCCCATGCCTTATTCCAGATCAAATCATAGCTGGTGTATGCTGTTCCCTCTTCTCCTCCATCCCAGCTGCTATGTTGCCTGTTGTGGGAGATGCTGCTGCCCCTGTGGGCTCTGTCCCTCCCTGACCATCCCCATGACAGATGTCACCAGACAAGGGCTTTTCACCCCAGCACCACACAACGGGACTGAGAATTCTCCAAATGCCTATAAAAGGACAAATGCACATTTGCAGCTTCACACACTGCTCTGTGTTCAGCGTTTTTCCTGATCATTCATGGAACAAAGAGGTCCACAATAAAACTTGTTTTTTGTTGGAGGGAAGGGAGGTGGAAAAGGGAGGGTATGTAATGTACCAGTTAGGACACCATTATAAGATGAATATACTGTAGCTAAAGCAGTAAAAAGCTACATTTCACACAATTCTGTGACTAATGCATTAGTAGTTGTTCTACTTAAACGAACACTGACAAGGTACTTCTCATAATCCTTAAAATATTTTTTTCCCTGTTTATAATAATCCCCTGGAAGCTTAAACTAGAATCTATTTCCCTTGTGAATGTTTTTTTTTTTTCTCATCCATTATCTCTATGTGGATGTCTCATGAATGCAACAGAATGAAAAGAAATAATAAGGATGAGGTTTGCCACTGTGTATGTTTTCAAGTGATCTTTCTTTCCTAGCACACGGAATTCACTGCAAGAGGTTGCAAAACAAAAAGAAGGAGGAAAAAAACAAAAAAAACAACCACTGGGTCTAGTTTGGGTCACATCTATTTAAAGCCAGAGAGCAGTAAAACTCTAGGTTGACAATTACCATTTGTCCAGTACTGCTCTGCAGGGAGTAAGGGAGTTTCAGTACACTAAAACAGCCTCAAAAAAAAAAGTCTCAGCGGTCTGGATTTAAATGTGAACACTGTCAATTCCTGCAAATCTAAGAAAAATTCTCAACATACAGAATGAAATCATAATTCTCTGTCCTCATGCCTGTGATAACCATATTTATTTTGGTCATCACACACAGGTCAGAGTCCGTATCTGTTCTGAACCTGCTCTTCCAGGCCTGTGCATAATATCCCTGCACTTCAGGAAATCCAGTCACCATAATTTTTGCTTGCTCTTCCCTGCCTGTACCTTCTTATTGCTGCACCAGACTTGAGGGCAGTTCTGCATCATGTCCATAGATGCTCTGTTTAGACACTGCTGCTGGCCACAATATGCATCCCTCTCTGATTTCTCAAACACTGACAAAAAGCCACAGTATTTTATTTTTAGAGATTCTTAGCATCATCTTTAAAGACTGCTCCTCTGAAAGCTGTAAAATCAAGAGGAGCTTTCAAGAAGGCTGAAGGACTGGGGTTTTTTAACAGCTATTTGTTTGGGAAGCAGAGAAAAGGAACAGGATAATTGGTGTTTAAAGAGGGGGTGCAGAGATCAAAGATTTTATTAAGAACCAGATTTCAATACCCACAGAATTACTGTTGATCAAGCTGAACTTCAAAAGGTATTTGTGTTTGGGTCAGATGGAAAGACGTCAAACTTCCTTTCAAGACACGTTTTTTCCTCTAAAACAATAAAGTATAGCCTTGCTACATGACCTGTGTAGTCTGAACAAACTCAAGAATTTTAAATCAAAATTCCTCAGGAAGCATTTAGTAAGAAGGAGCTTGGCAGTGATGATACAATCTTTCTAGAGCAATGGCAAAAATAAGATGTTCAGTTTACCACTCACCAGTGGAAAAGGCACCTACATCTACACAAACACAAGGAAAGGAGAACTTCTTGGCAGCTGCATCACTGTTCCACAGCATTAAATCCCCCATCAGTCAGAACCAGGGGTCAGTTCTGCCCCACACCATCTCTCCCCCACACATCGTAACAAGCCAACGCGCTTGGAACCTGCCCTGAAGGTCCTGCCCAAGGCTGGCTACAAGAGCTCATGGTTCACCAGATACTTGGTGAGAAGTCCAGAAAGAACAGTTTATAGGGCACTCCTTTGCTATTTCAATGACACAATAAATAACCTTGTAAATATCTACATGGAGAAAACACCCGCTGCAGATGGACTTCTGATAGTTCTTCACATGTGTAAGTCGAACATACAGGCCACAGGCCAGACTGCCCTCACAACAGCTCTGAAGATGCAGTCTCAACAGCAAAGAGCTGGCAGTGAGGGAGTAACAACAGCAACACAAGATTGCTGGGTTGCTCCACTCGAGATGTTCCACTTCTCAAGACTCACACCAATAGCCTTGCCCTCTAACCCTGCCTCTTACACAGCATCAGGTTCAGGATGAGCCCCAGCTGTACCACACTGAGCCAGCAGAAAAGTTCTCGGAGGCTTTGTGCTATCCAGTGCCACCTGTGGCCACCCTCTGCTTTTCAAAATGGTTACTGGCTGATGAAATGATCCCCCTCAAAAAACAGAGCCAGAATTACCAATGTACAGAAGACTTTTAACACCCACTGTACAAGACAAGAGTACAAGCACAGCAAACATTCTGTACTGCACAAATACACTCAAATGTGCAGTATTGAAAAACAACGGGAGCACAAACATTTGCTGCTACAAAAATAACCCTCTGGAAACCAGCCCGATTTTGATGCCTTGTACACTCAGCCTGGTTTCTCTTTTCCTGTACATTCTTGTAAATTTTGATTTGTTGCAGAACTGAAATAAAAATAAGCTTCTTATTAAAAACTACTTAGAACATCAAATCCCATGCAATAAGAAAGTTAACAATTGTAAAACCTGTCATGTCTCTGAGAAGCAGAGGAATTATCTTGTTATCAATTTAATAATGGAACACTGAAGTAAATGATGCCATCCACTGACACCAGTAACACTGTCTCTCCTGGGAAATTCATGTTGGTAGGAACTGTCAATCTAGATGGATATGGACATATGAAACATTGTACCTTCAGTCCATAAATCTATTCTTTCTGCACTGCCTTAATAAAAAGATTCTGCATGATGATAAAGACAAGCAATGCAGAATGTCTTGACACTGCTGACCTGCAATTCTGCTCTCTTCTCTCTTCTTTTTTCAGGGAACTTACTCTCCAGTAAATAATTTAACAATCTCTAACCATCCATTGTTTTGCTCCTTTACTTGCACTTAAAATATATATATGTGAGTATATGAAAATGAGACAAGTAGGGGATATTAGTATGTTTATTATTCAGCTGTAGCAAACCTTCTGAATGAAGAAATTTCTATGCCTTGTTACTTTATAGTGAGATCTCCCGTTTGTTTTTTAAAGGGAGGGGAAGTTAGATACAACAGAGCAACACAAAAACAGGCCAAACATTATCAGCACACAACTGAGACTAGAAAGATGATGATAAAAGTTTGAAAATGCTATGATTTGCTCTCTGTCTTACATAAAAAGTCAGCATGAGTAGAAAACAGTAAAGATTCTAATCCCAAGCTAAATGGAGATGCTTATTTCTAAAGGCAGTTATTTTCATATGATGACTCTGCTTCTATCAATGAGATCCACCTATTTAATGAGATTATTTCATGGATTTCAGTGAGTACACTGGGCTACAACTTCAAAATCAGGCCTACAGTTGTTAGGTTCTAACACCCACAGACAAACAAAACCCAAAGGTTACGAACAAAACCTTTTTCTTTGTAGAACAACAAAACATTGTGTCTTTGATGGGAGCAGAAAGCTAAACAGGTTGCACTTTGGAACTTGCTGCACCTGTAGAAAAGCAAGGGATCTGCTTGGTTTTGTAAGTGCCCCTCTACCATGTCAGACTCAGCCCCGTGTCAACTTTACCAGGGCAGCAGTGGAGCTACCTTGCCCTTGGCCCTGCTTACACAGAAATGTACAGGACACATCACAGACATGGAAATGTGCAAAAATAAAAATGAAAAGTTACCTAATGAGAGTCCTGCTAATTCGCAATGCAGCTGAAAATAAGGTGAATGGTCAAGAAAAAATAAGATCTGATGCATCTCTTATGACTCAGGGCACTCTAAGATGTGGCGAATTCTGAACAGTGAAAAGGGAACCATGGAATAAGAGTTCCCCAAAGCATATGTACAATGAAAGAGAATATAGCACCTATATAGAGCACTTCAGGGAAGTTCAAATATTTAACATGACTAGAAGTAGTATGTCCATTTTATGACAGACTGTTGAAAATTTCAGTACTTCAGGTAAACCCTTCAAACTACATAGAAAATTACCTATGTGGCTAAAGACTTCCCCGGAAATTTGATAGAATCTCTGTGATTTTATTTTTCATAGGAAACCCATCCTAGTTCAGCGTTTAGTCTCTTTGATAATGAGTGAAAAACAAATACATGAGTACATAGAAATAAAGCCTAAATTCAAGAGAAGAGTGAAGACAGATACTAATTTTTGGCAGTGTTTCTTTCTAACAGTGCCTGCAAGCTCTTGTGGAATTGGCGTGCCCCTGCTGTATTTCTGTGCTTTCCAAACTGATTTAATATAAAGAGAAAGCAGAGGAGGCCAATACATTATTGGAGAAGCTAACAGAAAAAGGATATATCTAATTCTATGATATTTCAGACACATGCTATGACCTGTAGCAAAAGCTTTTCACCAGGGTGCTGACACATTATTGATTCTCAAGACCACGTAAGAAAAACAAGGCTGGCAAAAGGCTACACGAAATTTGTGATTTTTTTCCTCCACCTTTAGAAATTTTTCTCTTATCAAATTCTCTGCCCAAATACACAAAGTCCTTTTAACCACAGTTCTTTGAGCACCTCGCTAATTGTTGCTCTTTATTTTCACAATAGCACAGGCAACTCTCTGCAGGGTGCCCCTCTGAGAGGGGAAGCCAACTGGAGACAAAGATTTTCAAGGCATGTAGGCTGTTCCCACGGAGGGAATGAGCAGCTGTTGACTGAAAGGAACCCTAAGATCCCCTCCAAACCTTGGCTGTCTCTAGATACATACAGCTATATTTCCCCAATTACTTTGCAGCAAAGCTGCTTAACTTATTAAACAACAAATTCAGCAGAAAATACAAAGAGACAAAATACAGAATTAATAACTTCATTCCTGTTTCCTAACCCCTGTACTCTGTCAGCTAGCAATTCCACAGGTCAAATCTGTCTCTTTGCATCTCTGGGAAGTCCATCCTATCTCTTCACTTGTTCCATCACCCCCCAGGGCTTCTTTTAATTCACTTCCTTGGATTTTGAAGGCTCAAGAAAGCTAGCAGTATCAGTGCTAGTAGAGGAGAAAATTGTGACTCAAGAGAGAAAAACCCCTCCCTTTTTACACTTCAGAGCCCTGTGATCTACTTCATCATGTGACATTGCTGGTGCCAGAGGGATGCTTGGAAGGACTAAACGATTTTGTCAGCCAGGTTGCATCCTCCACAGCTCACCCACTCTCTCTCCGAGCACCATTATCCTCGTAGTGATACACTGAAAATCAGTGATAATTTACCTGATTTTGCACAAACCATGCTTCAGTTAGGCTGTTCTGAGAGGTGAGGGTGTGGTAGTTAAGATGTAGGGACAGGCTATAAGGCTTGTGCTATCTTCAAGAAGTTATCTGATGGCTTTAAATGCCAGCTGCATGGGGGAGACCTACCAGGCCCTAAATACTATCTGTATTTAAATACTATATATAAATAGTATATAAATACTATTGCCCTAGGTATCGGTCTAGGTATGGGACTCCACAAAGAGGAGAGCTTCTTTACAGTCCCAAACCTGCCTGATCAATGGGGCAGGCTCACCTCATGATCAGAGACAATCTGCAAATGTTCACAGGGCTAAAAGCATGGTATCTTTTCAATGGCTAAAGCAAGACCAGTGGGATCCATCCCCACCAGAACCTTTCATTTGGAAAAAACCCGTTTCATATCTAAATATTTCGATAGCAAAAGTTATTATAAAGTAGTCTGCTATCAAAGACAGAAACTCTACTTTCAGTCAGGCACAGAACTTTTCAAGAAGTGAAGATGAAAATCCATGTTTTCTGTTGATCTCTTCATATATCTTTCCTATCATCCCCTGCTATTTCCCAGCTGGGCCAAAAATTCAGCAAACAACAGTGCCACTATGCAATGAACCTCCTGATGGCAGGTCTGCAGTGCTTCCATCTGTGGTATGATCAGAAAAATCCCATGAGTGGGTAGCTTTTTTTCTATGCAGACATTAGAATTTACTTAAGTAGCTAGCTGTTATGTCTGATGACCCAAGTAGTTTTTTGGCTACACTCCAGCAGCAAAGAAGATACAAAATTAAGGGCTGTAAGTTGACAGTTACCTTCTGACTAATCTTTCCTCCTCAAGTGCCAGTTCAGCCCACCTCTTCATATTTTAGGGAAGCTCATGTGAAGATGCTGAGAAACTGAAAGAGGCCTTACTATTTTCATTGTATATTTGGAAGTTTGATAGAATTGTTACCTAACTTGTTCAGCATACTGCTATGTGATTGGACATTTTAAAATTAAAATGCATTGAATTTTCTACAGCCTTATAGCCTCATTCAAATGAAAGACCTAATGTTGGTGAGATTTTTATCAATGTCCCAGCTGTGAGTATGTGTGTTCCCAAAAAGATAAATCGAAAATAAATCATGTGAAGTGTGGATGCCTTTGGCAGAATCAAAGGCAAAAGTCCTACTAGGAACCAGAGGTGTGCTGACAGTACATTGAGAGAATGCAAATATAACACACATACATTTTTAATGCCTACCCTTGGCTTTAAGATGAACACACTGCACCCAGGTAAGGATTTGGGGTACATATAAAATTGCACAATCTTTAGATACTCTCATCTGAGCTGTATATAACTTAAATGAAACATTCTGCAAGCATATTCAGATTTTAATACAGTTATAGAGAGAGAGCATAAATGGCTAGGTGGCCAAGAATGGTGTAGCTAAGAATAAGTCTATCATATCATATTACACTGCAAGAAAAGTGAAGCAGATTTTTATAAATGCTGCCCTGAAATTTAGGAATAGAGCTTCAATATATTTTTTCCAAGCATAAGACTTAAATTAGCTATTATGTATAGACAGAAAAATCAACGTAATTAGAATTTTATAAAAAAATATTTAATATAAAAAGAAGTAAAAGAAAATTAAATTTGAAATAGATTAGGAACCCTGCACTTAAAAATGTGAGAAAGATGTAAAAATAACCAGTGAAAAAGCATTCTTCCTGAGATTTGTGAGACTGGGAAGTGTAGTGGCAGGAAACAGGAGAGAAAAGCACTCGGTTTCTTAGTTTACATTTAACCTTCCTGGCTCACAACAAAGGATGTACTTAAGTCTCCTTTAAACAAGCCTTTAAAATATTTATTTGGGTTTAAGTGTTCAGTAAGTAAGTACTTACTGTCACACACATCCTTCAACACTCAAATGACCATCTCCTCTAGCTCTGCACACAAGTTTTCAACACACAAATGGGTTACTGCTGATTTATGAGCTTCCATGGGCACACCTGCAGGCAGTGCCTGCTGTAGTGCTCTTTCATACTCCATAAAATAGGAGGTAAGGCTGGTTTGCTATGTCCAAAATTGAAGAAATTTATATTAAGTTGAATCAGCCTGTATTTGCTGCAAGTTCCCAACAGGGGTAGTTACCACACTGACACACTGCAATATGCTATCCATGGTAATTGGTTTGCATGTCTGTGTTCACACAACCGTGTATTAGACTAAGACTGTAAGAAGAGAGCAAGATTGCTTTTTGGATTCTGCTGGCCACCTCATTTTGCATTTTTAGCAGTTGGTCCTTAAAGCACGCGTTATTAGAACAAAAAAAAACAACAAACAAACAAAACAAAACAAAAAAAAACCCAAACAAACAAACAAAATAATTAAAATATAAAAAATATAAAACAGGGTGAATTGAGATCTAGAATATGGAATTGTGACAGATATGAGAAGTTTAGTAATGAAGACTGTAAAAGTTTATGGTCATAGTTCTTAAACACAATGTGCATAAGAAGTTTAGAAGCTACCAGCAGTATTGAGGGTGTAGAACAAGATTAGTTCAGAGCCCACTAAGAATTCTGCTAATTTACATGTTCCTCTTGGTAGATAAAGAAAAGAAAAAACATCTTGGAACACTTTATTCCCACATTTCGCTCAGAATTTGAGATCTTTCCCTAGCCCCCCTCCCCAGAAAGCACAGGAGGCTGGGATATAGTCCAGCTGCTGTCAATCATACTGAAGAGCTGGCTCTAATTGTGATAGATTCGAGCATGTGCCTCTGCCTTTCTTGTCTGAGCTAGAACATGTCTGCAGAGAGCCAGCTCTCCTACTACAGGCACAGTTCAGAGCAGCAAACGCCGCACTTGCTTCTGAACAGAAATAAACAGTTTGGTGGTAGGACTGCATCTACACTAGGTTCTGCCAGGACAGCAGTTAGATGCCATTTTATTTTTAGTATTCCTAGCCTACATAAGTATGTGAGCAAGCCTTTTAAATATAGACCTAGCCTTCATATTTTTCTTCATTAGAGCTCTAGCAGAATGCCTAAAATGTAAACCACATCACAGAATATACAGAATGTGGGCTACAGGAACAGCATACACTTTCTGCTTTGATCAGGTATACATTTGCTTTCCTATTATTATTGTAATACAAATACTGTAATATAAAAGATGAAAAAGCACAATTATCTAAATCACATATGCTCAGTGCTTCATAAAAGACTAAAATCATATTGCAGACAGTAAAATGAATGTCAAAGTTACTGTGCATTTTGAAAGATCAAGTTCCATAATTTAGCCAATTGCCTATGACAAACATGAAATGGAAATTAGGAAGACGTATTTAGGGGATATATATTTTACATAGGTAATCAGACTAGCGGAATTTTGTCATTTTTACAAACTTTAGAGTTTAATTTTGATGGGTTGTTGACTCTTAATAATTGTGAAATTTTGCCTTTATTTTATTTTTAACATTTATTTTGTAAGATTGCCACAAGGTCATTTTATCTCCATCCAATGGCATCTACATCTCAATATTAAAACAATAACTACCCAGAAAAGGGCATTTCCCAGGGAGTAATGACTGGCTGGGAGGAGTTGATGGCCTGAGGCACTGCTGAGGGCCATTAACCCTGGCCAGTTATTAATCGCCAGGAAATGCCCTGCACCAAGGTTGTTATTGCTATTTTAAGCACAGATTGAGGGGGCGAAATGGATATCTGAGCATACAGGGGCTTTAACACAAGGCCATTTCCTTTGTTGCAGTTTATGGAGGACATTTCTACAATCTACAGTCCCGATACCCAACCAGATCACACAAATCATTTTGAAGCACTCCACTGTACACACAGTAACTCACCAAATGGATAAAACAGTTGGGATTTTTAAGAGATTGTCTTTTCCCTCTAAATTATAGCCTGCATGCTCACACTTTATTAAGATGAACAGAAATATGCAACTCTTCATGTCACTGTCAGCAGAATTACATTCCAGAAATATATTTTTAATCATACTGTCTTCCTGTTTAGGGCATTTCCTTTGTCAATACTCCTACTTAATGACCGCTCGCATATCTCTGCAGAAAGGAATTTTTAGCAGCAACTGCCAAAGCACATCCTGCAGCAGCTTCAGCTGATGCTAGCCATTAAGGAGTTTGTCTTTTCCAATAATCAAGCAGATTGGGTCATTTTCTAGGAGATGGCTAGTGAAGTATTTCAGAAACTGCTTTAATTTTCTCCTACTTCTTACCCCAAGGCTAAAGTTTTAAAGATGTGTTCATAGCCCACAAAGAATTGTGAAAACTGTTCTTTTTTTTCCAGGGATCAATAAATCACTTTTTAAATCAAAAGTATATTCTTTGCATATGTACAAATAGTCTTCTGCCTTACTGAACTACTCACTATTTCTCAAATCTTATCGTGATAGTAAAACAAACAAAATAAGCCATGGCTTTATAACATGTCTAGGAAGAAAGTACAGTTCTGCACTAAACTAGTTTTCAACAAAGTTTCTCAACAAAGCAGTA
This sequence comes from Peucedramus taeniatus, assembly GCA_013400575.1. NCBI lineage: Eukaryota > Metazoa > Chordata > Aves > Passeriformes > Fringillidae > Peucedramus > Peucedramus taeniatus. The sequence goes on along the minus strand of WBNO01003409.1, from coordinate 183,812 downwards.
GTTTCCAAGTGCAAAACATAAAACATCTTCTCATATTTTCCTTGAAGTCCTAATTTGTCACCACAAACATGTACATCTGAATCATAAATTGATTGTAAAAATCTCACTGAACTTACCATGTGGTCCCATCTTCAGTTACAAATTGAGGTTTCCAGCAACAGATATGTGCTTTCCTAAAATAAAATTCCTTCAAACTGATGGCCAAAGTATGTGTTTCCACTTCTTTGCCAGATTAATAATCAAAATTTTGAAAAACTTAGAATAAAAAAAAAACAACGCTGTGTGAATATTGTGCAGTTGGGATCAAACATTGTGACACGTACTGCATGGTCATATGAACATTTGGTCATTTGTCTCTGGGTAAACTTTAAGCAGATTTTCTTGCATTACTGTATGTAGGATTGTCTGAGGTGACCCTCTGGAAATGCAGCAAATCTTAGTAAATTGTAAGTAGCATTTGAATTACAAACCCCTCAGCACATCATTTCAGACTAGTACAAAATACATCTATATCTCAGCTTCAGTTTCAGTAATGTAGTTACATTCTGACCAGGTTGTCAAAGTGTAATACAGGAACAATGGTCCAAAGGCTGAGACAAGACTGGGAGGCAGAGAGGGCTTCTGACCCTGGGTGCAAACCTAGGAGCTTCTCTTTGTGCACTGACACTGGAAATCCCCAGGAATGGGTTACACAGCTCAGTGCTCCTTCTCCCACATGCACCAGCAGCAGCACCCTAGGTGAAGCTCACAGTAGTATTTCCCTGAAAAACTAGCCCAGCTTTTAAGAAATCTGTGGCACAGGAATTCCCTGAGTCAGAGGTGATGCTTTCAGATAGTTTTTCCAGTAGGTTTTTCTCAGCCTGTATGTACCTCTGGGCCTGGCAATGCCCCATGAGTATGAGCTCCACAGCTGCCGAGCCATGTGGTGAAGAATCTCCTATCACTCATTTCCACCTATCACCCTTGCAGTTCCAACCCAGCAAGATGTGAACCACAAAGTGTATTCGAAATGTGAAGGGAAAAAAGAATCAACATGCTGACATAGTGATGGGTTTTGCTTTGTTTTCTTCCTTTCCTAGAAATTCTGTGTCTGATAAGCTTTATTTCAATGTTATTCACAATTAAGCTGAGATTTTCATAGTGCTCTCTTACTGTAACCCTAGTATAGTTAGCTTAATATCAATCACTGTACATATATATTTATCATTGGTTTTTCTCATCTGCATACTGCCTTCATTTTTCTTCCCTGGCAGTTCATTGGTGACTCAATCAGTAATGCAAGATTCTTCACAAACCTTTATGTCAGCTCTCAACTTCATCTCCCTACATTACATACTATTATCAGCAAAGTTTACATTCTTAAAACTTTCTCTCTTTTCCAGATTGTTAATAAACATTTTAAATAGCACAGAACACAGTACAGATCCCTAAAGAATTTTCCGGCAGCTCTCTATCCATTGTGAAAATTGACTATTTATTCCTTAACATTGTTTCCTATGTTTAACTGGTTATTTAATGCAGGTTTCTTCCTCTGATCTTAGGATAACTTAATTTCTTTCAAATTCCTCAGTGAAGGACCCTACCAAATACTTCTGGAAACCCAAGTTCACTTTTACCATTTGAATTTCTCTTGATGTCCTCAAAGAACTTTTTTTTTTAAGGCATAACATACTAAAAAGGGAGTTATTCACTCTTTTGTTTGTTTTCTTTCTACTAGTTCTCTTTTTTAGAACAGCTTTTACCAATTCGTATACAAGGATAAAATATGTTAAGCCTGTAGTTCCCCAGATCTCTCCCAGAAAACAGAGTTTACATTGACTCCACGTCACTTCTCTGCTGCTTTTCAAGGCTGAAGCAGATCTGCTATAGCCAACATGACCATCAGAACATGCTGGTAGATGAGATGATACATGAGAATTTTCCTGTATTTTCTCTTTTTTTTTTTTTTTTTTTTTTTACTAACACCTAAGCATCAAGGAATGAAAACTTACACCACTGTATTTTTTAGCTCAGACCCATCTCTATTGAGATTCAGGTCATGTGAAGCTTAAGCAGTTTTTAAGTGTTGCGGAAGAGTCTTTCCAAAAAAATTTCCTTCCTTATAAGCAAATGTGATCTCAAAGACACAATCCCTCAGCATTCCTGTTACGAGCCTCTGGTTTTGTTCACTGTGTAAATCGGACTTCTTGCTGAACTCCTCCGTACACTGACCATGGGAAAAATGCATCCTGCTGGCTCACAAAGAGCTGAACCAGGATCAGGAGCAATGGGGGCACCCCCGGGGTGGGGGAAAAGCGAAAGCTTCCCTGGAACATGCAGAGGTATGTTGTCAATGTGTCTGCTGTTCTTTTGGGGCAGCTTTTTTCCTTCTCTTCTCTAGGAAGTACTTTTCTTCACTTTTTTGATCCTCCCTTTTTCTTGTGGTGAATGACAAAGAGAAAAAGAAAATGTGGTCATGTGCTCTGAGACCTCTGCCTTTCTACCCACCACAGTAGTCTCTGGAAATGGAGGAGTTATGGCCATTCTTGTGCTCCACACTTTCTAGGGCCAAGTGATTTAGGTCCTGGACAAGGCAATGAGTGCAAGTGCCTTATTCCAACCTCACCTTCCCTTTTCAGCTAGGATTTCCTCTGATGTTAAGGGAATGGGCCTACTGCCAGTTTTCTGTAGTGAAAGGGATCTTTTCCATATGGTGAATTTAACAACTGCTGTGTGGGTTTTTTCACCTCCTACCAAGCATCCATGATGGCTGGCTTTGGGAAGTTTAAGCTGCAGCAATAACAACTTCTGGAGCTTTTTTAATGTGATTTGTGGGCTCGAAATTCAGATAAAGCAACCCAGGTAGCTGTTTTGCACTTCTGGGAGTGTGCAGGCTTCTAGGCAGCCCAGCTTGTGGTTCTCTCCTTTTGTGCTCTGTCCTTTTCAGTTCACATGGAGAAGCATCTGGACTTTCAGCAAAGTCCTCTGATAAGCCTGAAAATGCACAGCACATACCCTCCCCACTAAGATGATGGGTTGATGTTGGTACCAAGTGAGGTCCAAATGGGCATGGCCCTTCCTGACTGTTTAGACATGTTTTATTCCAAGATTGTAGATAATTGAGCTTGTCAAGCTGCAAAGGAATTATCACACGGAGATACAACTTAGTAGGTATTTGGATTACAAAGTATCATTTCTCTGGGATGGAAAGGTAAGGCTATCTATACTAGGCCTAGAAATAGCAAAACTATTGCTTTTTATAACCTGTAGCAAGTCCATGACTGGTATCTCAAAATGCAAATACTATGTACAACATCCCACAGGCCTCTAAATAACCATTAAAAGCAAAAGCTATAATAATACTTGAAAAAATAAATTATTACTAATACCTCTAGTGAGAAATCCAACTTTGACCTTCTCACAGTAAAGCTGTGAAGCCTATGAGTCCTCTGTATTTTAAAAAGTTTTCCACCTAATGTCCCTTAATTTTAAGTCTCGAAGGAGATCTACAGCAGTTTTAGATTTTCTGGTCAATCCCTCTCAGTAATCAGATTATAGGGTCTACTATTAGTGCAGATTTAGCAAGGAAAAAGGTTTATATAAATAGATTAATGTTGTTCCCACCCTGTAGATGAAACCTGTTTTAAAACCTAAGCTGGTCCAACACAAGATTGATATGTAGGACACCACTTCAGGGATCACACAATTAAGCCTCCATGCAAAATATCCAAATAACTGTTGCAAGTCTATTTCTATTCACCTTATAACCTAATCTCTTTGAACACTGCATGTTTCTGCACCAAAATTTATTTGTAGGAAGAATGCACTCATATATGCCTGTTAAGATGGTATTTTTCTTCCCCTGCAGCCCTTTATCTTCTACTAGCCTCACAGGGTAGAATTAAACCAAATCTGGGTTCTTACCTAAATTAAAAAAAAAAAAAAATCAAACCAAGAACCCACAAAGACCAAGTCCAAACCAAACCAGCAGCCTTATTTCATACTTCTATGGCAGAAAAAAAAATTCATAATATAAAACCTAATTGCACCATTCCAGGAGATTAAAAAAAAACCCAAACAAGTCCAAAAAATTAAAAACCAACAAAACCCTCACAATGCTACAAAGAAGACAGTTACCAGCCTGGGATCCAGTGATCTGTTCTCACACACTCTCTAGCATGGCTATTCCCAACAGGTGTTCCTGGGACATTGTGAACAAAACGTTGAACAAAAATACATCTTTAACAGCTTCAGCCCTGAAAAGCTGCTCTCTGCTGAGTAACTGTCAGAGAGACTGTCAGCAACATTCCACAAGCAGCAGAACAAACATTAAGACAAGAGTTTTCAGCATAGTTTGGGGGTCCACGAGTACTTACTGCTTCTAGCAGAAGAGGTTTCTCAATTCAACGCATCATGACACTGATATCTGAATCACAGATTCAGTGTCACAGCTGACAATCTGGTATCCTATGTACATTTCCTAGAGTCATGCAGGAGATCAAACTCATTTGTGTTGAGCTAGGAGGCCAAAAACTTACTTTTAAGACTTCAGTATACTAATATAGCAATACTAAAAAATATTAAATATGGCATCTTCTTTCAAGATCCCAGTTTTTTCTTGTAGCACAAACTTCTTGGACATTTGCTTATTTGTGATGGACTTGTCTTAGTCTGGTAGGGAATGACATTTGCCCTGCAATCTGTTTCATGAAGTGTCCTGTCAAAGTCCTTATTTGTACTGCTCTGACCTCCTGCACATACCCAGACCCAAACTGATTTGCATATTGAGGTTTTTCATTGATTTTCTTACTTTATTATCATCTACAGGGCACCATTTACAGGAAGGTGTAGAAAGACTATATGGCAATTGCATTCATCACCTTCTTAGTGAAACCTTGGTATATATTTTTCTGCAGAGAAGTATTTTACTATTTTCAAACCTTGTTCTTTTCAAGCTTGTTCTCAGCGCAAATGCTAAAGAGATTACAGCCCCTTGCTTTACCAGGTCACCAAGACATACTGCCACCATCAGTATTCACAGTTCCCAGCACAGATAATAGCCAGATTGTAGCTTTTGTCAAGTATGTGAATATATTATTTTAGCAGAAAGTTCTCTTCCCAGGCTTTATAACTTTTTTTTTTCCCAACTTTCTCAGCCACTTCCCAATGATTAAATTTTGTAGACATTTGCTAACGTAAAAGCAATTTTTTTTTCCCACACCGTTTTTATTCCTGTTCATATCATTAGGTGAGTTCTACTTGGCTGAATTCATACTTCCTAGGTAAACTAATTTTTTGAATGTACCATACTCTGTCATTTTTTCAGCCACGTTTTTGCTGAAAAGTACATCAATACACCATACAATCAGGTATCTTGCTGGTGAATAAAATCTGAAAGTGGGACTTGTTGTGAAATTAGTGTTACTTCTTTTACCCCACTAACTAAAGCACTTTAACCACTGTGTGTCCCAGTTATGGCCTAGTCATGAACTGACATTTATGTATTTCCCACCTGTGGCAAGCAGACCCCAGTAAGCAGCTTTTGATAATACTTTACCAGGTAACATACAAAATCCAGACACCTTGTGCTTTCTCCTCTGCTTAGACCCTTACAATATTTTATTCGCTGCTGGTGGCACTGAAGCAAGGTCCTGGTGGTAGCAGCTTCTTCCCTATCCACTTGAAGTGGATTTGGGGTCAAAGGGAGGAGCTAACAGAAGAGCAGAAAGGGAAAGACTGCCAGTCAGAGATATTTGCAAGCTACAAGAAAGAATAAGAAGACAGAAGAGAAAAAGAAGAAGACCACCCACTACACGGGTTGAAGACAGCACAAGGGAGATGATAGCTCCTGATTTATAGAGGCAACATGCCACAGTTAAGTGGCATTGCCCATGGAGCTGGGACTAGTGCTCTTATTCTGCACAATGCATTGTGAAATTCAGTTTACATCCTACCCTCTGCTGGGGGAATTTAGCTGCCCTTTATGGTTTGCTTCCTCCCAATGGCACGAGACAGAATACTGTTGTGGGATAATTTTCTAGTGAGGTGGCTATTTTGCTCATATCCTTTTCATCTGTAACATAAATCTTACTCTAACTTACTTGCATTTCACAGAAGTAATTATGTGCAAGTTTTGATTTGCTTTTAAAATTTGCCTTAGTAAGATAGGTTTTTTTACTGTAATCACTTGTGTCCTCATCTGTTTGGCCTTCATTTGAGCAGAAAATGTCATTCTTTGCTCGTTAATTAAGCTCACGCAAACAGTTCTCAGAAACTAGTTTTGGTTTTAATAAAATACAGGGTTGAAAAACCCTTTCTAGAGGAGTGAACAGCAATTGGGTGAAGAAAATTCTGCAAGCTGTAATTATACATTATATCTCAAAATAAGCATCAAGAGATTTCTCCTCTGAACAAAATTCTGTTTTCAGTTAGCAACAAATTTACCATTATAATTATATGACAGTTCTTAGATGAGTTCACAGGCATGTTTTAAAAATCCCTGTAAGCAATGCCAAGGTCTACTGCTGGGTGCTGCTTCCCCAATGCCCATGCAGGCGTTACCAACCTCAAAGATGCCACAGTAGCAGCCATAGCCAACGTGCAGAAACTGAATTCACATTCTCAAAGTAATAACTCACATATAATAAGGGATGATCAGAAGATGTTCACCCCAGGAACTCTGGAAGAGTAGGACTTCTCCATCCCACACACAACACTAGGTCTCAGAAAATTCAAATCTTCCTTTTGAAATGCTGTTAGTGTTTTTCCTCAGAGAAGAGAATGGTTTGATCTCAAGCATAAAGTGCTGTGAGGGATTTTTGGTAAGGACTGCAGTGGGATAGCATTCCCACAGCAGAAATGGCCAACAGTCTGCCTGCACACAATATCCAAGACTTTGACAAAGGATGTTAAAATCAAAATCAGAGAATAGGATATTATCTGTGGGTTCATGCTTTCATTATGATGAAGCTCAGTCACAGTAAATAAAGCAAAGAAACACACAGTCCATTCATAGGGAAGGGAAGTAGAATATTAAACATGCAGCACTCTTACTGTCAATATGAAAAGTTTAAACAGTTCCATATTTGCTGATGTGCACATTTAAACACTAGGAATAAGAAAAAAACCTCTTGATTATCTTCATGTCATAATATATTCAGGAATGTTCACTTATTTAGCTCACAGCTGAAGCATGGAGGTAATAACTTCAAGACAGAAGATATGCAGGCTCTAGGATTTCTAGCTGTATCCATTCAAGATAATGATTGAGGAGAATTTTATTTTCTACGTCATTTTCCTTATTCACAAGAACAGTAGCTGAAAACCATTTATGCCAGCTAGCTGTGTCATTGCTCCCAACCGTGATTATTACCTTGCAGAGACAGATAATCCCCACAGGCAAACAGGCTCTAAAAAAAACTCTATCCTTGTAGTGAAGTTAACTTTAAGTATTTAAGCTGTTTTTCACCTAGCGTACTCAATTGTTTATAAAAATGCTGTAAGCAACTTTCACATTTGGATTAAGAATGAAAAGAACACATATTCATCTTATGACCAAATTCAGTTCACAGTAACAATTCTTATTATAAATTACATATGATCTTAAATGCAAAATTAGTCACAACAGAACTGCTGAGCATCCACACTGGAATCAACTCTTTCCCTTGATATTATCTATTTGAAAGTAAACATCAGCCTAATTAAAAAATCATGACTGTCCTCTGCCTGACAGCAATTTCACAGAATTTTCTGTCATAAATATTACTTGGATGGGCTTTTCTGGTTTTTAACAATGTACTTGTATGTCAGTAAAGCAATTTGCATTCTATTGAAAAGATACTAAATATGTGGGTTTCACAAACTTGTAAACTAGAGATTCCAAGTAAGTGTGTTGCATCTTTATGACTAAGTGGCACTTACATGGTTTGGAAAGTCAGCCTTCAGTTCAGCAATGCTTTTACACCAATATGCTGCTGTCTTCTCACTGATCAGTTCAATGTTTAGAAAAGAGCCTTGGCCTGGGCCATACAGAGGACCTGAAGTAGTTCCACGCACAATCCTTGGAGAAACGTTGGTTACAATATCCTGCAAAATAGGAAATACTTTCAGATGGATTTTGCAAAGTGAGGTTTATGTTGATGATGTATATTATATAATACAAGCTAAAATGTACCAGGTGTTTTTAAAAAAGCTACAACTATAGGGCAGTTCTCTAAATTAGCAGATTCTCCAATTAAATTCTTTGCATCAGAGGAGAAAAATGTTTGCTTTGTGTGTGAAATGGCATGACAATTATAAAGAAAATGCCAGTGTTGTACACCTATGAACTGCCATACAAAACATCGTTCAAACAGTGCTTCTGTGTTGGGCAGAGGCCACACAAGACCTTGTGTAGGAACCTGTGTGGGCCTCAGTCATGTCCCAGCAGACATGGAACCATCCCCCCAAAGGTGGTCAAAGTCCATGTCCTACAGTCACGGGTGAAGCTCAAAGAGGAGCAGCTCACCAGCCTCTCTCTGCTGCAAAGGCACGGGCCAGGCACCAGCCAAAGTACACCAGTGCATTGAACTTCACAAGTAAAACCATATGATTAAAAGAGATAGAAATCAAAACACAAAACAAAAAAAATAGTGAAAATAAAGATTAATATTGTAAAGTATGACATTTCTGAAGGTCAGTGTGAGGTTAGCAAACAATTTTGAAACACGTAGTAAACACACAAAATGTTGACTTGTTTAGTAGTCTTAATTAAGCTGCAATGTCACCAGATCTATATTTACAAAGAACCATAAATTCTGACATTATTTAAAACTAAAGAGAAACATAGATGGCAAAACGTTCCTTTTGCCAATTTCCAATTAAAAATAATTTTGAGTAAAGGTCATTTATTTACAAACGTATCAGAATTATTTGTTTAAGTACCCCTCCTCACCATCTTCTCATTTTTAGTGAGATAACATGAACCTCTATTAGTATATAGCAATTAAGGTAAATTTACATATTTTAATTAAGAACCATCCCATATAAAACAATTAGGGTAATAGGCATACTAACTGGATTTCATAACATTTGGACATTTTTCCAGCTAGATAGACAGGAAACCTTAATTAGCATTAATTAGCACTGATCTGCATATGTTTGATAAGGCATACCCTTGCCACAAAAGATTATTTATTCCTGAATCTGCCAAATGCTGCAGTTACAGAGGATAAAGGGACTTTTCTTCACATTATATGTAAATGTGAGGCAATCTTAATTTGCTTATAAAGTTGAATTAATTATTATACAGCAAATATGCACTAATATTTTATATTGATAGATAGTTATATGTCCATTTACATATGTAAAAATCATACAAGGTAATCTAGCCAGTTCATCTACTTTCAGACCTGTCTACTTTTCAAACATGTCTGGAACATGGAGACCACATTAATCTCCCCTTTTCCTATTATACTATTTTCCTTTCATCACAAAACCTTCACCTCCCTTTCAACCGTTAAGTTATATTTTCAGAAAAAGATAATTCAGAACACTTTCTGAATTTATGCAAACCAAAACCATACAGCAAAATGCACTCCCCTCGCTCCCTAAACAAATTACAAAAATTGCAGTTTATGCAGAGGAACCATTTACATCAGTTTGCTCCACATTATCCTCTTGAGCATTTCAGTCCTTTTAAATTGCCTCAGAGGAGCTTGTGCTTTGCCTCCATCCTAGAAAGCTGTTGGTGCACAGTAGCCACCGTGCCCTGTGAGCAAACTCGCAGCCAGTGACCAGCAGCCCGAGCCGAGCCCTGCAGGCACAGGGTGCACAGGGGCAGCTGCAGTGGGGAGTTACCCTGACCACGCTGCAAGAACCAGGGGCTGCCTTCTCCTGTGCTCCAAAGCAGTCAGCAGCTATGTAGCTACTGTAGCATGGCACTAAGCCTGAGCTAACAGCCTGTGTGCTGGTGGGAATTATTACTCCTGGGTTTAGTGCAAATTATGATGATGTACGTGGTCTGACTTTCATTTTGCGGCTCGCTCGTATGCATGTGTTTGCCAGATAATGCTTGGAGCCACCAATGGTCCTGCTTGTTATCTCACTGTGTGCAAGCCTTGGTGTTCTTTCACTCAGTTTTATTTTACTACAGGTAAGAACTCAAAGACTGAGATATTACAGCCTAGATCATACCTCTTGTGAGGCTCTCTCAAAGCCTCTGACTGCTTCCACGTAAAAACACTCGGAAGTTTTCCTATGTGCCTTGGGTCTCCAGGCAATCTCTACTCCCTTCTAAAAAGAGAGACCCTGGCTTAGACCCTGCAACTGCTGCTGACACCACATGGCTTTGACACACTCTTTTCCAGAGCTCAGTTATAGTCAGCATCTAAGTGACAATTTCTCTCTCCAGGATCCCACAGAGCTGAATCAGGGAATGCACAGACTTTGCAAACTGTCTCAAAAGCAGCCCTTCTTCACTTTAATGACCACAAGAGATACACGGAGCCATATGAAATAGTAAACACACATACATCTCTCTGCCCACGTTTCCTCACTGTTGAATTTTCCTTGAGATTTTGCGAGATCCCCTTTGGTGCTCAGGGACCTTCCCCTCCCATTCCCCAGAAGCACAGACATCAGTTTATTCCAATGAAGAAGAAGAGGCTTCCACTGCCTCCCCACCCCCTCTGTGTCTCAAGACCTCTCTGGTGTGTCCGTGCATCACTTTATCTTTCCTGACCAAGCTGTTTCTGCTTCCAAAAATCCTTCCTGGCTTTGAAATCCAAACATTACCACCTGGCTGCTTTGTCTTGGTTACTTGTGGGAGGGATATGCTGTCCTTATTTAAGATCTCATTCCTCATTTTCCCCTCCTAGTTAAGAGTAAACTAGATGGAAAGAGTCTGTAATGACTGACACTCTGGCACTCCTCCTGTCTCTTGTTAGCACATGACAGCCCCAGGCACAGGGAGACTCACAGTTCATGGAAACAAAACGGAATTTATAACTTATGTGGTGATTCAAGGAATCTGTCTGTGTACATACAAAATAAAATCACACAAGTGACAGAATAGAAAATTGTCTCTTTGAGATGAGTGTGAAATACCTACACAGAACTTGCCTTACCAACCTCTTTATCTTTTGTCTCCTACCATGGCTGTGAGAAAGCTGAACAAGGGAAGAGCTGGGCAAAGGATCTATTGGCTGGGCTTAGCCAACTTCATGGCCCTTGGTTTTAGGAATGACTTTTACATTGCACCAGAGGTTGTTTCACTATAACAGGAAATTCTGCTGGCTGGCCAATTGCTATTGCTGTCTCCAAAACCAGCAGGTGATGGCAGAGCAGCTGAAGTAACCCTTGTGCTCCAGTCAATGGGGTTTGTGACAAACCTGGATTTTAACTGAACACTGACTTTTCCTGTTTGTAGGACTTATGAGGCCAAATTCTGGCCTGATAATTAGTTTTCTTTTCTAAAACTCCAGTTTTTTTTACCTAAATTCCAACTATGCACACCTTTTATTGTTAACAACACCTTTTATTGTTAACAAAAACAAAACCAATGTGTGCATAAAAAGCCACAGCAGAACTGAAGTGAGAAGTCTGACAGGAAGTAGTACTTAAGGGTTTGAACCTAAAAAATTTATTGGCTCTAAACAGAGAGATGACCTGAGCAATGAATTGGTCTGGTTCCTGCATGCAGGTGGAAGGAGAGGTCCACATACAGGGACAGAAGAATGTCTCCAGTGTCCAAAACAAATCAAGTAATTCCCTTATTCAAGGGAGGCAAGGTATAGTCCTTGAGAAAAACAGCACAGCATTTTCATGTACTCTGAAGACCAAAGTTAGAAGATTTCTAAGGAAAAACTGGGGGACAACAGAATTTATATCTTTCCACACTAAAAGACAAAGCTGTGGGGGGGGAAAAAAAAAAACACCCAAAAAACAAACAAAAACCTGAAGAAATAATTGGCAAAGATAACAGAAAATATCACATAAAATTAATTTGTTTCATGGGGAAATACTGCAATTCAATGTGGACTTGGGAATTAGGGACACTGTATTTGGTACTAGATTACAGCAAAAGAACCTTGTTTGGGGGTTAATGCAAATGAAGAGAAACAGTGACAACAAATAGAATCAAGGGCTGACTGAATCATGAATATTTCAGTTACTGAATTTCTTCCATTGCCTCAAAAGCTTATTCATTTTTCCAGGAGACCACAGAAGAAACAATCACACTAATCCTGCAAATATCTCTAGTTCAGGATGTCACCAAAGAAAGTGGCATTACACAGATAAAAGCACTTATATCCTGCTGCTTTTGGATTCCCCTCTCCTGTGTATGACCAATTCTGGTATTCTAGTAACTTGAGACTGACTTAATTTGCATTACACATATATTTCTGTTTCTGTTGATTAATTAATTAACACACTGAAAAGATGACCCAAGGCATTGATCAGGCCCCATTTGCTCTAATAATCTCTGAACTCTGCAATCAGATCATTGAATTCTGAACTATTTAAGTCTAATGGGCTGGGAGATTTGAGACAACAGTTTAAAGATAAAGTCCACACATTCAGCAGCTTTTAAGCAGCTAAATTTATTCAGGCATGTATCAATATATCAGTCTATACTTACTAGTCATTCTGGATTTTGCTTTGCTTCACACTGTCCACATTTGCAGTTGGCAATTGCCACAGATTTTTGTATTGTGAAATCTCAACCATGCTGCCTATAATGACCAATGAAAGCAGAACAGCAGGGGCATTTCAAGTTTTAGGGCATCCAAAGGGTTGTTGGGCACAGTGCTAGATCATGCAATAAGAACATCCATTGTGTGCTCCTCATAAACCAATCAGCAGAGAAATAATTCACATTGTGAATATTAACACTGTCATCTGAGGGCATGGAAGTTAACGACACGTAGAAATTAATCAAGCCATTCACCTCTCTCTCAGACTTATTGTTTTAAGAGAACCAAGAAGACAGCTCTTCATTAACTGAGTTCACTTTTTATTTCATAATCATGTCTCCTAGAAACTAAAAAAAAGGGGAAAAAAAAGAAGTATTTGGAGAAAAACGTTTTAAGAGGCCAGTTGCAGAAAAGCAATCTCCCAAGAGTTGTGCCACCTCATGCCTACTCAGTTGATGTAGTTATACTAGGCAAATACAATAAAAGATATATAATAATATAAAAAGAGCCAAGAGAATAAATCTGTATGATTCTTCATATCAAAGCTCTGATGTGCTGCTATTGATTTGCAGAGCTCAAAACATTCTTTTTCTGCCCAATTTTTTTTTCAAAATATTTCTGCTAAAAGTATGTTAATGAACACTTGAAATAACAGGGTTGCTGTGGGGAAAAAAAGGGTAGAATTCAAAAAAATTACAAAATTGACAGTTAATGTACATGCTAAGGGGGGGATGAAACAGAATATGGAGAAGAGTGGAAAGTTACAGACACAGTTATAACAGTATGGAAAATTATAGGGAGAAAATGTGGTTGCGACTCCCCAGATGGAATGCAGTCAACATGCCCAACTTCCCACTCACAATACAGGCTCTGCCCAAACATAAAAAATAGTATAAAAGTAAGTTTAAAATGGGGAGAAAATAGGGAATACTCCCTCACAACTTCTGGAATCAAAGGGAGCCCTCTTCTCCCCCACAGGGATGCCTATTGGGTAAGAACTGTATTTTTATGTACACTGATTCTCTCAAGGTAGTTTTTGTTAGGAATTACAGCTTATCCATATACTGCTTTGAATACAATCTTGCAGCCAGATACTATCACCAGCAATCTTTGAACTTTAACCTGTCACAATCTTCCACTGTACTAATAGAGAACGTTATTCTGTACACTGTTAGTGGGAGTTCAAGGGTGCTGGCAGTGGGTCATACACTCCATTGTGGAGCCCCAGGAAGGGCTTTCTCTCATGCTGTGTGACCCTGACCATGTCCCTGGAGCTGCCCTCTGATCCAGGGCCTGTTCAGTGAATGGGACACTGACAGACCGGTGGGGCACAAGGGCATCAGCTTTCCTTGGGCACTGACAGACTAATCAAACACAAATGGCTTGAGAAAATCACCCCTTTTACATGACAGTTGTTTAAGAGAGCACCTGGCATTTTTTATTCTGGATATGGAAAAAAAATATTATAGCTTTTATTAATATATTAAGCAATTGTACAACTATTCCCTCCTGAAGTACAGGTGTTCTGCAGTGTAAATGGCTGCAGCACAATAAAGGTTTCAAATAAGATTTTAAGATTTTAAAAAAACATTTAATCACACTGTAACAAGTGTTAACCTGAGCTTTCTTCACTCTGAGAGACTTCTAAGAGTCACAGAGAACTTGCCTTGCAGTTCTGGCCCCCCAAAGTCAATGAAAGTCACTTTATTCTTCAAATTAAGCTTTTCTCAGCTTTAACATATGAAAGCAGATAGGAATTAGTGACCATTGCCAGTTTCTTTTCATTAATATGAGAAAAAAGATTAAACACAATGAGCAGATTACGATTTCTAACAAAGTTAATTTATTTGACCTTCCTTTCTTCTGGGAAAGGAGGGTGTTAGACTTGCCAAGTGGAGTATGCATCTGTACATTCCTGGGGTTGCTGCTCATTAAACGTCAAAGTGAGCACCAAAGCAGCCACAATGGCTTCTTTGTGAAGGAGAGATCTAAATAAATACCTTATTAAGGTAATTTCAGTCCAGTATTTCAAAATAGCATTCCTAAAGTTAGTGCACAGTAAACTGCAATGTAAAAAATCAGCTCAAATGTAAGTTCTTACTTTACCATGTTCAATACACCATCTTCTTTAAATGAGTAAAAAAGTACAGTAGCTGAAAAATTGAGTTATTTAACCAAATTATGGTGTGCTTTTCTCCCCAACATTTCAAAAACATATTGAAAAGGTTCATAGACTTCAATACCTAGCATGTGTGAAATGTTTTTAGAGCTTACTTTCTAAATGCTCTAATCAACCCCCTAACATCAAGATTCAGTTTTCCCTAACTACCCTAGTGAAAGCTCCCTAGTAGAACTTTATTACAATTTCACCTATGTGAAAACATGGAGGAGACTTTGCCTTTTTCTGCCTAATATCACAGTAGTTAAAGCATTCTGGAAATCTGGCTCACTGCTGCTTGCACACCCTCATAGATACGAATGGCATCACAGACTTATGTCCTCGTAATTCCCTGCCAACTCTCGCTCAAGGTCTTGTGCTGATTTGCCTCTTCTGTGACTCAGCTGTCTAGCCAGACTGTGTCTAGTATCACCCCTTCTGGAGTTTTAACCATCCACAAAAGGCAAGTGAAACCTGAAGTAACAATACCACTGCACACAGCGCTGTTCCTATACAACCTTTCTGACTTGTTCCTCCCTCCTTTCCAGCAGAACTCAGACATGCTACATCTCTGCAGGCTTTCTTTTATGAGGCCCAAAGCACTGACTCGCTCTCCTGAATTTCCCCAAGGCAGAATTTTTTCCAGCTGAACTGGAAGATAAATGCACAATAAGGACCTCTACAAACACAAAACCATTCCAACAGGTACAAGACCTTATCTAGTAGACAAGGATTTTTGCAAAACATAAGATGATTTACTGGCTCATGGAGAAAAGCAAGAAAATTTGCTTATGATTTCTGCCCAAGGAGGTTTGACGTAGCCCCTGGCTGGCACCTTTCAGTGCACAAACCACTGCTATGTTGCACACAGTGCTGCCTGTTGAATTTCTAACATCGGCATTTACCATTTTTTTAGTGAGGGAATAGGCTAGACTTTATTCTTCCCATACAAGCACAAAACCTCATCTCTGTCACTTCCTCACTCTTTCCTTCTCTTTCCCTCAGTGCACACAGAGGTATTTTTTTAAAAATTAAAACCATCCTGACAGAAAAACTTATCTCAGAACATCCCACCATGCAGAAACTGCTCTAATCTCTCCACCACCAGGTATGAAAAATATAGTGCCATAAAGACACCTCTTTTTTTTTCATTGCTTTTGTGAATGAAGTCTACACCTAGCCCTCTCTTTCCTCTTCATTGGCGTCCTTTCCTTGAAGACAGATAGTATATAATGATAATATGACATAAAATAATATTTTTAAGTTTCTTCAGCAAAATAAGAACTAAATTTAAAAACCTATTACTTCCTCAGCCTTCCAGCATTTTTCACATTGGTGATTCAAAGCATAAGTGTTCTGATCTCTCCACTAGTACAGAACACATCCTGAAAAGGAACCTTGCTGTAACTTACAATTGTGCTTCTTCAGCTTTTACATACAAGATCTTTAATGCTACAGAGGGGAAAAGGATACCTTAAAAATATTCTTATCTGTCTTTTGATGTCTGTTTGTTCTGTGTTTGCAAAGATGAAAGTACCCAAATCTGTACTTATATTCCAGAAGTCTGGAACACAGACAGTGTTTGTAAATCTTCCTTAATATCCTACTCTATTTCTTGACTGAATAATCTGAGTTATGCATACTATTTTTTTAAAAAATAGAACATTATCTCATAAATGCTTTTACAACATTAAACGATCACATTTGTGTTTGTTAAATCAATTTAACACTACAGCTTCAGCCAGTAAGCTGACTTTCCAAATCACTAAGTTAGCACAGAAAACTGCAGCCCCATAAGGGAAAAAGCAATGTGTCAGGACTTTGGACAAAAACTGCTGAACCACTCATATTGTGTGAAAGACAAATGACAAGTTAGAGGCATAGTTACCACATAATTAATGTTTTTCTATACCATCTCATTAGTGCTTTAAGATTTAATCATGAGAACGCATGAGAAGCTTCAAAATTTACAGACACCAAACTTCATTTTTACCTAAGCTTTTATCACTGCTGCTTGCTCAGCACACCTTCCTTACTAATGCAATTCCCAGGCAGAAGGCCATCAGTATCCATAACTTGTGATGAAGACAGCAAAATCCCAAGCTCTTTAGATAATCTCACTAGATCAGTGTATTAAATAGAAAAAAATTTCTACTCTTTACTTTAGAATAATTGTGGAACAATCCCTTCCCCACTGTAAGTCAAATAGAAATGGTTTGCTGCCCTTGCTTAAAAGAACACACAGCCCCCAAACATTGTTAATTCTGACATGAAGTTTGTCTCCAAGTTGCAATATTATAAACTTAAGTGGACGAAAATAACAAATTAGGAGACTCAAATACAACACAAATTAGAAGTAAAAGTACAAAAAAATAGAAGAGCAACTATAATGTTTATGTCAAATCTACAAGTATTTTCTAGTTGAGTTGTGTATTTCATAAGGAAATGAAGAATTTGATCTTTTCTGACAATTACATTTGCTTGAGCAGTTTAAAAAATGCCACTTTTTACAATACAAGGCCATATTGCTTTAAAATTAAAACATTTAATTTTTTCTCCATTTTTTACATACTTGCTTGTTTTCTAGGCATTAGAATATAAGGGCACTTCTACTGTAATTACGAAAGATTATTTTAAAAATGTATTATGTCCTACAGCACTTTGTCTGGACAAACAATTACTAGATATCACATTCAACAGAATACAAAAAGCAATTTCTATCACAAGGTTAAAATTAGTCTTTGAACAAAAGATGCTTTCAAAGCAAATCCAAATTCTCATCAGCTTTATATCAGTTTCTCAGCGAGACAGGGAAGTGAGGGATGGAAAGGAGAGAAAGAAAAAAAACCTGAAGGACATTTTAAAAATTTCTTGCTAGCAATCAATGTGAGCACACATTTTATCAGCTTTCTGATAAAGGTCTAAGCAGAAGGACATGATTGAATTTCTGCTGTCAAAATGTATTGTGGCCAAAAACTACATCAAGGAAAAGAGAAGTAGAACTTGTAGCTTTTGAAAGAAAGTTGAATCTGTATGCAGACATTCACTTTTGGATCATGTTTTGCAGTTCAGGTTTATTGGTTGGACTTGGATGATCCTAAGGGTCTTTGCCAACGTAAATGATTCCATGATTGTTGGGTCTTGGTGTTTTGATATAGTAAACTACCTAATCAATGAATGGTTGCTTTAGCTGACTGATAGGAAAGATGTTCAGTAATTGCCTTAAAAATTTATTTAATTTTCAGTAAGAGGTCACAAGAACAGAAAACCACGATCCAAATGATGCAATGCTAATGATTTGAGGAGAAGAGAATAAAATAAATAGAAGCACATGGGTAAATAAAATATCTGCACTGATTGCAGCTTTTGATCTGTATCCTAAACTGATATTTCTGTACCTTCTGGCTTAGAACCTTATGGCTTCTAAGGGCCTGTGTACATTCAGAAAGGTGGAAAATGAATGCATAGTAACTGAAATATAGTACTTCAGTCTATAATGCTTACCCTTGGGACTACAATGGATTTAGATCATAAAAACTTAGCTTGCATTAACAGATTAATTATTTTACAGACATCTAAAAATATTAGCCTATTTTCAGCTGTTAGGGAATAGCATCCTCTAATCAGTGTTCAAAAGTTGCTGTGAAGTAAATGTATTTAATTGACCAAATAAAGGAGCAGCAATTCTTAAGACTTCTTTCTAGATGAGTGCTATTGAATGGTCCCATGAAACTGGAATGAAAAGGCACTTATAGGAGTGTGAGTCTAAGAAAATCAGTGAGGAAGCAACATAGGTAAGACCCCTTAAAAAGGAATAAGACCCAGGAAAGAGAAAGAAGAATTACATTATATGCTTGCAGCAGCAAGTTTGAAAGAGTCACTAAAGGGAGTCACACTTACAAGAAGAATACAAATTCTCTTCTTGTACTTGATGGGGAGGCCAAATTAATATAGTTTTTTCAAACACCATCATTAGAGAAAACTCAATGTTAGTTTCCATAATACTGTTTTCTAATTGCTACACAAATTATTGCAAGAAGGCAACAGGGCAGCATCAGTATTGGGAGGCTCCTAACAGGATGACCTAGAAGCCAAGACACACCAGACCACAGAATGAGCTCCTGTAGAAGAAAAATAGAATAGAATTGCAGTTCATCCCATAATTCGAATGCTGCAATACTAATTGCTGCTAATTAGGCATGAGACTTCACACTGGAAAAAAGCAAAGAGGTAACTATTTATTTAAGAGACAATACCACATGGATTAAAAAAGCTCCTGTCAACAATTCTGGACACCTGTACCAAGCTCATTTATTGCCTAATTAAATATTAACATGTCCTGATAGAATCTGTGATATAATTTTAATTACTGTTTTCTCACAGGGAAGCCATATAATCAATATATTTCTAGCTGTTCCTACAGGCTGTTTTGTAAAACTCCATTAGTAAATTGTGAACTATCACTAAAATATTTTCCTCCAGATTTCTTTAAGTAAATCAAGACTATTATATTCTCCTAGGAGGAGGGGAGACTAGATACCTTCCTTCAGGGGAAAAATGTATGATTTCTTCAAGAATAAAAATGTTTTAACTACAATCCTATTTAAAGACTTGTTAAAATTCTTGCACAAAGAATCAACATCAGGGAGTTACAGATCACCAAAGTTATATTTAAATTTATGTATAATCCAAAATATTTTTATTGCTGGATTGAGTAATTAGGTTGAGAGTCACATTACTACCTTCAAGCATGTATTTAAATTTTCTGCTGGGGATGAATTGCAAATATTGAGGTATGTCTTGAACCTACTTACGTATTTTCTTTTTCCATTAGGATTAAGAATGCTAAGTACTATAAGCATTGATTAACATTACTGTGTATTTAGGGGTCAGAAATGCAAGGAAACAATACCAATTCTATTTGGGATGCTATTTAAATAACTAGGTTTATAACTTTAAAAGTATCAATTCTCCAGGTAGCACTAAATAATTTCAAATTGTAGAAAAACAGGTACAGAGAAAGTGGAAGTATTTAAAGGACTATTTTCCTTCACATTCCAATGATAATCTAGCCATAGATTACTACTTTGATAACTCAGCTCTTGAACATTAACTTTGTTTTGAACATACTCCTTTTATCTTTTTCCTTGTAAAAGTCCTCTGGAAGTCAAAGGGTCTTTTGTAAGATCAGGGATTTCAAGGCTAAGCCACATTCTCAGAGCCTGATTATACAGAAATCTGGATAACATAATCATGGGGATAAACAAACCATGAAAATATCAGCCCCTGTGAATTTTAACTCAGCATT
Source organism: Peucedramus taeniatus (assembly GCA_013400575.1). Taxonomy (NCBI): domain Eukaryota; kingdom Metazoa; phylum Chordata; class Aves; order Passeriformes; family Fringillidae; genus Peucedramus; species Peucedramus taeniatus. The sequence goes on along the minus strand of WBNO01003409.1, from coordinate 163,693 downwards.
TGAACATCTTGTAAGAGATTCAAACCAATTTTAATTCAGCACTACATTTTAGAGAAGATCTTTAAAATAGCTTTTGATTTTTACTGGATGTCTCATCTACCTTAAAATTCTTAAAAAAGCCCTAGCATTTTCCTCTTTGTATTGGCTAGCAGAGTAGGGATGCACATAAGAGTATTGCATGCAAACTGTCAGATTTTATGTTCACAGACATAGAAGTAGTTGAACTACTTTTCAGAACAGATTTAGGCTAAATAAAGAAAAATCAAATAATTGACAACATTCTTTCAAAATTACTTCTCTATGAATCAACTTGCAAGTCATCTCAAATCTTGCACTGCAAATTAAACTATCATCCTGAATTAGTTACCATTTTTGTACTGACTAACAGGGTTTTTCTGACTCCCGCCATCATGGAACAAACTCTGCTGGCATTTTTTGATTGATTAGGACACTGTACTTCTCTGGAAGGACAGCTCATAGAGAACTTGGGACAGGATGCATACATCCCAGGGAGAGCATTTGGGAATGCAGACCCTGGGTGGACCGAGCTCAGGAAGGGTAGAAGCAGCATGCCCAGGTCTGTCATGAGGAGATCTGAGCTCCTCTGACAGCACTGTGAGCTCATCCATCAGTCACCATGAGGGGCACCACACGCAGGTTAAATAATCTAGACAGAGATGGCTTTTTCCACTTGAGAGCTTCTAAGAGGAGATTTCCAGCCTGATGGGCTAATTCTGCTTTTCCAGACTGAGATCTTAATAAATAAACATTCAGTGTTTGCAGATGTTATACCCTCTCTGACAGGCAGAAATCCATGTAGAGAAGTGCTGAAGTGCACACAGAATTTTTATAGCAAAGGACCTGTCTCCCATCTGCTTGTGGCAGACACAGAGGCCCCATCTCAAGTCTGGTTTTCCTCTACATTCAACTGAAGTTTCCATAGCAGTAGCTTAGTCAATGCCTAGAAACTTTTCTAAATGTCCATGAAAAATGATGCATTCTACTGCCTTTTAAAAATCCACCCTGTGGGACATAAAACAAATTTAATAAAGCAAAAAGATCAAAGCTCATTAAAATATTCTTTTAAGAACTGAAAGCAGCCATGATACATGGAAATTCTTAGCAGGACCATTCTCCTGTTTACCACCGAGGGAAAACATTATTCTAAGCTAAGCATGCCCTTTTTCATTAAATGTATACCAGGTCCCAAACCCCAGCCCCCTTTGGAGTCATTGCTCAGGTCTGTCAGTTAAGTAAATATGCTCATCAGAGGATCTAGCAGCACACACAGATAAGGTAGATATGAAGTCAATTTCCCTTGAAATCAATAAAGGTGGTTGTTAGACACTGTAATTGAGTTGGGGTTTCATTTGGGAATCTGTGGTAAATGTTCCCAGTATTACTGTCACAGGGGTGCAAGAAAGTATACAACAGCTGTGGCTGGATCTCTGGCACCATTAATGGCACAGCCAGCTGAGACCTGCTGCAAAAGGCTTACCTTACATGCTCAAACCTGGAATTCTAAGAGTAAATCTGTCCTGAGCTAGAGAGGGAAGCTTGACTTGCAGGCTCTCTGCTTATTCCAATAGAATATTGATTTAAATTTGGGCAAGGATTCAAAAGCCTTCTGACGCTAAACACAAAAAGTCAGGGACAAAGATATTTAGGGAGGAATTAGGAGTTTAGCCCCACAAGAAGTCCTTGGTTAGGGATAATTATACTAGAGATAAATAGAATGTAGGGATTGTCTTTGCCTCCTTTTTCCTACAATGGAACCATGGAGTTTAAAGCACAAGTTACTGCAAAATGTCACTAAGAAGCAGGATACACCCATTACTTTCACATGCCAGATCACAGGAGCAATCTCACTCCAAGTTTGCACGAGGGCCAAGGAGAGCTCTGACACCCAGCTTTACCTCACACACCCAGGAATTACCAAGACTCTTCTCTCCAAAGCTTATCCTCATGTATGGAGACTAATCTATACAGCACAGCCAATGTTGATGGGCAAAACAATTAAGTATTTAGGCAGGTATAGACTGCATGTTTCTGGTTTTGGAGGCACTAGGGGTCTGTATTTTACAACTCGGCTATTTCAGACAACCTTCCCCGAGTGCAGCCAGTACAGAGCAGGGCAGACTACTTTGCTGCACACCTAGAACAGGATGGATAAAATTATTTTGTGCACACACCAGTACAGCAGGAACTCACAGGATTTAAATGGGATTTTGTAAATTGCAATGTAAAACACAGTAGGGCAGATCCCAAGAGGACTAACAAAATCTGACAAATTCTTAAACTACACTCACACAAACTAGTTACTGTAGGGCTCTGTTGTAGCTGAAGCATTATTTTAAGATGGAAACCAACTGGGCATTATATAAGCTCTTTATGCCACACATCTTTTCACAACTTATATTCATATATTTTAATTTTATTTAAACATGTATGCCATATAGATGCATATTTGCCAAGTAAATTGTATAATAACTTAATTTGCATAATCCATACTTTAGTGTTGCATAATCCATACTTTAGTGAAGTTTGTTTTTTTTTAGTTTTGGTATTCTTTAACCTGTAGCCTCCTTAAGGGAAAAACCTGTTTAAAATCTGACTCACACCATTATTCTGTGATATTTAGTGTCATTAGTCTATTAACTCTCCTGCATTTACTTTTATTTTCACAACTCCCATCAACTCCAATATTCATTCCAATATGGCTTCACTGCCAGATCTGAGCCTTATTGAAGTAATACCTTTTTACTTTTTTTTTTTTTTCCTGTGAGTAGAAGGGTTCTGAGAATGGCTAATTTCCTAAATGTTGTACATGTACAACCACTAACAACCCAGCCCTTTGTGAAAGAACGTGAGTTCTTTAGAAGTGCCTTCTCTTTCACTACAGCCCTTTGTTCTGCAGTAATGTAAGAACCTATTTGTGAAAATACTCACACCTACTTCTTATTTACACATACTGGATTTTATACCATGAATTCACCTTGCTTTAATTAGGCATCATTGCCTAACGATAGAGGAAACAGATCTCTACCCATCTTGATTGTGAAAACTAGCATCTCAAATTTTTTTTTTTAAAGTGAAGCTACTGCATTAAAAATAAATAAGGTATTTTTTGTCAGCTGATTGGATACTGAGTACACATAAGAAATCACCAAGAGCATTGTGTGCTGGTCTAAGTGCTAACCTTGAGCTGTAGTTTATCTATTGCCTGCAATTCAGGAGACAATAAGGTATTTTAACCAATCAGCTGATCAGCTGAAGGAACTCAAAAGACTGAATTGGCTTTGAAATACACAGCCTTTTAGATATCAAATTACCTCTGGAACCCTCTACCCAGAAGTAACTCAAACAAAACCCATTTGAAATACTGCTTCAATATTCAAAAAAATCAATAATTTAAACCACAGGTTGAGCCTTTTTACTGCTTCCACTGCAGACTGTCGTTTTTTGAAATGAAAATGCTAACGGCACCAAAGGGGAAAGCTCCGGCCAGCCGAGATCTGTGTGTGCAGGCGTGGATTGGCTGGAAATGCTGCCTTACTTTTCCTCCCCCAGTTACGTTTACATAAGATCTCTTAAAATAAACAACTCTCATTCCCACCACCTGGAAAAAAAAACGTTTTTCTTTGTTGCACTTGATGTTTCTGTTCCTGAGAGCTCAGCAGTATCAAAACCCTTCACTGTAAACACACATGCCAAATGCAAATACTACATCCTCAATTATGCTATAAAGTCATACTATTTTGCATGTAACAGGCACTAACACTGTGGTTTTGAATATCAGCAAGCACACTGTGAACTCTTGACTAATAGACAGAAAAGCAGAAATATGGGTGATGCTGTATTCCAACATTTACAGTAGGAGCAGGAAGCAGTTCAGTGCACACTGCAAAAGCCAAACAGATATGGATGTTCCACTGCCCATGAAACCTGCTCATTTAGGGAGACCAATGGCTGGCTGGAAAAAGATTTCTTAAAAGATAGGGAACACACATAAGAAAGAGACCTACTAGGAACGTGAATCCTTGAACAGGATAGACATGGAGGATGCTGGACACAGAACCAAGTCTCTTTTCTGCATAAATTTAATCATCAGGTATATTTTTAGCAGAGCTTGAAATATGTCACTCTCTAGAAACTGTTATTTTTTTATCATTTAAAATCTCGTTAAATCCTCGCACTCTCTGGAACTAATTTTTAATTTTTTTTTTTAAAGGAGGAATGCAAGAAACACAAAAAACTCCACCCAAAAAGCAATGAAATAAACACCACAAGATAGAGCTTATGTATCTGCAGGTATATAACTCCCAACACACAGTAAGAAGAATTTTTGTTAGGATAGCAAAGCATCACTTTTAGTATTGTAGAGAGGGGCATAAGAAAGAAGTCATGAGATTGATGGTCCTTGGTTTATCATTTCATTACTTTACTCCCAGATATATTCTTACTCTCTCACATATTTTTAGAGCATTCTCTAACCATAGTTAGGGTTAGAGATGAAAAAAATAGAAATGAAAATGTAAATTATATTGTAAGAGCAAAGCTGCTCAAGTAAAAAACTATGTATTTGTATATATACAGTATTATTGTGAAGTGAAAATTAAATTTGCATTTCTGTTTCTAGAAAAAAAAAATTATTATATACTATTATGAATGTTCTGGCTGATAGATTTGTTCAAGTTTAACCAAGATAAATGCATATTTTTAGCCTAGAATAAGAAATGACAAAAAGATAACCATTTAAGAAATGTGACACTCAAAAATATATACTCCAAAAATTTGGACTTAGACTCCAATATTCTGTTCTTCTTAAAGGCACAAAAAAATTTCTGGATATCAAACAAAAAAATCCACAAATGTCAAAAGAGAAATTCATCTGAGTTTGAATATATCCTGAATATAGGAAAATAAGATTTTGCTTATCTATGTGTTTGAGACCTGTGTTACCTCCACGTGAAATCACCTATTTCCGGTAATCCTGTCAGTCTTTAAAACACACCTCCTACACAAGAGCAGCAACCAACTGACCTTCTGAGAACACTGCTCCTGGCAGCAGTATAAACTTAAACAGAATAATAAAAATCCAGTAGCAACGAGAAACCCAATATTCATGCTTTCCTCAATTCTTGCAAAGTTAGGGAGGAACAACAAGCTCAAGATTGTGCTGGAGTTAAGGGATTTGGGCTGTTACACATCACCCTGGGCAGGAGCTCCAAGCACGTGCAACAAGTGGGTTCTGTGAACTCCACATCTCCTTCCATTGCATCCCAGTGCTCCCGAAACAGGCAGAACACGCTGGGAGCAGTTTTGATTCTCTTGGCAGAATTCAAGCCATGAAGTTGATCACCACTGACAATATTTGGACAGATTTAAGACCCAGTCCAATATAGCAAGGGCTGGCAGTAGGTTAATCTTGAAATACAAACAATGGATACTTATGGCAAAGCCATGTGTTCAGAAAAAAAAAGGGGTGTAGGCTTCTGGCTCTTATCTGTGGCTGCAGCTACAGCCTGGAATGGAACTACATCCTCAGCCAGAAGGACTGATAATTCTCTTGCTGTAGCCTCTGGATGTTTCTTCTAATAATCCCAGCATCACTCCTGTCTTGTCTGGATTAACTTTTGCTCAGCATGCTTTCAACCATGCCCCAGTCTCCCACAAACATTTGAACAATGCAATCAGCTGCTCCAGCTAAATAAGCTGAGAGTTATAAAGCTGAGTTTCGATATATTGAAAACACTTCAATCAATGTCACTTTACTAAACCTTCTCTATGGCTTGATATAGAGATTAAATAAAAGGGTGCAAACAGGAACCCTCCTGAACTGCACAGGGAGAGAACCACCACAGGCAATAAAGCTGAACACGACATTGACAGCGCGCTCCTCTCACTCCACTGTTTAAGCATGAGGCTTGACAACGGATCAGGAAGATGCTTTGGGACAGACTGCATTAGGGACATTTGGGAAATGTTTCCAATTTTTATAGATTCCACAGACATGTGAGATAGACCAACAATTGCATATGAAAAGGATTGGTAGGTTTAAAACAAATTATTTCTAAACTAAGTTGGCTATTGATGCTGTTTAACAGCAGCATTGTTGCCACACAATTTTTATTACAGATTGTCATGTTGCAATAGGGCTTTACACACATACATTTACTATACCATGTGAATTACTAGAAACATGCTTTTCTGTCTTTGTGCGATTTATTAAAGCATAAATCATAATAGCATGTGCCAGAAATTCTTTTTGAAGGATATAATAAGGTAACAATTATCCTCTGAACTCCCCTCTTTGTCTTCAGAGAATAAAATGCATTAGAACGTATCCATTTGCTGCCCCATGACAGAAAATGAAAGCAACTGTGATGGTTGCACCGTATGCTTTCAGTTCCTGCAGTTGGCTGGTGAAGTGAGCTTTGCTCCTGAATATGCTGTCAGAGGCAAAAACAATAGTTTCTCCAATACTTATAAAGAATAAACCTTAAAAACTGTCAGACAAAATTAATTGAAGAGGTTTGTTTTTACACATATGCAGATGGATGTGGAAAAATCTTACATATAAATATTAAATGTAAATTTATAGTATATTTAATTGAAAGAAAATTATGTACACAGGGCCTCCCTGTATGGTTTTGACTTGAATCAATGTACTCCACCTTTTTCATTTTATGCAACAATTCACAGGATCTGATTCAGGGGAATTGTAGCATTTTCTTCTGTGGAAATATACACAGAGGAACAACATTAGAAGTATTGTTATAATTCCCCTCAGAAAAGGTTGAAGGCTTAAGGCCTTTTAGATTAGCCTGTGAGTGTTTGGAGTCCTGTGTCTGATGACTGGCACAGTGAGAATGCTCTTAGCATACCATGATTTTACCCAATTATTTTTGAAGGAAAAATCATAAACTAACATTGACTACATAGCAGGTGCAACATAAAGGCATTAGTAAATGTGCAGGTAAGTAGAAGCAGCAAGATCACAGAATAAAATTTGCTTTATTAATTCTAAGAAAGAATAATTTAATCTCTCAAATTTTGATTGTTTTAAAGCTCTATTTCTATGGGAGAAGAAACATATATGTGATTTAAATTTAAAAGAAAAGAAATTAAAACCAAGTTTCAGCAGCAATCCAGAATTCACCTAATTTTTCTTCCAGAAAGACACTGTGCTCAAAACACATACCCCAAATGCTTAGGAGTAAAATGATGTGAATCTCTGAAACAAATGTGATTTCCAGGAATCAAAGTGGATACTAAGTTTCACTTTGCTCAAGTGACATCAAAACATTCTCAATAAATAAGTACCTATATACACGCACAATTTATTTGGTTTAGCTCATTATATACAAAGAGCTATTTTTTCATAGATTTTGCAGATGCATAACTCACAATTAAATCACAATGTCATGCAAAGACCCAATCATGTGTTGTGCAATTCTGATTCTGCAGGATATTTACCTTTGTAATTAACTTTAAGAAAGTCCACGTACCAGGTCATTTTACTTAATGAAAAATTTAAGTCACAACAAACTCACACTTGGCTGAATTTGGTGTCTGTACTCCTGTACTGCCCAGGAGTACAGGAGTACTCTGCTTAATATTCCTGAACATTTCCATTGGCTTCAGGTCAGAATCTGGAATCTAGATTTTCATTAATGATATTATAGTTATGCACAATGTGCACATATTTTACTCAGAGCACCATTATGACCTGCTCATACTCTGTCACATTTAGGGATGGACACAATGCCAATTAAAGTGCATTCAGAATGCCACACATGATGGTTATGATGGCTGGCAAGCATCCTTATTAACAACTATACTTTTTCAACAGCGACATACATACAGCAGTTCCCTGGAAACAGGATCATTTTGGGACTCCATTAAATAGATCACAGTACCATAATTACTGCCATGGTCAAGTCACAGAGTTTGGTGAAGTTCTGTACATGAGAATTTTGATACCCTGCGTTTATCTAAAGTTCAAACTGACTAAAATAAAAGAGCACATGTCACTGCTTTTCTAATATTACATGCTTAAGCCTTATTTTATTTACAGCTTCTAGCAGCTCTCAGCTCGATTCCTGGTTGTGCTTTCTGCCACGTAGCTGGAGAAGGCTAACAAACCCCTGCGTGTTCACATGACAACCTTTGTGCAAACGCATCCTTATTCTGTCATCTACTGGCAGCGTGCTTCCCAGCCATGTTCTCTGCCAGTCCTTACCAGTTTGCCAATTTTACAAGCTGCTTCCCAGACATCAGACAAAAATTCCATATAGACTGCTGTGCCAGCGTACCCTAATTAACCATCAGCTTAATTAGACAATTTACTGTGTAATTAGCACGCAATTAGTCAACACCTCTCAGATCTTATTGACTGCTGTGACAGCCTTCCTTAGTCTACACATTCCCATACGCTTCCACGACCATGATCCCAGCCCTATCCTGTACAACAGCAACCCTTGCAAGGGAAGGGAAATCATATTACATAACAAGAGAAGAGGGAGAAAAATCAATATATAGCCTGTTCATTTATTGAACTGTCTTCTAGCCAAGACTTTGTTTTTCTAGGAGTAGAAGGTCAGCTGCTAACAAAGAAATGTTCAGCTATAATATCAGCTTATGCCTTTTCCATTTGTAATGTGGTTAAGGAATTTAATTTTTTTTTCCTCTTATACGGCACTAAATTATCAAAGAAGTCAGGAAAGCAGAAGTTAAAGAAAAAAAAATAAAACTTACTTATATACTGTAGGTTTAAATATATGTTCTAGAACCATGAAAAGGTGGTGATAGCTGCTTTTGAGACCTATAGCTTACATTGTAATTAACTGCTTCATAGTCTAAAATGCACCAGGAAAACCAAAATAAAGTATAAAACGTCAATACTCAATAATAATTTAAAAGCATTAGTGTAATTCAGTAGAAATAATTTTTGAAGTAGTATCAAGTCCTCCACACAAATCTAAAGTTGTATGTCCTTATAATACAAGATGTGAGAAATTACACTTAAAGACTAATTATACATGGATATTAAGGGATTCCTAAAAATGTGTGCTCCTTTTTCTATAGACTGAAAATTGGATTTTGCAATTAGCATTGACAAGAGGTTTTTTTGGGTAATTCTTAAAGTAGTAATTCCAAAGTTCACAGAATGGATACACTTGTGTCCTCCTGGAATTAACTCTAGAGGATTTATTCACAAAAATCCTCCACTTCCTGACTGAAGGATAGAATCCCACAGTCACTACTGTATTTTTAAAAAATAGATAATTCTGTATCTCAAATAATGATAAGAAATGTTATTTAGAATACACTCACATACAGATTTGGATTAGTAATAGGTATTTTAACATAAGAACCTGTCAGGTTTTTTAAGCATATGGGGCTTCATTCTGCTCTTGCAACAATGTCAATCAGGAGTAAATGCAATTATATCACCATGAGATTCAAAAATCAGCTCTTTGCTTTCTGAACTTCTTGTGTGGGCAAATCAGATGTTGAACACAGCCTTATCCTTTTAATTTACCAAGTGGGAACTCAAGACCTGAGATAGCTCAAACACTTAAGAGAAGTGCCTGTACCTAGAAGCTGCACTGGTATAACCAAAAATTCCTGGAAAAATTATTAAGCTAAACCCTGTACACTCATGTGTGGAAATGATGCCAGTTCAGAGATAGTTCATCATTTCAGCTAATGCCTGTAAAATTCTTGACACGAGCTGTACAGCACCATAAACATTACTGGCACGGATCTCGGTGTCCCTGTAGAGTCAGTTTGGGTCCTGTAGAGTCAATTTGCATTTCTGCAAACATCTTGAAAGACTGCATGGTCCAACCAGGAATCTTGGGGCAGTAGCTGCTGCATGAGGTGATTCAGGTCTCTGCAGGCTGTGATGCAGAGCAGGAAAGCAGTCACCCCACAGCACGGCTGCCCTGCAATGTGCCCAGGTGGAGCAGAAGCCACCGGCTGCTGCCAGGGGAGGAGCCCAGCACTCAAGGTCCTTCCCAAGGCATCTGCACCCTCAGCATGCCAGGGGGCATGGCTGGGGACACAAAGGGTGATCCAGGCTTTTGCAGAAGCCAGCCTTTGGCCACAGCCAGTGAATGCAGACTTCAGCAAAGATGCTGAACTGTACATCAGAGCAACTGAATCATGACAACCATTCTTCCTTTATTCCTCTTCAGAGTCTCAGTAGGCCTAGACTGAATTCTAGATGGTATTGTGGATTTATTTTTATAATTAGAATGTGGAAATGAGGGAAAAAAATCTGAACTCTGACACATGAACTTAAACAGGGAGAATCAAAAAGCCAATGACTTGACAGATGGGAAACTTCTGAATTCTATATTGACAAAATAAAGTCAATAAAAATTTCATTTTTTCCTGAATGTCTGTGGTTAGCTATTAAAGTCCATCATAACAAATTTTAAAAATAGGGAAGTTTGTAATTTATGCTGAAACCCAAAAATGTTAAGTATGGCTTTATGCTGTGATTGTCTTAGGTGTGTTTTAAATATAATTACTAAGAAACATATCCTACAATCTTTTCTAATAAATGATAAAATATATTAATGCCACTTGAGAAAGTTAAATGCAGTTGGTTGGCACAAAACTAAAAGGTTTGCAACAAATCTAAACTGAGAATGGAAAATATGTCAAAATTCTAAATTTCAGAATGACACTTGCCAATTTCTAGCTTGCATTCAAACTGCCTTTTTAGCTGACTTCCTTCCAGACAAAAATTATGTGAGTCATTTCCAAGATCAACAACAACCTTCCAAGGACATACAAAACAACCACAAAAAAATGTATCTGAATTGTATTTTACACAAGTACGCTACATATTTGCTTTTTAGAATCCTGTTTATTCAGGATGTGATATCAAAAAATGTTGAGTACTTCAGATACAGCAGATACTGCAGATCCTCAGCAGTTTTGGAAAATCATTCATGTGTGCGCTCCTTGACTCTCTCTTGATAAATATTTGCAGGTATTTTCAGAAGAATGAGATGAATAAAGCAAAAAAGTAAAGAGCAAAGCAGCTTCTTCAGTACAAAAATAAATACTGTTCTGATTTTTAACCAGTGTAAAGTTTGCATCCATTTTGTTTGACTGACTGGGTAATAGTTGCACTATGAATAGAAATTATGTCCTCTCTCAAGTACTGGTCACTATTAGACCAGCACATATTATGCTGAGCAGGAATGAACTCTCCTACTTTTGGAAGCTGTTTTTTATATAAAGGCTTATGTAGCAAAATCCTCAGTGTTGCAGTCTGTATGCTCTTTCAGAATTACACCTGAACTGCTCCTCAGTTATGCCAATCTAAGTGCACTATAAGTTTCATTACAATACACAACAATTTTCAGATTAAATAATACCTTAAAGACTGATTTACAAGTCTTTTATACATAAGCTGCCTGAAATAGTCAAGCTCAAGATTAATGGTCACACTTACACTTTGTGTACGTATATGCACACTGTTTTAAACCAGACTCCAGAACAAAAAGACAGGAGAAATAACCTCTAAATACTGTGTAAAAAATCCCAAGATGAATAGAAACCAAATCCTTTAGACATAACTGAGAATCCTGCAGCCTACCAAGAACCAGAAACTTATCTGGTTTTACCTTTGCTGGCCAGCTTAGTGTGCAGCTCTGAGGAAGGAAAGCCATTGCCAGCTTAGACTCCGTGGAACTCACGCCATGAGCTCAAGGCATAAGGCATTGAAGTTCCAGCCGCGCTCACTCTGCTCCATGAGGGTGAATGGCAGAAAAAGCGAGAACATGGGAAGAAAACCACTGATCCTCTGTTTGTAAAAATCTGTCCTTCAGCACAGATGAGGTTTACTGACTCAATGTGCAACACCCCTGCATGACAGATCCCTCTGTCTTCCACTGATGAATTGTCACATTGTGCTCCATGCCTTGAGATAACAGACTTCTCCATGAGAGACTCCGTGCAGAAAAGAGACTCCCACTGCAGAGGAAGTGCAGCATTTCTGTGATATTTAATGCTACAGAAAGAGTGGGACTAAACATTTCCCCAGAGGTTTCATTTTTCATCATGAACTTGTAAGGAGTTTTTAATTTCTAAAGTAGTAAATACAATCACAGAGAGAGAGAAATTTTTTACAGACTGTTGTTAAACTCTGGCTTTAAAAATGCAGTTTGTTATCTTCAGCATTTGAAATATTAATTAGCCAAAATAACCCAAATTACTGATGACAAAAACAGATTTTTAAATGGTCCAAAGTGCCTCGCTTACAAATTTACTGGTGTCAAGATGCACATCTGGATCAGTTTAAGGTGGACATCTACCTGGTGCAGACTTCAGCTGTGGAAGGAAAGGCCTTGGCTTATCAACAATGACTTTGTTAAAGCTCTTAGTCCTGGCATCTTTGGTCTCTCTTTCACTGTGTTCAAGCTGTGTTCCTTCTCTCCAGATGGATTCTTCCAAGGTGAAGATATGCTAAACCCCTACATCACCAGGGGTGTGGACTGAGGAAAAAGAATGGTTAAATGCAGTCCTTTCCAGTTCCTCAGACAGCAATTTTGAACTTTTCGAAGTTATTTGCACACAAAGAAGTCTCCAGTCTTCTTGGAATGGGTTAGGGTAAAACTAAGTAAAGAGATGAGATCTGATCCTTAAGATAAACACATCAGAGAAATAGTTTTTCTCAGGGAAAAAGGAGGAAAGTCTGTTTTCCTGCTACTTATTCAGATTCACAGAATTATTTGTTCCTTTTTTATAGCTAAAAAACACATTTTCTGTATAAAAATAAAATGGCATAACTACAGCATTTTAAAAGATAATAATTACATTCCATAGCACTTCCCTAGCATAGCCTTTTACCTCACCTGTTAAACTTTGCTGATTTTGTGCACCGATCTAAAAATACAAAAATTCAAAAACAATAAAGATGGTATTTCTTATTAAAATTCTTTTAGAACTATTGAACAAAATGAAGGATATAACTCCTAAGAATACTAAAACCAATAATAATAATTTCAAAACTTGTAAAACAAGAAAATAATTTAAGAGTGTTGTGTGCTAAGGAATCCCATAAAATGCTCATTTTTCTGTCCAAAAAACGTAGTTAATAAAAGTTGTCTAATGCTGTTTAGTAGAAAGGCAAACAGTCCCTTTTATATTTGACATTAACAATCTGATCATTTGTCTCCCCAAAGAAAGCCCATACAGCTTTCATACAGACCACACAATAAAGAAAAGTAATATTTCTGTTTACTGAGATATCAACTGGCATTTCGTTGCAAGTCAATGGTCTATCTTTGCTACAGCATACTAGACCTCAATCTGGCATCTACAAATGTCAAGAGTATAAAAAAAAAATTATAGGATGGAAATCAAAAGCATGTTCTAAATTCCTAAAAACCAAACAAAGTTCACCTAGACATATTTGCTGCAGAAATCAGTACAATATTCAGCTGTCAATCTTGAAAAACAATGAGGGAGCGATGCTGTCAGTAGGACAGGATAATAACATTTCAAGCAGATGTTCAGGCGGGGCTCTAATTCTCACTGAACTCCCTTGGTAAGCATTTAATTTCTTTATCATATGCAAGCTAGGCAAATTGTACTTCATCAAAACTGTATTGTGAAATATTAATATTTCATATTATAGCAAAACTCCATAGAATAACCTTTGTCATATTAAGAACATCAGAATTTCAAATGTCATGGTTCTGCATTTTAATGCATCTTAAATAGCTTTTTGGCTTGGCACCATAAATTATAACTAGTTTAATCTAAATTACTATGCTGTAATATCATACAAAAATATACATTTTGTAATACAGATTCACTTCTGTGAAATACTAATGTTATGGAAAACAATGCATCATCATTGTACTATGATTTTTTTACCACCTTCAATTATGAAGCAAGGTGCACACAGTGCAAATGTACAGAGAGAGAACTAGCTGAAGCCTGAATATGTATATTGTAATAACAGCACATAGAAATGCAATATATACTGGGCAAATTAATTAATTCTCTGCCAGCAATCATTTTTATTTAGAAATGGGTCTGAAAATGTACTGTAAAATCTACATCTGTAAACTGCATAAACATATATTACAGCTAGAAAGTTTCCTCCGCTATGGTTTAGTTCAGATTTAATCTAGTTTTAATTGTAGCTTTGTTTTTAAAATCATCCACGCAACTTGCTCCATGTGTAATGAAAAAAATTTAAAGATTAAAAATTAAGTTAGTCTGCATGCTGATTTCTGCTGGTTCTCATAATAAAGGCAACTGTTTCTGCATTATTGAAAGCGACAGCATCACAAATCAATGCATGTCACAACAAAATAAAGACAGATGTATCTGATTAATCAGAATTAAATTTTAGAAGGGAAGGAAGCATCTAAAAATCAAAGCAAACATTTCTGCTAACCCAGTTGTTTTTTCATCTTTCTAAACAGCCCGTACAATGCAGTGAGAAAACAACAAAACCTGAATTCAGCTGATAAAACCCTAATTTCTGCTATAAACTCTTCACTGTGGTAGTGAATATGGCATAGGGATGTACACACCTCATATAACCTTCGACTTATTTTGATACTATGTTTATACAAACTTTCTGATTACAGGTTTTAATACAAATTTTGTATTCTAAACAATATTCACAAATAAATTCTTAGTAAATAAACCAGCTCACTATAACACTTCTTCTAAAACCCTCCCACTCACAGTTATGTGTCTAATTAATGCAGCATGTGTCATTCTGCGTGTAGTTTTCTGTTCATCTAAGCTCTAAAAGAGGTAATAATTGGTATCCATTTATTGTGGACTCCATGATACGCAGCTCCCCCATTTTCCTTCAATACCTTGCAAACAGAATTTACAAATAATGTTGCTGCATACAGTTATCTGAACAAGACAGAAATTCTATTTGAACCAACAGAGCAATGAGCTATTGATCCTGCAGTCAAAAAGGGAAGACATGAATGTAGAAAAAGGTCTGTGAAGAGACACTTCTATTCTGGTACCATTTTTCTTTCCTAGTGATTGTCCATCTCTAAAGCAGTTATTCCCTTTTCTGGAAGAAATCAAATCTAGTTGATATTAAAGCAGCTGTGCAAAGATGTTTAATTTAATAAATAAAATACTACAAGTCATCCTTCCAGATCTCCCTTCCAGATACCATCCGACACATACAGGTACAATCCTCTGTGATTAATATCTGCTCTACACTATAATATTCAGCACCTTCTAAAGTATGTAGAGTGCAGTATATTCCAAACTATAAATACCCTGAAGAAATTTCAGCTATTCCTTACGTTAGCCTTTTTGCAGGTTTCAACAATAGAACAGTAGTACGCAAGAACAAACTTTGCTGAATCACTCCCAGCTGAAATGCTTACCCCACAAACAGAAAATGCTACAAAAGTTGTCATGAAGACAATTCTGAGCAAGGTACATGGGTGTTTAAAAAGAGAGCGAGCCTGGCACCAAACTGCGCAGTGTGCTGACTCCCTCTGGGCAGCAAGGGAAGCTTTTAAGGTGAAGCCACGACACACGAGGATTAGAAAGACTAGGGGAGTAAATTACAGTCCAGAGGCTGAACTCAGCACTGCTACCCAACAGCTCCTCTGTACAAGGCAGTACAGAGGCTGCAGGGATCCCTGGCCTTGTGTTTTAGAAGAGCTTTCTGTGCTAGATGAAGGAAGAGAGAAAAGGAGAAGTAGTTCATATGAAATAAATCTTGTGTCTTATGAGAATCACAGCTCTTCAGCCTGAGTCCATTTTATCTCTATCCTTGGATCCCCTTCTTGCAAGATTTATCATGCTTTTCTCTCTGACCTTATTCCATCCCACCATAGTTAATATATGGAAATTTGTGATTGGGCTGTATATGCTTTTCACTACCTATATGTCACTCATATTTAGCCTGCAGCAGTTACTTTTGCTGAAGTGCCAAAGGATGCCCATGGTAAACAGGGAATTCACTGGTTCCCCCTATCAGTGTCTGAGCACAGTGACAAATTCAGTCATTGGTTCTGAAAAAAGGAGAATTTCTGCTGCTGCTAAGTTCCCCATGGCCACACAGGCAGGTTATGCTTGGCAAATCAGAAGGAAGCCCATCAGTTAAGCCTTACCAGGACAGATCAAATGAGGAGATGAGGAAAGAACACAGAATCCTACTTGCACCACGTACAATCAAGGCTGAAGTGGAAAAGCTTCAGCTGCCAAAAACTGTGTCTAGCAAGCTCTCTCCCTTCCCAGAAGCTCTTCCACTCTTGGGAACTGTACTCTCTGGAGAGCTGTTCCCCCTCCTCCCACCAACTCTGTAGGCTTAGATCAGGAAATCTTTGCTCTTGATCCTGCTATGTCGTTGCTTTGACTAGCTGACAGGGCAGGACAGTCCAGTCTGAAATCCCCACTGTTGGTACCACAGCTCAAGAGAGCATTCTGCTCCCTGTTGAAAACTGTACAAGATTTACGTCTACATAATCAGAAGCTAAATTAGCAAAAAAAAGTTAGCACATTATGGCAACCTATAATATTTCAAACTCTCTACCAACAGCTTGCTCTAGCATTAAGTCAACAAGAGCAGTCTTTCCATAACACTCAGTTCATATAAGAACTGCACTACTCTACTGAGCTTTTCTTCTCATTTAAAATAGTTATTTTTGAAGTATTAAGTACCATGTTACTCTGATAAATAAAAGCAATTTTGCTTCTGCAGCACCTCTCAGCCAAGCATCTCAAACCATGCCACAAATACACCCATGGAAGGTGCAGTATTAAGAAGAACACAATAATAGAAAAACTAGGCAGCACTTGGGTGGGACACAGTTCTACTAGACACGATTCAATATCAGAATATTAGAAGGAAGCTTAAGCAGAAATAACAATCACTGAACTAGAATTCACTAGACAGCACTCTTCTAAACTTACAAACTTAAATAATACCTGCAACATCTTATTGCAACAAATACTTTTAAAAAAACTTGAAAGATCTTCATCTGAGTCACACCTCCAGAGCATGGCTTCCAGTGGAACACTTCGCAGTCGCCATTTCAGAAATGACTCAGAGTCTGCTGCTTAGTATAGCACCAACATCACTTCCTACAACATGCATGTCTTTCCTCCTGAACTCCCACCCAAGCTGGAACTCAGCCTGTGTCTGTTTAGCTCTCGAGATGCACAGTAATCAACGTGCAGTCTGGCAGGACTGCCAGCATTCCAGCAATAAAACTGATAAAAAATAAGTCTCAGTACTTGCTATGGGTTGGCTGTAGCCTAGGCACTGAATAATTACAGCTGATGGTATGTTATACATGTAAGTCAGTTGTAAAAATACTTGAATGACATTTATGCCCTAAAAAGTGTTTCAGTAAGAAGCCTTGTGAAGTAGATTGGAATCTCCACTGCAATCCAGATTAACACGTACCTCCTCAGGGCTACCTCAGGTGTAAGAGACAGCAGAACCCAGCCTAACATATTTTACAGTATTCTGCAGCAATACAGCATTTTGTCCTTAGACCTTCTCATACTAGAGGGGCACCCACTATAGTTAATTCACCTATGGTACTTACCCATGGAAAGGTGGTAGAGGAACAAATCCACCTTTTCTGTTCTTTTCTGTTCTGCTCCATCCATCAGTACCCTTCTATATTCCCCCTCTGAACCAAGAATAAAAGGTCCTTGTATCCAAATTAAATTCAAAAGCTTTCTTCAGCCCACACTACTGTATGTTACTGGTTAACAATGCATTGCTATTACTCACACTGTTACTCAGGCCTATGTTCAAGGATTCACCCTTTCTTCCTCTCTCCACAAGTCAAACCCTATCTACATCTCAGCCCAAAACCTGTTTCTTTTCTCTCTGATCTGTTTATCAAAGCTGTTATTTTCTTTTACTCTCTAAACCTCTTGCTTAATCTCACTTCACCATTTTGAATGTAGCAAGAAGAAGTTGCAATTCTCCTGAATTCAAACAATAAGTTATACACTTAAAACTACACAAAATGCATTTTTTGAGGTGCCACACGGAGCCATAGGTTTCAAGACTTAGTTCTAACTCCTTTCCTCCTCCACTACATGTTACTGAAGGTTGATGTCACTGTGCTCTCTTCTCCATAGGCTTGGTTTTATGCTGCCTCCATCTTTCTCTTCCACTTCCCACCCAGCCTCCCCCTTACATGATCACATTGCAACTGTACCTCCAGTTCAATGGCTTATCTTGGCAGCCCCTGGCACAGAATGAGCCTTTCATGAGCTTTGTGACAAAGCTGTTACTCATTCCCTTTACATTCTGATCCTTCACAGAAAACATTTTCACTGCAGTACTTAAAAAAAAGGATTTTTTCACTTAATAGTTGGCTAATATTAGAAGTTGGAGCAATATAAGGGAAGAATGTAACAACAAACAGAACCAGAAATTGTGCCACTGCACTGTGGAAAGCTCACAGACTAGTTGAACTACACAATGCATCATAACCATTCCCTGCTATCTTTATGCTATCTGGATATAAGAGCCATTCCCCAAAGATTCAGATTTTACAATTATATAAAGCTATGGTTACATGCAAAATACACATAAAAATATTAAAAAATATTAAAATATTTCCTCACCTTATCCAGGGAGAATGTTTTAGTGACAGCAAAACCCCATCCAGCTTCAAATGCTCTTCGAATCATTGCAGAACTAGTAGCAGGGGTTGCACTGGCAAGGCCAAAAGGATTTGGAAACTTCAGTCCAGCCATTTCTACACTGATATCCACTAAATCTATAGGAGTATAGAAAAGAGGTAGTTCTGGAACTGTAGAAACTGCACCACCATATAAGGACTGTAAAGAAAAAAACAAAAAACAAAAAACAACACTAAACCACTGTTTTTTTTTTTTCTGATCTATTTTTATACAATTTATTGTTAATCCTGATAAGGGAATAATTAATATATAATAACCCAAAGTTTAATTACTCCATTTTGTGTTCAGACTTGCAAATCAGCAAAACATGAAAACACTGACCCATGTAACATCTTCAGCCCAAACAGCCTTCATGCTGAAATACAATGCTATGCTGGAAATAACTGAATGACAGTAACAAAAATAATGAAGAAAAAACTATTTTACGTCCCTTCTGATAAGCCTGGTTCAGTCCAAAGGTTTGTTCAGCCTTTCTGAAGAGCCATCTCTATTCTCTACAGCAGTCAGTAACAGTGAGATTGAAAAAACCCAGGGTATGCAGACAGACCCCTTCTAGTTCTCTTCTCAGGTGCCAGTCTATAAAAAGTATAAGAAATTGTGAAAAATGAGGGAAAGCATCATGTGGAGGATCACTCAGCCCTAACTCCATGTATTCTGAACCTCTGAACCTTTTTCCCCCACTTGGAAAAAATTTTATACAGCCTACCCAACGGCATACCTATGCAAAACTAATTTTGGGTTTATATTTAATTGTAGTAGTATGAATATACTTCAAGACTGCAAAAAGTTAGTGTCTGATTGCCATCAAAAATATATACATTATGGCTGTGCCACCACAGTCACTTTTATTTTCATTTGAGAGAGTCTTTTCTCTGAAGAGTCAGTGAAAAGCATTCTATGTATGTGTTCCATCTAATAATATAAAAATTGCAGAGAGAAAAACTTTTTCCATGTTTGGATATTGAACAGAATCCGGATCAGGCTGTGGTGGGCAGAATTTAAATCTCTGATCACTCAAATGGTTGACTCAATAAAATCACAAAGAAACAAAGCAGGAACTTCTAACACAGAGAAGCCCTACACTGTCTGTGTTCCTAGTAAGTCACAGCTAAGAGCACGGCAGTTTCTTCTATCTTTAGAAAGAAGACTTTTTTCAGCAGGACAAAAAGAACCAGTTCTTAAAGTTTGGATAAGATTTTCTGTAGCAGACTAAAAACCTCAGCCACTCAGGAATTGCCGCCTTTTGGGTTTTTTGGTGGTGGTTTCTTTTTTTTTTCTTTTTTTCTTTTTTTTTTTTTTTTTGGGGGGGGGGGTTTTTTGGG
>WBNO01003409.1:51741-143639 GCA_013400575.1 Peucedramus taeniatus | reverse complement strand
TAATCAATTTTTACCTGTGAAAACTAAAAAAGCACAGACAGAATAAGGAGGGGTTTTGTCTTTTTTTTGTGTCTTTTGTTTCCTAGGCTGGTTTTAAACCTGAGATCGTGCCTGTTTTGTTTTGGGATTGTGTGGATTTCCCTCACACTATTCTGACCCCAGATCTTTGAATCTTCAGACAAAGAGGATACATTTTGGGGCCAAATTTTCTGATGGCTCAAAAGCACTGAAAGTAGTGGGATTGTCCTAGCCAGAATGATGCAAACCTGAATGGGTTCCTAATGGTGGACATTTTGAGAAAAGCTAATTTCTAAAGACCCCTAACACTTGGGACCAAACATGCTTCAGTATCATGACTTCTCTCAGCTGGAGGCCAGTGTAGTTACACTTCATAAAAAGCCAAACATACCCATCTCTTCCTTCCTGAGTGCTCACTGCTTTCTCCATGTCATTCCCCACAGAGCTATTTTTCTACACCAGGACACCAAAAGAATCTGAGTTCTTCCAAAACCAAACAGCCTGGCATTCTACATCTCAAAAGCTTTTGTTAAGCACAAATAAAAAAAAAAAATTAAAAGGAGGAAAAAGTAAAGAAAGTTTTGTCTTTTTATCTTTTTATTACTTTGAGTTTGATTTCATCCTTTTAACTTCTTGGGGTTTTTTTCAGTTTTCTTAACTAATATTTCAACTGCAAAATGTTGTTTGCAATGCCAAACCAGAAAATCCTGGATTACACAATTCAAATTAAAGCATTTTTTAAATGCTAGCACATTTTGTCTCCTACATATCTGAAAGTGGGGCAATCTGCTGAAATCAACACTGATATACTGAACTCTTGCAAAAAACTCTTTGATTTTCATTCTTACAGAAGGACATCAAAGAAAGACCTAGGGAAAATTGTTTGGCCAACTCCACTCTTTTGCGCACGTGTGAGCAATAAATCCAATTTTCTACTTTGAATTAATTTGCTATTCAGAACTGTTCAAATGTTCTCTGTGAATACATTTCAGTCTGAGGATTGATCACAAACTATTCATAGCTTGTACAACTGTAAATATCATTTGCTATAGACAAATAGGCAGAGAGTGCTGAATATGAAGCTGAAGTTCCATTGTACTGTTTCTTTGCCCAAGCAGGACAATTAAATCTCTAAAATCTGTTCTCACCTAAAATGAACACTGCTTGAAAGTGATTCTTAGTGACTTCTCTATGGTAAAATAGAAAATATATCCTCTACAAGAAAAAAAAAAAAAAAGCACCAAAGCAGTGAAACACACAGTTGAAAGTAAGCCATGTAGGAAATGATGTAGGAATAGGCCATGCCTCCTGCATGTCATCATTCAAACCAGCCTAAAGCCACTTCCCAAACTACATATAGGGGCCCATTTCTCCTGCCTTACTTCCCTTCCAAAGACAAGAACCACAAAGACTTCCACCCACATGCACTCAGGCCCCACAATATGCGCCTAATGTCTTGTTAATAATGAAGTGACCCAAGCAGAGGTTGTAGGAGGAGAAATATGAAAGATTTCAATGGAATAAAGCAAGTATCTAAAAACACACAGGGGCAGGATGCAGCTGAAGCTTCAGTAGTCAGTGGCAATACATCTTTGAAGATTTATCTCCCTCCTTCCGATCACTTCCTTTTTTGCTGTTTTTTCCTTTCAGCACAATGCTTATAAAATAAATATATTTTATAAGCCTTGATGCATTGTTTTCTACAAAGCAAATTTTTTGACAAATAAAAATGGTATATAGCTTCCTGAAAGTGAAATCATCCTTATAATGAAGGATTTCCCTGACATTGCACAAACAAATAGGAAAAGAAAGCCTGCAGGCAAGAGTTTATTTATAATAACCTTTCTCTTGATTTTTAGAAGTAGAGGACAAAAAGTGTGGTCCATTCTTCCTCTTAATTTGATGTCAACCAGCTGAGCTACCAATATTGCAGGTACTTGTTGCAATCATGACAATTTTTTGGAGACTGGAACAGGGTGGTGAAAAATACCCAGTACATTGCCAGCAGTGGGTCTACTTCACCCTAAACAGGGTAAAGGATTGGCCTGAAGGCAAAAGCACATGAGCTGCAGCACAGGGGTGAAAGACAGGAACTCAGCTTTAGACTTGATGCAATTTTTGACATTAATTTTCTTTAGATGAAGAAAATTTTTAACCAGAGTGATATGGTCTAACTACATTTTCTGGCCTTTAACAAAAATAGACTGTGAAAGCAAGTAGTTGTATTACTGTT
This sequence comes from Peucedramus taeniatus, assembly GCA_013400575.1. NCBI lineage: Eukaryota > Metazoa > Chordata > Aves > Passeriformes > Fringillidae > Peucedramus > Peucedramus taeniatus. Next base: position 141,388 of record WBNO01003409.1, on the reverse strand, counting down.
ATTTTTCACAGAGAGCCTTCTGCACAAGTCCTAGTGCCTGGAAGAGTTTTCCTGAATACTTCCATCTTATTCAGGCTTTCTCTGTTTTGAAGTCTGATCTTAAAACATGTCTTTTCTCCCTTGCTTCTGCTATCCTCCCTCCATTAATTAACTCTGTGGTAAATATGTTGATATTATTTCATACAACCTCTGAATGGTTGTGGTTGGAAGGACACCTGGGGACTATCTTGTCCAGCCTTCTTGCTACAGCCAGTTTGCTCAGGGCTCTATCCACTTTGACAGATATTTTCTAAGATTCTTTCTGGCTTTCTCTTTCTGTAGCAGACATATTGCTTATTCAGAGGCAAGCAATTAAATTACCAGGCTTACTGAACCTGCCTTGAATTCACCTTTTTTGCAAATGGTGCTTTATTACTGCATACTAGTGTTTCACACGTTGTTCTAGCTAAACAAAGGAACATTCATTTTTTCCTGCAGTTATCCTGAAAAGAAACAGACAACATAACTAATGGCTGCAAATTCAAGCTTCCTGGGAACCTCTCAATTCTGGTATTGATTATGAAATAATGTATATTCATGCATGCTCAAGGAATATATGAGAATGGTCAATCTTGATAAAGAATCAACACTATACTCTTCAAAGACAAAGCCCATATATTTTCTGACATCATAGGTAAAGAAAAAATAGAAAATATACTATTGTGGTTCAAAATAACACTGTGATGTGCTCAAAATTCATTTTGAATAATGTCTTAGTGAAGTGCAATCTGTATCAGTTGGGATCTAGGCCTCTATTCTCTAAATGTATCATGTACATTTCAGTCTAGGAAAAATATAAAAGAAACTTTCACAGTGGAAGGTTGCAGTAAAGAAGAAAATAGATTTAAATAAATGAAAACTTACTATGATTAAGAAAAAAAAGTCACTTTTAAAGAGGGATTTTAGTGAGAAGATGGCAGCTTGACTGTCATAGATGGGAAAAGGGCCCACAGGTAAGAGCACAAATAGAGCAGGAGTGAAGCATTAGGACTGGCACAGTCATCCAAGACGAAAATACTGGAACTGTCTTTGCCCTCAAGATAGGCATAGAAAATTAAAAGTTAGTCCTGCAATAACTGTGAGTTACCCTGAATATAACTATTGTACTATTAAATCCATTCACTGATCAAAAATAAATGAATGGCAACTGAGGCCTAGAAGAAAACAGCAGCCTATATTGCTTCTGCACAGGATCATAAAGTCACCATTGGGCAAAAGTGAAGGCTTACAATCCCTAAACTAAATAAATCACCAAGATTATTTAATTGAAATTTTTATGTCATTCATGGAATAACAAAAGAAGGTTGAATTGTGAGAAAATGTGAGTAGTAGAAAGTTGCATGAATTGGGCTGATTCTGTTTGGATCTCTAAAGACTTGCAAGGAACAGTTCTAGGAAGAGTGACTGTATTTCCTAACAGGTTCTACTACAGCTATCCTTAGTTAGGCTTTGACCGGTCATGTTTATAGAAACTAACCTGACACAGCTGCAGGCAACAATTTTTGAAATGAACCTATGCCTCATATAGTGGGAGGAATATGTTAAGAGGCAGGAGGTATTTAGGCAACTAATGATGGAAAGTTTCCAGCATAAGAGCAGCCAAGAAGCTTCTGTAAATAACTCTCAGTATTGAACATAAGGCATTTCTGCTAAAGAGTCCTGGAGTCTGGATCTCACGCCTGACTTGACCACGTGCCAGAGCTTGCAGTGACTGGAGTTTCAGGGCACATATCAGCCCCATCTGTTTGCTTAGCCTTTTGCCTGGAGTAGGTTGGGATACAAGCAGCGTGCTGTTCAAACACTGCATTCTGTAAGTAGTCAGGATGGTGGCTTTCAGTTACACTCTTTGACATTGTCTTGGATTAGTTGAGAAATCCTATGGAATAGCTTTATTTTGATGAAGACTGACTGCATCATTTATAGATCCTGGTGCTGAGATAGTTGGTGATTTTGGAAATTGGATTGGAATTTTGTTTCAGTTACTCCTTAACTGAAACAGAGACATTATCAATGCATTTATTTAAAATTTAATGTGTACTTGATTCAGACACTCAGTTCACAGCATGGTGACCTGCTTTAGAATCTCAAAGCAGAGAGAAAGTAAGGGGGTGTGCAAGGGTATTTTTTCATTTGCTTCTGGAAGTTTCCAGAATACAGCTCAGCTGTGAACTGAGTGCATGAGCTCACGTGAGCACAAAGGCAGGCACACGTGCACACACCTATCCCTATAAACAGTAGGGTAATACAATCCTTCTCTAAAACACCTTCTTCAAAAACAAACTCCTCCAGTCACTAAAATTTCTACCGGCTCCAAACACTGGTGAAGTAAATTGCCAAATTACAGCATTTTGCACCACAGCAACCAGATTTTACAAGGGCTGCACATCCAAATAAATGCCCTTGGGCAACCCATTCATCTAACAGCTGGAAAGGTGACACTTGACATTTGGAAACTTTCCTGTGAAGATTGCTGTAAGGCTTTCCCATTAGCTTCCTGGTGAGACTGTAAGGTTGAATAAGCTGCCTTGAAACCTGCAAAGGGTAACAGAAATGCTCTAATATCACATGTCTGCTTGATTTAAAATTCTGATTCTCAAGCCATGACTATTCAGATTTTTTTCCAAAGTATTAAATACATTCCAGAGGGGAAAAGATAAAAAAAAAGCTTTGTGGAGGAAGCAACATGATAAAGGAGGGTTGCCTGTATTTCTAAGAGGTTGAATAAGGAGACAAAAAGGAGGAGACACCTTCTCTCCCCTACCACAGTTACCCAAAATCACTGTGCATTGAGAAATTAAGCAAGCAGGTCAGGGATTAAAGATGTTTAACACTCAGCATTTTCATAGGGTCTAAGAAGGCAGGACACAAACAGTGCTTTAGAACAAGTGCGAAAAAATATGCACAGATACTAACAACAAGCTTTCAGCTGAAGTATTTTTAGGAAGTGAAATCAGACCCCAACAGCATGAAATTGCACAAACATGCAGTCAGAGAGGCTTTGAGCAGATGGATGGGGGAGAAAGACATTGAGCTGTTACAGTCCCAACTTCAGTTGTTCAAATCTCTTTATGTGGGAGAATGAATCATGTATCATGTTTCTTAAAAGTTCCCTGCACTACGAACACACTTTTTGTCAGTTGGTTCTCCAGGCTGTGTCTCTGTCTCGGGAGGTTTCTATTTAGCTCCTCTAGACTTTGTGCTCATCTACTAGAAAAATTAGGGCAGAGTCAGCAACATGCAAGGAGAACCAAAGGGAGACATATGGTTGCCAGGTCTTTCAAGTTTGTATGTATTACATTACTCAGGTAAATTCTCCTTTGCATTATTTGCCTCTGTGCATTTAATGTTTAGTTTTTGTCAAGCTCTTGTATCCAGTTTATCATCTCATCAGAGCAAACTTCGGTTCCAGTGTAGATAACCTGAGCATTCTGTAAACTGTTAGTAAACTAAAACTGTCTTCCCCAGGTAACAACATTGGCAGTAGTTAATTTTTACTTTATGCACTACTGGAAGATTTTACTTTTTAATACTTACAGAGCTAACTCCTTTTCCCCAATTACCCAATTAGGGCTTCTGCTCGCAGTGTCTGTTGTGCAGGGAGGCTTACTACCCTTGAGTGGAATTCAGAGCTGGGGCCAAGAAAATAATGCTTGAATTTTAGTGTTAAGATAATGTAAGAAAGCTGAGTTCATCTACCCAAACTCTAATATGTGATCCAAGATGAACGAATCTGTAATGTTCTAATCACCAGATAATCTAGGTATAAGTTTCTTAAAATTTGTATAATTAATCAAAACCACAATAAAATTATTTTTTGAAGTAGATAAAACTGGCAAAGATAAAAATACTTTTGAAGAAGTCACCTGGATGTATCTGTGCATGTACCAGGAAGCTTGTTTGCCATCATTCACGGATTCCACTGTAGTGTTGGCAAGGCCACCAATGTCACCCCCTGCAAACACCCAGGGCTCACTTGTTTGCATCGTTTCTGGGTCTACTTCAGGGAGACCCCATCTGTTAAACTTGATAGGTGCCATGGCCTCTCTGACTGTAATTAAATAAATGAAAAATATGTTAATAAAAGAAAGAAAAAACTGTTGCTAAAATCTGTCAAATATATGCTGATAACAATAAGAAAATTTAATGCTGAGAAAGACATCTCTCATTAAAGCCAAAGCCATCCTGACTTAATATTCAAACTCAGAACATCCTGGAAGAAAGGCTCACTTCAAAACTTGTTACAATATTAAGACTAAAACCATAAAACCCCAATCAAAATCAAATCGTTAGAAGAAGATAATATATTTTTGAGACAATTTCATATTACATATGAAATTACAAATACATATTAAGAGATCTTAATCTTTTTCATGCTGTTAGAAAACACCACATATAGGCATTTGGCACATGATATATTATTGTCTTCCAAATAATGTAGATGTGAAAATAAAAAAAAATTATACTGCATGGCATTATATAAATGTCATTAAATACACATAAATGCTCAGAAGAATATTCTGTTAATATTTTATTAATTACTTCATTCACAAGGCACTTCAAAGTAGCTTCATTAAGAGAATAATCTATTCAATAAATATTTTTAGCAAAGTTTGATGGCATCTATCAAAATAGAGGGGGGGCTATACAGCTTTGTCTGCAGTAACTGAACATGCTGCAATAAAATGCAGTTTAAAATTGCAATGTCCCTCAGGGACATACCACTGGCAGATGCAGATTGCCAAGGTCAATTAAACTGATGTAGTTGCACTGTCATAAATGTAAAAGAGAAACCTGCCAGTTTAAGATGAAGATTTCTCCAATACAAAGGGCAAAGTCCTGGTACTGTCCCAGCACACACCTCAGTACAGAGCAAGCTTCAAACACAGCTTTCCCACACATCAGAGTGATGGGATTTTCCTCCAAGGCTCTGTGTCTCCTTTTTCCTTCAAATCATATATTAGAAGTGTATTTCAGAGTGGAGGCTATGTATAATCAGGGGAAAATAATTAAACAGGAAGCAAAGCACAAACATTGTCACCTATTTGTCCCACCTACACTCTCCTCCTCAACCTTGGCATATACAAACATATCCAGGGGATTCAAATTCAAAAGGAATTTTTTGCAACTTGTTCAGAAGCCTGAGTCAGAGAAGACAGTTCTAAGCTGAAAGCCTGTGGCAGATTTTCTACCAGAAGTATTTAATCTATCTGCAAGACCTATTGCTTGCACAGTCTCTTCCACCTGGCATATACATGTGGCATATACATGTGTTGACAAAAATAATATTTGGGTAGCAACATACTCTAAAACTTAAGAAATTATTCCCTGTAAAAATATCTAAATTACTAAAAGATCACATGGAATACAACCTTCAGACTGAGACATTTTTTATCTGGAAAATGAGGGTTTGGTTTGTTTGGGTTTGGGCTTTTTCTGTTTGTGTGGGTTTTTTTTAAAGGAAAGAGTTGGCTGATAGCAGTTTTATCAAAAATCCTTCAGAAATCAATACATTAACTTTCTCTTTGTGCCTCAGACTGTCTGTACTTCAAGAAATCTTTTGATCATCTTATATTTGTCATATATAGGATAACATTGCATGCAGTGGTACCATCTCAGCATGTGGTCTAGACTGCTCTCACAAGTTAAATATGTACAGGCTTGTAAAGACATGTTTGGGGAAAAACAGAGGAAAACCTGGTACTGCAGGACCTAGTAGTGGGGATTTAATAGATGACTTCTGCCTGAGACAGGATTGAACCACAGTAAAGGTGTCTGAGGACAACGCGCTGTTGAAAATGTAGTTTTTCAAAATAAATTATGTAAAACTCGAAGTTCTGACTACTTATTTAATCTTGTGGAAAAATAGGGTATTACTTCTGTTATTCTGTATCTATTACATTTCTCAAATCTCTTTGAATTGCTTTGTTCTAAAATTGCTGTCTGGACATAATTATACCAAAAGCTCTTTGAGTGTGGAGAATGCCCAACATATCTTCACCTGAAACATCTCTCCAGGCCTGCGGATTTGTCTGCCTGATCTGTATTTTTAAAATCGAGAAAGAACATTTCCCTGGTGGCAAGGTTGACATGGCATCCAACTGCTATTTATTTCTTTCTTATAATCACCAAGATATAGGTTATATAAAAAAAGAGCATGGCTCAAAAGCATATTATGTAAGAGCTCCTAAAATCCTCACGATTTGGATCTTATACCTGGTGCAGCTGGGAGGCTGAAGGGAGCACCTCCCAGACCACCTGCGCAAAGAAGGGGAGAACTTTTGTCTTCTGTCCCTTCTCTGCCCCTGCAAGGGTGAGAGAGAGCCCAAGAGCCCAATGTGAACCTGAACTGTTGGTTCTCTGAATTGATGTTTGACACTGAACAACAAGCAAATCAGATATTTAATGTTTGGTGCATGATTTGGGACAGAGGTAAAGAGTACCTTTAAACCCTCTCGGTTTCAGTCTTCAGAGTTTAAAACTAACATATCTTTTCTCTTGAAAATTCAAACTCTACTACTGTGTTTGTGCTGCTATCTCCTCTTCAGCCTAGTGAGATATTATATATCATTTGAAATGATCCTTCTGGATGAAAGACAATATACAATTTAATTATTCTACCACTATGAAGTGATGCTAACGCAAATAACACCAAACAAAAGGACAGTGCTGAATATATTTTCCAAATTCACCATATTCACAGAGCAAGCAAACACAAATGGAAACACAGCAGCAAATTATAGCATTTGCAAAAACAATATTAAAATATAAGTGAATACAGAAAAAATATTTTAATTAACGAAACAAATCAAATGGAAAAGATTCCTCAAATAAAGCTTTAAAAGTGAGTCTCTGTGTGACTGCCATGACTAATTATGCATCTATGTAATGTGTGTTCAATTTGGACTTATTTAAATAGCAGAAATGCTCATTAGCTGCAGTATATCTGTGAAGCTTCAATAAACAGTTTAATGTTTTTTATGTTTAACCAATTTGGTAAGTTCCTATAATTTTAGCTTTAGTAGCTTATTAATGTTATTCTTGATATCCATCTTACAGAATTCTTTTAAAGTGAATAGCAGCATTACTTCTGAAAAATACAAATATACAGTAACTTTCTTAATCTGAAATGTATAACTACAGCTGTTACATGCACTAACAGATTAACTACTGACACTGCCCAGTCTAAATGCCCAGCAAATAAAGAAAGGCACAACCATGCTTTCAGCATTCTCTACCCCCCTACTGCCCTGAACAGGATTAAAAAGTGGTTTGAGTGGATAAAGCTGGTTCCAGTTACAGTGGGAGAGGGTTCTGCTGCAACCTGCTACTGACTTTGTTTTCTGTCTGTCACCAGCAAGAAAATGTCTGATGTGTATCAACTCAAAGAGTAGAATTTCTGCCCTAAGTAAACAGGACTTTAGAAATCATCATGAAGCCACTTTTTGGTATTGGGAATGGGTAATGATTTCAGAGCATGGAACTACAGCACCCAAACTAATTCAGTAAACCTATCTGTGGAGAAAAATCCTATTCCAAATGACTCAGCAAGGAAAACTTCTATCTATTTCAATAGGAATCTTTTGAACTTATATCAATTTCAGTTTTATATAAAAATTTCTTTACAAACCTGGTGCCTCAAAGCCTGTTGGTGCAAGGCAGATTCTGTGCTAGCAAGCAGATGCCAGGGCATTCCCAGCTGGGGTATCACAGCCTCCCCTCCCCCCTTTACTCTTTCATTAGATAGTCAAGGCTTCAGTGCTCTGAGGTCAAAGTTACCTAGCTGTCTGAGCAGGCTCTATGAAGAAACTCAACAGTCCTTCCAAATTCCAAAACTCTGGTTTTTGTGCCATTTGGGGTCCTATATTTGATCAAAGGAAAACTAAAAGCTTTTTCACTTATGAGGTTAGAGCTCTGCAAACTTTTTTTCCTTTGCTCCCTAGCAAATGCTTCTCAAACTATTGACATAAAAAATTAACTGAATGGGTTAAAGCATAAAATTGTAAACAACTTGGGAAAAGTTATCTTTACTGTGTGTTGAACTATTCTAGGGGAGCAGTAAGCCTGGAGTTAGCTGCTGCAGTTTCAAAGAAAGATGATAGTTGTACTAAAAGTAAAAGATCTGAAAGTCATGACTGATTCCTGGAATTATGAAATAAAGTTTTGCCCTTCAGTCAACGATGCAATAGCTACCTATTACTAACATTTTCATAAAACATATCTTGGTTCACAAATAACTTAATACTTCTGGGATTTTTTTACAAAGGTGGTACTTAGATTTTGCTTGGATACTTCTTTATTTCTCTTTTTTGCTGTTCCAAGAAAATAAAACAGACCTTATTGTGCTAAGATTCAGTGTTCTGGTTACATGGAATTCTTCCTCTTTACTGCTGCCTGATGAACAGAGTGTCAAACTAAACTTAGGTTGCCAGTCCCCTATCCTGGCTTAGTCCTTTGCTCTGCACTGAATTTTGCAGTGCATTTTGAGCACTATTTTCCATACTTTCTCCATGCTTCTCATTGGAAATTCAAGAAAATAAATCTGAACAAGGGCATTTGTTAAAAAAATTTTGCAGTCCTAAAGTATTGTTCCCTTTGCTTATCAGAAGGAAATAGATTAGAAAAGGGTTATTTCAAAGTTCAGACTTTAAAACCAAGGGGACTGGTGTTAAGTAGGATGTAGAGACTGAACACACTGTGAGGGAGCACACAGAATTGCAAATATATGTTGAGTAGTTGCATTTAGGAATGTTGACAGAAGATATTTCAGTAATTCACTAGCACATTGCAAGCCTCAAAAATAACAAACTAAGCAAAAAAGCAATAACCAAAGGAAAAGTACAAAATTCCTCTCACAGCTCTCTATTTTTGTGGGTCAGTTACGATGGCTTGAAGGCTCTGGTAAGCTTTGCAGTTAAAATAAAGCAGCTTGTACTTGCAAAAAACCATTTTCTTCAAGAAGAAGCAAAACATTTTTCTTACTCCATCTGCAGTAGTTGGATTTGAACAATTTGTTGGGCTGTTTTTTACTGGTTTTAGTAAAATGGTAACCTTCTTAAAAGAGTCTAGAAGGCAACTCCCCTGTTTTATCTGTAAGCAACTCCAGGAGCATAAAATGGAACTAAGAGTCAATTTTTTAAAGTAAGTGATGCATTTATATGATTGCCAACAGGAGGATGAATGCCCACTTGAACTGTTGCTTAAAAACACCATCAGCATTTTACTTTAACAAAACAAAAAAGACTAAATACCTATTGTGAACACATGGAATCTCAGTTGCAAATTTAATAGTTACCATGCAAGAATAGGAAACATCTTGTTGAGGATAATAGACTAGAAAAAACTTTCTAACCTATGAGTTATTTCTGCTCAGTCACCCACATACTTATGGCTTCTTACAAAATTTTGCAACATAAGCATCAAGGCTGCCCTGAACATTTTGTTGAACTGGGGATAAGTCTAATTTTAATCTCTCTGGTTTTAACAATATTTTATTTATTCTTTTATCAGAAGAATCAGCTTTTATAGGATATAACCTGCTATCTTAGCCCATACCAATACTGCATTTGCAGCTCCCCAAGGTGCCTTATGAATTAGGTCAATTGATGGAGCTCTTTGTATGAGCAGCAATTAACATGTTTATTCAACCTGCACCTGAGTCACCCAGTCACAGAATAATTGAGACCAGAAGGGCCCTCAGGAGGTTGCCTATTCCATTCCCTTCAAAGTTAGATCAAGTTCCAAGTCAAATCAGTTTGCTTATGGCGTTGTCCAGATTTGAGTACCTCAAGTATTTTCACCCCCATCTTTTGATGGGGAATACCTGAATGTTTTCAACTCCTGAATACAGAAGTGTACTTCATTTAGAAAAACCAATCAACCACAAAAACAAAAAACCAAAGCAAAATACTAAGATGATGTTTTGGTAGGTTTTTTTTTAATTTTTCATTTATTTTTGTTATGGACACTGAAGTAGTCTGGAGTTTTGGTTGTAATCCAGCTCAATGGTGAAAAGCAAATTTGACTTTCATTAAGGCAGCTTAAAAAAAAAAAGAACTTGAAAGCAACTGAAAAGGTATGCTCAAAATAAGCACTTTATGCACTCAAGTCTTAGTTTCTTTTCACTTTCACAACACCCAAAACAAATGACTTGCATTTTTCCTTTTTATTGATCGCTCTTCTAACAGCAGTTTCACCCAAAATACAGCATGAAACTAAGGTGTTTTGCTCACCCCCAAAGTAAATGACTCTATTCTCTCATGATCAGCTCACTGCATGACTGTTCCCCTCCCATTTCATGCTCTTATTTAAAAACCTCTCAACAATTAATTTAGATTGTGAATGTGCCCTAGGAAATACAAGACTGGCACAGTACTATGGCTAAGCAGCACAGTAAGTTCAATCTTTTAATTGAGATAATTTTTAACGTGGGAGAAAACAGAATCACTCCTGTATCGTGGGGTCTATGAATCACAACAAAATATATTGATTGGATAGGTTAATATTGGTTTACTAGAGGAGATTCTAGAAACCCTTCCAAAAAACCTGAACACAGGGTTTAAAAAGCAAAATTACCAAGAAAACCAACAAAAATTCTCAGTTGATCAACACCATCATCAGGATAATTAATGAATCTCTTAAAAAAAAAAACCCTTACATCTTATTCTTCTTGCGTTCTGGAGGTCAGACTGAGCCCTGAAATATGACCCACACAAATGCCAGTCTTTCCACAGCAATACAGCTCCAAGAGGAATGGGAGTCTGTTCTCTCCTGTGCCCTGCAGAGCAGGAGGCAGCAGCAGGCCAGCCAGCAGCCCTGAGTAATGAGCACTGTAAATAGCTGGGTGCAGTCACTGTCTAGAAACAGCCTCGGATGCAAGAAACTACCCCAAAGTATTAGTAGCACATACAAGATAGTATTGCTCCTGGTATTCACTTCACATGTTCCTCATGTGATACCACGCTGATCCTTCTTTTTACTGTAGGAGAGGGTTTAGACTCTTCTCATGGCTGCAGGATGCTTTACTATTCTATACAACTGGATGTTGAGCAGGGAGTGCTGAGTACATCATTCAGGTTCAGAGCCTGCTTACACCACTTAGGATTTACCCCTTTCCTCGACTGCAAAGATTCACAGAAGTACATTATGCTAAGAAATTTTTGAGTGCCAAATTTTTTGGTCTTGTGCAATCTGAGGCTCTTGCCAAGTCCTCTGTCAGAGCCTTTATACCCAAAGGACCATGACAACATGTCATGGGGTTGCATAGCTGGCATGACCACGCCCTGGAGAGGCAGGCACATTGTTCACCAAGGCTGTCAGAACCTGCTTATCTAGATGATTGTCTCCAAGCTGAAGACCTTCTCATTTTACCAATGTGTCTTCTGCTGAGTCAGTCTTTATTCTGAAGCACATTCGATGTATGTGTCTTAACTCCTAAAATCTAACCTAGTGTCAGAGGAGAACAGCCTAAACACTGCTCAGGTCCCCTGTTCTTAACTGTATTCATGTTCATCTCTCTGCTAAATGCGGACAATTCATCCAATCTTGATATGTCATCAATTTGCCAATTTCTGTATCTTTAATACAGAATAAAGTAATTGCTAATTTTTAAGACTAAACCTTGTAAAGTGCAACTAAAAAATATTGTGTAAGAGAGAACTCTCAGTTCTCTTGTATATGCACAAGAAATAAGTAATACCCAGACCAGCTGAACCAGAATAATGAATGTTTCAATGCCTATTTAATTTGCGAAGTTAAAAAAAAAGATGTTTCAGAGATCAGTTCAGCTTAAAGATGTAATATAATGAGTTTCTCTAGAGTTAATTAATGAGACCACAAGAAATTCCCAAGAGTTTCTTTGAGATCCCTCTTGCACTGAGAAGAAAAATATATGCTGAGGAACTGTACTTCAATGCTGAGTTCCAGTACTACACAGCAATATGCAGAGAACTGCTTAGTTACCAGACCCACAAGTCTTTTTCTAAAAGGTGTACCTGAAGGACAAACTCCTGCAAGAGGACCAGGAGTCACAAGCTGAGTAACCTCCAGAAAGGTTTGCAAAACTGTTAAAGGACATGACATGCAGCTAAAAGAACAATGTGTATTTGCATTAGTCAGGGTTACCTTTACTGTCACTTAAAACAGAGCCAAAGGCACTGATCACCACATCAGCTTTCAGGCGGACAACCTGCTCCTCATCTTCTTTCCAGTTTCCATCGCTGTCTTGTTCAGTTCGAACAAATTCCATAGCAACAATTTGTCCACCTTTAAGAACAACTTTCCGAGGAGAGAGGAAAGGCAGAAATTCACACTTCTCTTCTTTTGCAAGTTCCATCTGTAGAGTAGAAGCGATAAAATATATAACTTTAACATACTGTATTTTCATGGGAAAAAACCCCAAACAAACCAACCAGGAAACATTTTTTGACTCAAGACGTTACCATGGATTCTACTATAGCAGAAATCAGCCGTGTCCAGTCATCTTACTGTCAGCTTCAGAGCCTCTCATGTTATCAAATCAAGCAGTGGCAGTAAGTCAACTTTCAAGGCAAATATTTCTCCAGTACATTTTCTTATTTTTCCATTACTTTGAATATGTTTAACTTCTTTGAGGACAAAGTATTTCTCTTATATAAATATCAGTGTCTTTTAAGAAGTGGCCTAGTATTAACTTAGTCCATGCCCTGATTTGTGTTTACTATGATTTTAAGATTTTATTAAAAGCTGACTGCCACATACAAGCAACAGTTTTCTGAGTGACAATCCAGACTTAAGGATCTTCTGAATCTCTTCCATGGTAAAACTTCTGTAGTACATATAAACTGAGGAAGCAGAATAATTTCAAAATGTGCAGATGACCTAATAAATGTCAAAGTAAAAAGCTAAACCGAAAACCAAATGGAAGGCTGAAATATGTGATAAATTGCATTGCTTCACTGTCATTGGCGGTGATTCAAAGCCAAAATCACTGTAAGTAATTTTCTTACCAGAAAGAAAGCAAAGGTAAGAAAGAAATAAAGCCTTTTATAGGCTCACCAGGCAATATCAGAATCACTGAGATCCCTTAAACAACAGCCAAAAGGTATCATTCTAGGATCTAACCATGATCTGAGGAGCCACTTACAACACTGTAATGGCTGTTTGATTCCAACATTGAAAATTGTAGTTCGTTTCCTAACTTACAAGAAATTCTATCCCTTGCTTGCAAATACATCTCTCTGCCTTGTCAGGAAACATACAACAGTGGAAAATTATTTAAATAGAGTATACAAAGTGAGCCTCAGATCTTTAATAAACATTCATACGTTTTAAGAGCATTTTTATAAACAAAACCTTTAGCAGATGTCTGTTAGGTACCTATAGCACGCTTTCAGGCCACATAGAAATACCCAAGATGCCTTCTCAGAAATGCTGCTGTTCAATTTTACCTCTTCTGGAACAGCCCTGATTTGAGTGAATCCCTTCCTGAAGACCACGAACACGCGACGAGCTCCGCAGCGCAGAGCAGATGTTGCACAGTCAAAAGCAGTGTCTCCTGCCCCGAGTACAATCACAGTTCCATGTATTGCTGGCAACGGAGAGTGACAGGCACACATCCCTGAAAAATAAAAGGAAAACCCCATTTTCAAGTAGAGAAACCATTTCTGCATGACAGCTCAAAAGGTACTTGTACTCAAAGCAGTGTAAAATTGCATCTTACAGTTTCCAAGCATGGAGTGTCACTATCAAATTATTCTGCTCCACTGAAAGATAGTTTTATTCCCCCTTTTAAGATATGCTCATATACATAATTTCATAGTCAGTACTCTAAGCAGCTGCATCTTTCTATTGAGAAAGAATTCAAATGACAACATGTTTGTAGGATTGTGGGTTGTGTCAGATTGAAACTAGAATGGTGAGATCTTTTTATTCAAAAAGTAAGTTTCTCTCATCAGATTCATTATCCTCCCAGCTAAAAAAAAGAAAAACCAAACCAAAACAACAACTAAACAAACCAGAACGAAACAACAACAAAAAAAAAAGATGACCAATTGTTGATAGTTACAGTTTTGTGTAATAGTATACCAACATCATTCCCTTAGATTTCTATAAAGCACTGAAACTGTTCTGGTGGTGACATGATTCTCTGAGGCTATTCATCAGCTGAACATGAAAAAAAGAATACTGTTAAAGTAATTCCTTGTTCTTCTACTGGAAGAAAATGTTTAATCTACAATAGTTTTCTATAAATCATTTGTAAAAGTTACATGGAGAAAATGACAACATTATGTGTTTATCATCTACAGCTTGTATTTGATGATTCAATTAAACAAGAAATAGTTAAGTAAAACTGAACTGCGTCTGTTCCTGGGATGAGACTGCACTTTATCACATGTTTAAGTACAACTAACTGTTGATTAGGCAAATGGTTACAACTTGAACAATATTGACATAAATAATACAAAGCTATATTCTCACTGAGTCCAGCACAGTTCCAGTCAGGAAGCACTAAGCTGGCCATTTACCTATTGTACTTTAACTCAAGAATCCTACTATAGCAGATTTTCACATGGAATTGTGGAACACAAGTATTATTGAAGCAAACAATCCTTTTCATTTAGACATATAAGCAGAGTGAGAAACAATATTCTAATATACCTATTCTGTCTCCAATTGAAAAATGCCTAATGTATGACAAATGCTATAATTTCCCCCCTGCTCATGTATGTGGCATCACATTTACTATTTATTTAATAGGATTCTTAGTCTAAAATTCTCTCAACTTTTCTCATTTATTTTTAGTGAACTTAAAACTTCATATAAATTGAGCAGTGGAAAAAGCACAAGTGAAGCAGGGGGCTGGCAGTTCAGAGTGCCATTAGAGTATGAGTCTAGAAGGGATCAGTCAGAGCAGTCTGCTTGGCCCTTGGGAACACACTCCTGAGGTAAATTCACAGCTATGTATTTGCAAGAGGAAACCCTTTTGGAGGAAAGTGTATTAACAAGTGGCATTCAGAATTAATAAGCAAGCAGAATGTGTATTTTACCATGAATAAGTCTATTATGTCTATTATTTAGATAACTGTCACAGTGAAAAAAGGAGGATAGAGTAGGATGTAGTACATGTATATTTCATTTTATAATTCCATGCCTTAAAGAGCAAAAGGTGGCTATAGCTACAGACAGACACTAGGAAAATTAAGTAAAATAGACCATGTTAATTAACAGACAACACCAAAGACCCATCTATTACTGTCAATCAGAAAAGGTTAGCTCTTCCAAGTTCATCCTTTTTCCCATTGTAGACTTAATATTAAAAACAAAATGTTATCACATATGCTAGCTAATCAAGAGGGCTACTTTGCAATATTTTGAAATATGTGGATCACAGTATATAGATCCTCATGCAGGCGAATGACTGACAGTACACAACTGCTACATATCTTCTCAGAATTTGACAAAGTATTTTTAGTCAAATTGTTTCAAAAGAATTTTGTTTTGCAGAATTTACTTTTCCTTTGTTAATGTGTTGCACTGCATATTCTCAATCTGTTTTATTTTTAAACAACTCTGTCTTCAAAAAGAAAACCCAAAAGCTCACCCTTTTCTCCCAAATCATTTAAGATTACTTTGAGCTTAAGAAAACAGACAGAAACAAGCATTTGATGAAAACAGCAAAGAGATGGGACAGATGTGATGCAGAATTTCACTTCTGAAATATTTTGCATCAAATGGGGTAATAAACTTCACTTTTGTAAGCAGAATAATCTGCCACAGAATATAAACTCCTCAAAATTGTTTAAGAAAAGTCTACTAACTACGCAGGCAATCCTATATGATGCTAAAAGAAATTTCTGAATGCTGAAATGGAAATCAGTTTGTAGATAAAACAAGTTATATTAAGTCATATGTTAAATACCACATTCTGTACTAAGTAAAAAAAAAACCACAACCCTGTACATTAATTTCCTTTTTGTCTGGGGCATCTAGACCATGAAGAAATGTGGCATAGAAATCACATATGTGGGGCTTAAGAGTTCATATTCATGGACACTGAAAGTATCTGTACTCCTCAGGGAGCAAATGCAGTTATCTCTGAGCTCAAAGAAAGATGTGGAACCATAAAACAAGACTGCATTTGGTGCCTATGAACTGAGAACTTTCTTATTAACTCCTGTCATACTCCTGTTGTCCTGAGTCATAGTCTGTAAGTTCATTGGGTAAGGAACTAGTGCTGATTTAAATGTTTGTAAACCTTGCAGCACATGACATGGGATCAAGTAAAAGAATTTATCAACAATCTACAAATCAGCTGCTTATATAAGTCAGAAACACCTTTTTTAATATCAGATTTTTTTCAAACCATTTTATATATACTATTTTTATCAAGACACTTCATACAAAGGAGAAGCTTATGTCATCTTTTGACTATAAGTCAAAATAACAAATATAACTTATTGGAGGAAATTATTTGCCATAAGTTTAGATTTGTATACAAGATTACTCAGTTCATAATCTCTGGGGCTGACTTTCCTGACCATGCTCCTGAGGCTGCCACTCACCAAGAGAAAACCCTGTCCCAGACACATTCAGTGGAAGGCACTTTGTAACTGGATGTGCTGCTTTGTAGCCATACAGTTTGATATAATAATAACTTCTAATGACTTACTGAATGTGATTACAACAAAAACACAGTACCACATACCTGGTTTACTTGCCATTGCTACCAAAGGTAAGAAGTCTTTAGATGTATAGAATCCTTGATTCATTCTCAGTCCTTGGAATATACTGTCTCTGTTTGGTTCTGGCAAACCTGAAATAGATATTTTATGGCACATCAGAATTACACAAGAAATTTTAGTGAATTTTTTAAAATTACACACATGTTCTCAAAAACATTGTCAGTACAAGCATTTTTACAAACCCTTAGATGTTTCCAAAATAATATTGCAAATGATCACATTTGTAGTCTGCAGTTTATATAACTGGTGATTGTTTAATAGTACAGGCACTTGAAAATCAGGTTCCTTGGCAATGTGTGTACTTGTATAACTCACAACAAAACAAATGCAGGGGAAGGGATTAGAGAGAACAGGGTGCAAAAGCAGATAATACAAATAAGGCAGTAACAAACCTTGAAGTCCTGATTGGCTGCCATTTATTCCTAGTTATCAAAAGCACACATTTAGACAGAATCTGTACGATACAGACAAGGATTTACTTCACAACTATTAATAGCAACAAATACCTTTCAGTCAAAAGAAATCAGCAAAAAACATCTTTCAATTACCAAAGAACATCATCTCATTTTGGTGTGAATGGTTGGACAGAACCAAAAGCTAGCCCAGCTGACACACCAGTTAAGCCATTTTGTTCATGGAAATGCAATCAGGGTATTTTCAACAGTCTCAACTTTCATATTTACATCTAAAACCCCATAATATCATCAAAAGTATACTAATTAATAATTATATACTGAAATGGAGTAAATGTCAACAATTTTTGTAAGAAAACATACTAGCACTGAGGCATCCTCAGAGCAAGCAGGAAGAACAGGAACATCGAAAGCCATCTTCCTTCCCTCCATTCACAGACATGGTTAGCAGCAGACTAATATTACACCTCCTTGAGACATACTGGTCTGGAAAACCCTAAAAACACAATTTTAGCATCTACAACAATGCAGAATTGCACGTTGAGAAGCACTTTTCCAAATAGGGAAGGTTTGGGGTCCTTTTCTATTAATTAAGCAACAAAAATCTGACTCATTACAGCATACAACCAGAACTACATAATGAGAAAACGTAGTACTTTTTCAAATGTTACCTACATGAAGAAAGTTTTTCAAACCTGTAGAACTCTGAATGAAGTTACTGTAATACTAGAAAAATAAAACACATTTTTAGACTTATTCGTTTCAGTGAAGCAAAAGAAAATATACTCTCAGTGAATTCAAAAAGCTTACAAGCCAAAAAGCAAATAAAAAAAATCCTGAAATTTGATCTCTATTCATAAAGAAAAATCATGACTCAGTTGCTGAACACCCAACTCTGAAACCAACACTGATCTACAGTTGGATATTGAGAAAAATAAGGTTAAAAAATACTAGCACATCCTGAACTTCAAGACCTTTGAATGCTGTACTTTCTGGGTAGACTGGAAATTCAGCTAATGAATAATGAATAATGGATATCTTAAGAGGCTGCCAGAAATACTTAGTACTATTGAAAGTACAATATGTAAAATGCATTAAAGAAACTATTTTTAAAAGGGCATCAATTTTTCTCTATGTATATATTGCAAAATCATCTATGGCAAGAAGAGTACCTCAGAAAAAGCTCCCAGTGCCTGCAGGCAGAGGACAGAGTAAAGCAACTATTACTACTGAGATATCCATAAACCAACTCAGAGGCCTCAGTTTACTCTTGGGAGAAACACTCTTGACATTAGTGGGATGTGCAGCCTGCATTAAAGATAATTTCCTTTCCACCTAATATGTACCTCCATTCAAACTCAAAGAGAAACCCTCAAAATATTTTTTCACACTTATTTTTTGCTGCTTTTATCATCTCCTAATGAAAACTATTTGGTCTCTAACAGCATAAGTATTTTAGCTCCCATAGGCTAAATAAAGAGTATAATAAAGCAAGTGTTGCAATGTTCTTTGTCTAGGTTCGTCACTAGTTTGGTATCACTGAAATAAAAGGAGTTGGATCAAGAATGTATTAGGTTCAATAATGTTTAGCCTAGCTGATATGACCAAACAACTGCCAAAGAGGTAGTCAATATACAGGCATTATCTGCTATTTATTTTACTATTTTCATTTTGCTGAAAACTCCCTGAGAAATAGTTTTGTGATATTTACATTTGAAGGAAATGCAGGGGATTTTTTTATTTGATACTTATTAACGCTTAGCACAGATTGAAGCTCTTTGCCAAGCACCTACTGGAAATTGTATTGTGCTGGATTCTGATGCATCTCCTTTTGCTTTTCACTATTTGCTATTGTAATGACTGCATTTACTTTTGTTAAAATAGATTTAGTACTTCTTCAAGCCACTAAGCAAGCTAAGAAGAGGCAGACTGAGGCAGACAGAGAAAGAGATCAAGAACAGATAAGATTCACTTTAGAGACACCATTTCATAATAAACATTCACCCCACAGAAGTATGCTTTACAGAGAGATCAAATATTGATAAATAGCCAACAGCCTCTTGGGAGAGAGAATATTTAACAAAAAATAGCTGTACAGGAAAAATGCAGTTTTGAGCAAATGGTTTCAGAGAAGAAATAAAATTTAAAAAAATCCAGTCACCTATGAAAGACAGAATTTAGGTCAAAATAATGAACCAAGATAAATACTCTTTGAAGATAAATCAGAGAGATCCTATAGAAAAACAGAATTCACACACTAGTACAAAATAGCCAAGAGCCACCTAAGAAAAAATGCTTAGAAAAATACAAGGTCTCTTCCGTAGCTTTTAGGCTGAAGCCAAGAAAGTCAGTTCTCTGTTCTCCAAACCCACTTGCACACCATCTAAAAAGATTTTTTAATTTATTATTTGGTATTTCATGTTCTGAAACAATCTATCACAATCCCACATCTCTCATCTTTAAATAATCTGTATCAAAATCTAGTGATAACAATTATTTCCTTCCCCAGCACTGAAGAAAAGCTCTTCTGAAGGGCAAGCAAGAGGAGGCAGATTAGAAAGGCAGCTCCCCTGGTGGTGTTTGGAGGGGCTCTGCACACCCTTCTACAAGCAGAGGACTGTGCTGAGCCCCTCACCTTCTGCAGCCACAGCCCTGGGCTTCCTGAAGCCTCAGCTCCTTTGCTTGCTGATGCCAGGGAAGAAGCTTCTGAAGCAACTGATATCCAAACCACGCAATGAAGCCTCATGGGCTGTGCAAAACTGCATTTACTAAGAATAGAGAAAGTAGAAACATTGTGAAAATAACAGCTTGCATGACAGATCTAGTTCAGCTTTGCAAAATCTAACCTAGACAGTCCCAATCTGGGTCAGGTGCAGCACAGAAAGCAATTCATCTTGATTCCTGACCCTCTGGTTTGCTATGCTCTACCTTCCATCTCCAGATGCTCCAGCTATCTCTCAGTAGGCATCACTACTCTCTTTGCTTCTTTCCTTCATTTGAACCCCACAACTCCTCCAGTTTGCAATTCCTCAGCACCAAAGCCTCTCCCATGTATGACAAACCATGTACTTTCCAAAGTCCTTAACCACTACAACAGCGGCTTTGGAAACCACAAACTTTACCTTCCCCTTTTTATATCCTTTATACATACACATAAATATATATGTGCACATATGTATTAGCAAAAACATCATCTGCCTCCTGTTAAGATCTTGTACTCTCTGTTTTCACAATACTGATGCCTATCAGTTTCCTTCATGCAGAATCTCAAGTCCATTGTTTCCTTTTAAGGAAAATTTAGATACAATTCCCTAGTCCAGTTGAGATATGAATTGCTAAATGATTAGAGTAAATTTGTCAGATATACGAGGCAATGTACCAGAGGGATGCATACACAGTGTAAGGGACTGGCTTGCAGAGCAGGGCACCAAGTCCACTCAACTGCTGCACCAAATAAATCCAGGCATATCAGCACATAAATCAGCTAAGTCTGCTACTACTCTAACTATGAGCCTGATCTGGAAAGGGAAACTAAAACAAGTACAGGCACTGCATATCTATCTCGAATTTTGATCAAATCCTCTCTCCCCAGCAACAGCTATGCTTCTGAGCCTGAACTTACTGTTTGGATTACTTAAATCTGACATGGTTGGGCAAATTTGCAGTTACAAATGAACTTCTCAACCAATCTTAACACCGACACACAAAATAAGCTCTCATCCTTGATAAGGGTCAAATACAGTTTTCACTGGCAGCTGACTAAAAACACATCTCCAGACAAAAAAATAAAATGGAGCTGAAAGGGAAGGGTAAATATATAGGAGCCTACAGGGACAAAACTAACTAGAACATTATTTTTCCCCATTTTCCTCACATCAAATACTGAAAACGTTTGTTGCCTTCATTTTTAATTGAGATAATACTGAATTTTGCTGGTGAATGCAATCTGCGTTTGAAAATACCAAGAGCTACTTTTTAAAAGTGAAAACACTTACTTTGTACATTTTTTATATTGAATCTTTCAAATTTGTTTTGAAATTACATTGCATTTATAAATATACCCAAATTCAATCAATAAGAAACAAAATGGGATTGACTGGCTATGCACATTTCTTTTTCTAACTTTTAAAACAAGGAAACCAAACATCAAACCCCATTCACCAATTTATGTATTATTTTCTTAATTTCTCTTGCCTTACACATCTTGCGCAAGAAAGTTAGAGGGCAAAGACATCTTTCCACCTTTTTAACATCCCCATACTTCTGTTTCAGAGTTAAACCAGATTTTTTTAAATCACATTTACAAGGAAAAGTCCTCTTCTGTCCTTCACAGCCTCCATGACAGTAAATCCTAGGATTGGGTGGAAAGCCTTTAACTGTCAGATATTACTGAGAATGAGGAGAAAAATCCATGAATCCCAAACAAAACTGGAGAGAAGAATCATGGGATTGATTTTCTGCATATCTGCTCTGGTGGCAATGCAAATCTTCTGAAATAATATCCGAAAGGGCCGAGCCCAGACAAGCTGAGCCCAGCCTGCTACGCAGCAGCAGAAACTTAGGCACAGCCTGGCAAGGAGGCAGCACAGATTCTGAAGCAGCAGTTCTGCACCTCTGGCCAGGAGAAGTCTGTGCCCCTTCATGTGTCCTGGGGAAAGGAGACATGGAAGGCTGATGGCCAGAGACTGATGTGAATTTTATAGAGGAAATTACATTTTCTGATTTTTTTTTTTGTTAATAAAGTTTGTTTATATATATTTTTTTAAATTTTCTTAAAAAGAATATGCTAAAGTAGATACAGAGCTAAGGTAATTTCCCTCTGAAGGTAAATTCTAAACCCACCATTTGTCTTCTGAAAGAGTCCTTTTGAATTAACAGAAAAGCACTATTTTGTCCCATTGCCTTTTTACACACTGAGTGTTCCAGCTTGCTCCTTGTGAGCCCATACAAAGATATTTCAGATGTACCACATCTGATGACATTTCACACTTACCCAGAGACTTGCAGCTACAGGTACCATATGGTTAGACTGTGACTACAAAGGTACATGGCACACTGTAAAATCCAAGCACATAAGCACTACTTTAATATTTCTGAATGCTCTGATCTTCTTGAACAAATCTCCTTTGTGGGCTGGGGAACTGGAGATCAAAATCCATATATTTAAAGCAGTTTTATTTAAAGTCACACAATCCATGATATGTATAAATTGGACCATGAGTTTTAGATATGTTATTTTCTTGAATAATAACACTGAAACTGTAAACTTTAGTCAAATGTATAGTTTTACCTAGACATGACAGAAACTACTTGTACGCAGTAGGATATGCTCCACATATTTGTTTCTAAGAAGCCACATTCACCCACAGCCATACTGACAACATTGCTGTCCATGGGTCAATACTGCACAATTTAGTTTTCTGAACTATATTGAAATGCATAATCCAAATACAGTGTGCCACAGAGCTGATTACACTAAACATACCAGTACAAGTCTTGCTATGACATGCACCTGCATGGAAAGACAACCATTGGTATCTGGAGAGTAACTTTCTCTACATTTTTAAAGGTTTGGTACTGGGCATCTAGACTTTCAGAAATGTTGCCAATACTCTGCAAGTGCTCAGCTTTTCTCAAGGTCACTCCATTAGTGATTAGCACTTCAGTAAATACTTTTGAGGCTCATATTTGTAAAGAATCTCTCTCATTCTGCTGGAGATTTTTTTTATGGTGACAGCTTTGTTATTTCCTGTTGTGACGTTCAATAGAGTAAGTTTTCTAGGTGGCTGATTTTTTTTTTGTTTGCTATGTATGTCGATGGAGATAAGTGTTTTAATTACTTTTTTAATGTCTATGCTTTTGTATTTTCTCCCTCCCTCCCTTTATTTCCTGCTGTTGAGATTACTGCCTCATCTCCACAGCAGGTGGCTCCTTCAAATTTGTTTTCTCTGTAAGCCTGGTAGATTAATTTTGTAATATAACTGCTCCTTTTCTGTAGTTTTTATTAATGATTTATTTTCTTTGGAAAATGTATGCTTGCAAGGTTTTTAGGAGTTATTCCCTAACGATGGCTAAAGGCCTCATTCACAGAAAATAAAAAGTAAAAAGAACTACACTAGGGTTAGCCTTCTCTTACCCTCAAGTTAGAATGAACAGTGTGTACAGCATATGTGAAAACACCCTTCACATCTACCAGCATGAGCCATACACAATTGTGTATGCAGTGCATTCTAAATTGAACAGCTATATCCATTCCATGGCTTTTTAAAACATCTGAATAAGCAGCTGAACCTGGAAGTGATGCAATCTGTAGGTCTCACACCTTACTTTGTTGCTAAATTAGACGCAGAGACAAGTATCTCCTGGTAAAGAAATAATAGGAGTGAGAGAGTCAGATTATTTAGAAGTAAATTTGTTCTTGTAATGCAATTTCTCTTAGAGTACCAATTGTCCATGCCCAGTTCAGAGGTAGCCAAAATTCACATGAGCTAGACATCAGAAAGTGCAGATGGGAACAACAGACAGAGTTCAGAATCAATCCATGTCAGTGATGGAAATTAGGATTATGACAACAGAGTCAGTGTTGTCTGCCTGAGCATGGAACAGAAACCAGCCTTGTGGTCTGCCCTCACCACATTTAGTGATCCCATGATCAGATCAGGCTGACATCTAATATCGGCCAAAGTGTCCGAAGATGAACCATAACTCAATAGCTCCATCAGATATAGACTTTGCCCCCCATTTGATTTTTTTTAATCAGTCCAGCCTTACTCAAGGCTTTAGTGTACCCTCTACAGCCTACCTCTAGTCTTAATTGCTGTTTTTAATTTTATTATGGTCAATTATGGGACCTGTGCTTTGAATTTTAATAGGGCAACACTCAAGTATGACTAAAATACTGTATTTTAATGAAAAACATCAGTGTTTCAAGATGGTAAAACAAAGATCAGGAGAAATTATGTAATAATTTTTCAAATCTCAGTATCTGGCTATTCATTTAAGCACCATGAAGATTTTGAACCCAACATTTGGAGCCCTTACCCTCTAAAAGCACTCTTTTAAAATGCATACCTCAGAACTGAAGCACACAGTATCACTAAGTGTTTTTAAAACATAATTCTTTAAAGGACACACTAGAAGAAGTGATACTAGGTTGTACAAGCATATACAGATTTCTAAATTAGGAAACAGATGGTAATTCTAGCCTTTTCTTCTGTGTTTGGAAACTGATACTTAATGTTCCCCATATTTGAAGTAATCAAGTTGAGGATTTTAGGAAGCTAGCTGGTAGCCCTGGTGAATGAACTTGCTGAAATGTGAAGATCACTATGAAGCAAACCTTATCACAGAGAAGGATGAATGCAGATGTCTGCTTACCTTCCCTCTGGTTCTGTTCTGCCTAGTGTTGTTTATTGCAGGACTTAAAGCACTGAAACAGTTTGCTATGAATCTTGATTTGTAGAACATAAGAGTTCTGTAAATTGTAATACAGAGTAACTGAAGAAACATATGCTGTAAAAAATGAAGTGGAATATTGCTGCAAACCTTTCTTAAGTCATCTTGACAACATTTATTATACTGGCGACAAATTTGAAAAGGTCACTAGTGAAAATGCATTTAGCTGTCTGAGTCCAATCCACCTCTACCACAAGAATGTATCATTCCACCCAGGAGCAGAACTTGCTCCAGTCTGCTTACAATAGAGCTAAACTGGACTTTAGTCCTGACTAGAATTTGGTCACTTCCCACCATGGACTTGAGCTGTCATTTTTCAGGAGCATTCTTGAACCAGGAAGGCTGAAGTTTCAGATCTGACATGCTGATGTTGTCAGTTCCATTCCCTCTTCCTTTTACAAGTTTGTTCCTAGCAGTAACCTGCCAAAGGAAAGTCTCTGCTTCCTCCAGACACCAGCCAGATAATATTTGCCAGTGTGGTATGTTGCACCACTCTAGAGGAAAAGAAACTAGTCCCAGTGCTTAGTCGAGTTCAGTAAACAGTGCTGAGTGACCCCAAAGCAAGATCACCTCCCCAGGGACTGCCCATCAGTAACTTAAAGGACACAAAAAAATCTATCATCTCAGAAACCATATGTCACAGTAAAATGATTTTTATCCAGTACAGAAAATCCAAATATGTGGACATGAAAGCAAAATAAACTGGATTGTGAGACTGAGAGCAACAGACTCCTGAAAAGAAAGCAGAAAATATTACCATACCTGTTTGCAATGGAAACAATATCTTTCCCCAAGCAGACTCATTATAACTTAACTGTCTAATATGCCCTGTTTATAAGCAGTCATGCTGGTATATTGAAATAATCTAAGCAAATGAAAATTTATAAAGGGAAAATTAAATGTTAGCATTTATAAGATCTCTTCATATTAATTTTTCATTTCAAAAAATGGGAAAAAATCTTGAAAAGCTGGATCAATAGAGGCTACATACAATAAATACACAGGGAATGGATAAAATGAGAGCAAAACTGATGATAAACATTCACAAAGAAAAAAACCACAAATACTTAGTTGGCATCATGAAGAAAAATAAATACTAAGCCTCTACACTATCACAAAGCAACAGCTGAAAAAAAAACCATCAAAGGCAGCAAATTCATCCTGTAGAAATATATAAGGAGTAATTAAGTCATTAATATTCCGGAATAACACCTTTGTCAGATCTCAGGCATTGTACAGCAAGGAAGTTGCAATGAGGTTTACCGAGACAACATTAACTTATACTACCTAAAATCAACCTGCATTTTTGATATATAAGGAATATAATAGCCAATAGGCGGTATCTGTGTTGCAATTCTAAACACTGATTTTTATAATACTATTTCCTAAATTTGATGGAAGAGAGCAGTAAAGAATCATAGAAATATCTAACTACAGCCATTTGTCTTAAACCCACAGCTATCCTCTGCTGCACACTACATCCACAGCTCCCATTCTGTTTCAATATAGTGACTATGAAACAATAGGCTGAGTCAATCACAGCTTTGCACCCTGTGTAAGTGGATCTGTATGAAATATTTGTACAAAATTATTCCTTCAGGAAGTTAATTCCACATGCTAAATAATATTTGCAAAATACAGGACTTTCTGGTCATTCCTATTTTTAAAACATTACAAGGATTTATCTTTTTTTTTTTTTTAATATGTAGAAGTTATCAATGTAATTCAGCAAGGTCTGCCAAAAGCCAATGAGTAATTAGCACTCTACATTAAATTTCAATATAGGAAACATATTTTTCCCAGTTCTTTGTTAATGTATTATATTGTCTCATCTTAAATCTAAGTATATTTATATAATGGTTTTGTCCACATGAAAGAACAAAAAGATACTATCAAATGTATTCAGCAACTACTACTGTATCATTCATCTATTCTGCATTTTTAATCACTTCAGGTAAACCATCTCTACATATATTTTAAAATGAAGAAAAGACTTCTAAACATTATTCATTATCCTGCAGCACAGATCTACAACTGAAAACCTATCATCAGTGCATTCTGATGAAAAGGTAATAATTAAATCACTTTTTTCCCTTTTTCTACAGCACAATATTTGACCTATGATAAAAAACCCATCCTATCAAATTTACATTTATTATTTCTACCTGAAGGGCTTTGCCAGCTCACACAAACATAAATCTCCATTTGTCAGGTTTAAACTGTACCTGTCCCAGATGCTATGAGAGTTCATAGCTCTTGTCCCTTAAAAATTACCAAATAGCATAATGCAACATAACCTCCCTGCAGCCTCCCCTGACCCTTGCAATCAATAATATTCCTAACCTGTGTGTGCACAGTTAAGGAGTACAGGAGCCGTGCACTATCCCAGTTAATCACATTGAGCTGTGATACTCAAATCTGCTCCCTTGTGTCTGCTGTGATCAATTTTAATCTCTGCACCAAGAATAAAAGAACGCAGCCCCTTGTTTCCAAGTTCATCTGAAACGGATATTATAGATTTGCAGGTCTGCACAGGAGCTGTGGATTTAATACAACCAGGAGTTGAAGGAAAAACACATCTAAGCTATCATTCATTCTCATTACTCTCAGTGTATTTTGCATCTTCAGAAGCAATGAGCAACACAGGAAAATGCATACATACTGGCTTAAGCTGAATTTGTTAAAATAACATCAGGTAACTATTATTTGCCAGAGTTTTATCCATTACTGCCAGGTAAGGTGGAGGTCAGTCTCTCCATTATGATTACTTTGCTTAAAGGTTTAGTAATAGGCTGCCAATACTCATTTCTTCTGGAAATGTGTCATATACAGTAAATTAAGCAGAAATTCCCTAGAAATAATAAAGCCTAGGTCTGCTCAGTTAAAAAGAAACAATTATTACGGAAAGAAAGAATAAATCACATTTCTGATGGTATTTGTTCTCTCACCTCCAAACTAATTTAATTTAAAAGCTGCCAAATTTGCCAGCCAATTAGCCTAATTAGACAACGGCATCTGAATGTAGAACAGGAAGAGAGCAACTTTAGAAACCTACTCCAGTAGAAAAAGTGCTTTTTGAATCTGTCACACTACCAGAATTCATGTTTCCAGAGTTCTCGTAACTGCATATTTATAGACTTGGCTATATTGGCTCCTCATCAGCAGCTCCAGTGCCATGAATCATCTATCAAAACATTTGAGAAGATTTTCTTACTCATTTCTTTAAAGCAACATTCTGAAGAGACACTTTCAACATGATTATACTCCAGTGTTCACTATGAATTATGAAAAAAAGCACACAGTTTTATAATTGCAGGTGAATAATAAGTATGTGTCATCAGAGGCTTTATCTTCTCAGATTGTCACACACTGTCAGTACAGAATACCCTGCAACAAATATGATATTCGTGTAAAATGCTGGAAGGTCAATGAGCATTCTCACTCAGGTCATTTACCCCCTACACATCAATGTCCTTATCATTAAGCACATATTTATGTGCTTTCCTTTTAAAAGCAGCTGTAGCAAGGAGTTTCATGAAAATATTCTGTTAAACTGATACTCTCCTACAAAGGTAGATCAGCTCAGAAACATTACAGCTACTGCATAGCTAACCCTTCATAGTTTTCCATACTGGAAATAACTAAGCAAGTCCATGCTTTGACCAAGTCCTGTTCTGAGTAAGGGTAAATCACTTTACCCTTACTCAGAAAGTACATGACAGAAAAAACTCATGAATTGCCTAAAGTATTTTTAATCTATTAACTAAATCTGAATTCCTTTCTCAAGAACAGCATATGTAGCATTTCATATAAAACTTTACTTAAAGACAGAGTGTCTTTATTAACCAATGATATCATTTTCATCAAGTGTCTGCGTTTTCCTTGGGCATTTCCCATAGTGATGACACAGCACTAAATCTGAGGCTTTGGGTCACAAATACAATGCAGTTGAACCTCCAATGCTGTCAGGCTACTATCTAGAAAACAGACAGAAAAAGGGCGGTACACATCTCCAAATGCCTTCTTGATGCCCAGCAGTCAGGAAGATTAAGTGAAACACAGTCACTGGAGATCATGGGTCAGGTACTTGGCTTGTAGGTGCAGATACCTGCACAGGCATTCACAGAAGCTTCCTCCTCCTCTTGAACTTACTCTCTTGGTGGGAAAGTAAAACATTCAAAATGGGAAACTTATACTTTTTTTAAGGAAAATATTTTTGTGATAAAGCATCAATGAGAGACTGTATGTCTCTTTTCAGTCCATGAAGAGATTTCTATGACAAAGAGATGTCAGAAAGTTAAAATGAGACTTCTCAAATTACCTGCAGTGATGATGAAAATACTCCCAAGTGAGCATATGTTTCCTCTGAAAAGGCATCCAACCCATGTTAAAGCCAACCAAGGCACACAAAACTACCTGGGAGTGAACACGAATCCTTAATGTCTGCTTGGTGCACATTCTTGTATTTGCAGTACTACAATAGGAAGGTTCTGTTCTCTCTGAACAGAGTTTCAAATGGTAACAAAAACAAGATCAATAAATAGAAAATCAAGTTACACAGTCCCAAAAGGTCCCTCTAACAAGGATTTCTCTCTGAAATGTTCATGCTTGTCTAATGCTGCTGCTTTCAATCCTTTCACACCAGTGGGTCCAACATGCTTGCATTAGTGCTAATGTAAAACAAATGAACATTTTACACAAGGATATCCACTCTCCCCAAGTAAAGTGGTTAATACCAAAGTAAGCTTTAAGAATGTAAATTATTTTCCCCATGTGGCTGAAAAACTACATGAGTTATTAATTTAAAAATTATTAGCATATAAAATCATTATTATCTCTGCAGTTAATGTACAGTTCACTGACAACCTTTTGGACTATTACAATTAAGAAAGGCAGCATCTTTAATGAAGTTACAAAACACATTGTTTATTAAACAGAAAATTGTATCTTTAATTACTTTAAATATTATAATCCGATGAAAAATTATTTCATAAACCTCAAGACAAATTATGTCAGAGATGGAGTATGCATTTTGTTACTCTATGAATCCTAAGCAGCACTTTCAATTTGCTTACAGGTTTCTGTTGTATGTAAAATCAGCTCTTGAAATTGTTTTCAAGTGCCTAAATCCAATGGCATAAGCATAAATCTAAGATGCATCTTGTGCTATTCTTTCTTTTTAAAACAGATTTAATTTCTTGTCAAATATAGAATTTGGCCATTCTAGTAAATACAGTTTTTCTATTAATCCATCAGAAGAAAACTGAAAATAAAAAACACCTCTGTGAGAGTCACAAAAACAGGCTCACTGAAACAAAGACTATTTGGGGATCTACGGAATTATATGGATTTGCTGTTGTGTTTTGAACTAAAAGGTAACTTTTGTCCAAATCTGTCAAAGAATTTGAGGATATGCTATAATGCAAACATAATAGGACAGACTAAGCTAATTTTAAATACTCCATTTTTTTACACAAATTAATCTCTGCACACTGTCAAGAAACCATTTGCTCTCTGTCCATAATTAGACCTACCTAACTGATATGCTTACCACTATCTGAAATGGCTGAGAGCTGCACAATTATAGAAAAAGTTTAGCTGTTCACAGCATTAGGCCCTTCACTGTGCTTTGGATCCAGCCCAGAACAAAGTCAGTATTAAAATGCATTGATTTCTAGATCACTAAGACAAAATTAATACATTCAACTTCAATTATGTCAACATCAACTTGTCACTGAATATTTTGACAGTTTGGAAGCCCTCAGTTAGCTATCAAACTTTCCTGGGCTAATCAATACATCGGGAACACAGACATTATATCCAATTTCTTTATGCTAAAAAATTGCTACATTCTATCTATGTCTGCCTTACCAGAAATGCTATCCGTGCAAAGCACAAAGGAGAAACAACTCATCAGTGTAATATTATAATAGTAAAACTGAATTTTTTAAAAGCAGCAAACTTCTTTTAAAAGCTTCTGACAGTAGTAGAAAAATTTATATAATTACATAATTAGACGCAATTATAAAATACAAGTTATAAAAATATAACACGTTGTTTAAAGTTGAAATTAAAGTGTGCAGATAAAAAAGATAAAAAACTTGCTTCCTTTCACATTAGTACAAAAATTTTTGAACACAGAAACACATCCAGAAACATAATTGGAAGTCTTCTGTGACTACCTAAGTGCCAGAAGAAAATCCTGCTAGGGATTTTTAGGCAAGTCGGGTAGTGGAAGTCTCGTTTGTGAAAGCACTCACAATAAAATCAAGTTTTGAAAAAGGTTTCCCTGCAGAAATATGACATTAACTGTAACACAGTTACAGGTGTTACAGATCAAACTGAGTACAGTACCACAAACAAACCCCTTCCTAGGTGTGCACCTAAATACTCTGATTGATTTGGGCCTAAGTACCTTTGGGACCCGTCCCTTGTCTGCCAAAAGATCTGTATGTCTGTACATTACTGATGTGGAGGAAAAGAACCTCAGGAGTGCCAGGAGACTTTCAGAGCAAGCATTCTTGTGTATTCAGAGATGTTCAAAACTGGATATGGTCCTAGGCAACCTGCTCCTGCTGACCCTGCTTTGAGCTAGGGGGCTACACCAGACAATCGCCAAAGGCCCCTTCCAATTATTTCATGATTCTACGAAATATGCCCTGGTTGAGGTCCTAAGACATGGAAAGATTGCTGAGTTTTTCATCTGGGATTTTAAAAATCTACTACTACAGTTAGGTAAAAGAAAAGTATTCCCTATCAGGGCATAGGTACCAGACACTAATAGAACAGAGAAATTCAATAGCTGGTATGTTTCCATAAGTTACAGAGCTCTCCAAGCCAGTGGCAGTGTACCAGGAATCAGACCCCCTCTTCCTCCACCCACGCTACAAAGAAACAAAGCTCAGACATGGAAAACCAGAAAACACAGATCCCACACAAGGATCAAGAGCTAATTTATGAAATGTCTTCTCTCTAAAACCTCCTTCCATCCTTCTAATTACTACACCACATACTTTCTTGCAGAAAGCACATCTTGCTACTCACAGCCCCTTTCTGAGTAAATGATAGAATTGGGCTTGCCTTATTCAACAAAATGACCCAATAATCTTATAAAATCAGAGTGTAGCATAAGGACAAAAACTTAAAATGAAAAACTGAAGACAATTTTCCTCCATTCATAGATTATTTCAGTTGTTAGCATTTAAAAACAACTTCTCAAATATCACTATCTGCAGTTGTGGATGTTTGCAACATGTAACAACAGTAATTCTATCTCTCACGTCATTTTATAACAGGCTACAACTGATACTGATCAATCCTGGAGCTTCCTTTAAGTCCATGCAAAAATTCCACACATAGAGAGAAAAACTTGATTTGTACATCCACTGCCCGATTGATAAAATTATCTTTCAGAAGTACAGCATAACCAAATCAGTTATACGGAACCAAGACTTTTACACAAGCATTTTAAATTATAAATTAGTTTTGCTTTACATATAAAATTAGACATAGAATGACTTTAATTAACCTTAGCAACAACAACAGTTGCGTGAGAGAGAGGGACTCATAAACAGAATCATCTGCTAAAACAAAGTCTACCTCTGATTCTGAATTCTTTATTTCTGATTATAGAATACATATAAATAGAAAACAAGTATTCACTTATGCATTCAAATGCAAAATCAAATCTGCATGTTGAAGGTACAACATGTGGGATGAAATTTGGTTAACTCTGCACTGGGGATCATGTCACTGAGCATATGCACAGATACAGCTCCATACCTTTAAGTACACATCTTTCCTAAAGCTCATGCCCTCCAATTTTTGCAGGGAGAGATTACAATTATAGTAACTCTTGAGCCTGAAATCAAATGCTGAGCAGATATACATTTATATATCAGACAACTTTTTTTTTTTTTTCCATGCTCATCTCTATTACCAACTTAAAAGAAAAAAGCTTTTTTCAGAGACTCGTAGCTCAGGAAAAAAAATAATGAATTAAGCTATATTTCAGAATATCTGAATAAAAAACTGTTGAAGGGGCAAGAAGTGACATCGTTTCTAAATGCAGTCTTTGCAAGATAAAACAATATTATTATTGAGGCACCATAGGGGAGGACACCACTATTTATTTATTTATTCATTCAATCATTTACACAGATCATTTAGAACACTGGGCTGAAACCAAAATTCCTAATTGCATAAATTTTACAGAATGGGGAACATTTATTAATAAAGGGTAAATCATACATCCAACAAAACACCTGGGAAGAAATTAACAGAACTACACATTCAGCAAATGAAGCCACAAGAAAGATGCTATAAATGGAATGCTGTTGTGACACTGAAGAAAAAAGGAAGAAAACATAATATTTTAAATTTCTGAAGCCTTTCAATTAAATGTATAGCAGATGTAATGCAGAATTTGTGATCATACAGCAGAAGCAGAACATTTGTAAAAATGTAGGTATTGATATTATAGCAACACCTTCCTATTATCACTGCATGTAGGAATGCAAATCAGGTAGGCAGACAGCAAGCCATACTCTATGCTTGGCTGCATGAGTTATTTTGATACCAAGAGTAACAAATAGCACTTACTGTTTGTAGCACTTTCTATTTGCAGGGTGCTACACAAACAGTCCATCCTCAGAATATCCAGGACCCAGATAAGAGATCAACATTTATCCCCGCATTTTACAGATGTGCAAAGAAATCTAAGTGATTTGCTGAGGACTATACAATAGAAGCAAGGTTGTGATGGCTCCTGGGCAATTCACACAATAGGATTTTAAAAGGCTTGAAGAGTGGATCTTCAAGCTAGAACTTTTATGCTGTAGGAAGCATGCAGACTATTTCCTGCCTCCAACCATGCTAGTGCAAGCATTGTCTGAACACCTATCCTGCTTGCAACTGGAGTGTTGGAGGAACCCAGACCACCCATGCCCCCCACAGGAATCATCCAAGGTGCTGAGAGATGGGAGCAATGTCCTTGAAAGGCCACTCTCTATGGTCTTAGAAAGGCCTGGTGGACTGGGAGAGCTCCTCATTTATTAGAGACAGGTATTGAGCCCCCAACATATATAAGTTCTTGTAAAATGCTTATTTTTGCAACTATTTTCTCTTCCTTGCTTTAAGGCAATGAATTACATCTACAGACTATGTCACATCATAGCTATTTTGCCAGTAGCCTGTACAGGTTTGACACAGGTAGAAATACTCACACATATCAGTGGGCAGCTACTACCTTTGTCTTTGGGAAAAACATGTGATTGCTAATATTAAAAAGCAAGGAATAATATGCTGTCAAAGGGATATTCAGAGAGCAAATCAAAATTCACACTTAATTAAAAGTCTCCCTGTTTCCACCGACTCCACACAGAGTAGTAAGACCTCAGCTGCAGAAGCCAAGCAGGAGGTGACTCTTTAATGAAGTGCACATTTGAATGAGATGGTCATTTGGTGTCAGCACAGACAATGGCAACCTTCCTTCAGGATTACTACTTTCCACTATTTGACTTTTTTTGGACAAGTCTAATTATATAGCTTCTCTTACTTGTCACCTAGCAACCTTAGCTGTGATTTAATTATGTAGTTTTTTTTTAATCTCATAATATATCCACTTATATAACAATATGCTTATTCTTTGAGTTGAATAAGAAACATAATCAAAACAGGTGTAAAAATCCTCAGAATAGACACATTTCTCTATCTTTTAACTTACTACAGCTGACCAGTCAGGAGTGTTTTTCAGGTAAATACTTTTTTTAAACTTTTAGATCTTACTTATATGGTATACATGACAATTAATATTTTATGAAGGACAGAAAGAACCAAAACTCAGTAAAGCACTTATTCCATTCAGCCGCTCTTTTTCTTTAAAGAGAAAGCTGACATCTAGGTTATCAAAGGAAGAAAACTATTGAAAATGTGACCAGAACAACTATATGAGCTTCTGTTTTATTTTAATCCTTCCCATTTTTATCATCTTTATGGATAATCTAATGTCTTTCCACTTTTATTTCCCCTATTTGCCTTTTTTCCCCAGTTAATATATTCTATCTACTCTTTCTTTCTTTTTATTTCCTTAATTTTTTTCAGTTCCATTTTATTGCAGAAATTTTTGTCTCCCATTTCTCTACTATTGTCTTCTCTCCCATTTATCTACTATATTTTTTTAACTGTTCCTCATTTTGTCCAGGGTTTTCCCCTTCAGCCTTTCCTTCCCAGGCACATACCACGTGCTGTCTCTGGAGCAGCTGAAAGCAACACGATTCAAACACAGCTTGCCTAAGGGCCCAGGGATTTGTCAGCTACAAGATGCTTTAGAGAAAATGTTTTAGTTATTGCCTCAAAAATGCCAGGAGAACTTAAAGCATGTTTTGTTGGTTATTTAAAATATAGATAATGTGTATTTAAAAAAAAATCAACAAAAGCCCCCAAATATTAAAAAACAACACAAAAAAAAATCCAATTACACACAACCCTCCCCATTTTTTAGCCAACTAGTAAGTAGAGTGGAGAAGTAATAGTTTGCATTTCATTATTTCAAACTGCTCCAATCTGTAAATTACTGCAAGGCATCAGTGGAGCTGTAGGACTGCCTTGCTGAAGGTGTTATGATGTTGTAACAGCTTTATATGGCAGTGTCTGTCCTTGACTGCAATAGTGAAGACAGCATGGAGAGTATTCTCCACCATTTCAGGTATGAATACTCCTGATACTAGTGGAAATACCATATATGGTAGATATCCCTTTGGCTTAAATTCTATATTAAAAAGATACACAGAAAATTTTATAATTTTTTTCCTACATAAAGTGCTTTAAGCAGTTTTTTCTTGATATCACTTTTCTCCAATATTACAGGCTGTCGTACTGCAAGCATTTACTCTCATACTGAAATCCGTGCCTGGTAGGGTAAAGTGGTGACTCTGTCTGTTGGGGTAAACCCCACATTTGCTCCCTCCACAGAAGGCAAGCTTGCCTTCGAGGAAACCTTGCTCACACTTCAGTCATTCAGACACGACAGAGCAGGGCATGCGTAGTCACTCCAGACACTGCATCAGAGCTGTGCAGACATACCATAAATGCCAACGGAATTAATTACATTCTGTTAAGTGAAGTTTGTGCATAAGCTTTTGTGAGAACAAGGCTTAATGTTGTTTTTAAGATAAAAACACTTTACAGAACTCCTCCCACACTTCTTAAAACTGCATCCCTAATTATGGAGTGTGGAGCTCTACTATAAGTGATTGATGTTGTTTTGTGTGTTGTTATGGAAACAAACCAAGTAGGAGTTTCTGATTTGCGTATAGAATTTTGAGTCAGATTTTACAGTAAATAACTAAGCTTTCCAGTGTATAAGCAACAACACCATATGGCCATTAATCTCCACTGAAAGACTGTCCTCACTTGCCACTACTTGTTAAAACTAAGGTCTTTCGAGGAAGAGGGTAAAAATCAATGGACCTGCTCCATCTTGGCACTGGTCAGTGAACAACAAAATGTGGTTGTCTCAATTAAGGACAGTTTATAGGTGTGAACATTTGACAAACTCGCTCAAAACATTCAAAAGAAAGCAGGTTTTTATCTCAAACTTGAATTGACAAATTCTGCAGCTCACAAGATGCCTGCCTGGGGATGCTACAACTATACACAGGAATTTATGGAATGAAACTGCCAAATGAATGGAAAGTTTAGATGAATGACATATCTAAGCTAAAAGGTATTGATTTCTAGTACTGCATATGTGGGATGTGGGTACTTTCCAAACAGAAAAAGACCAGTGCTCCTCAATGCAATTAACAGAGGTTTGCAAAAAAGATTGCAAGTAAGTGTAAAAGCGAAAGCCACAAGAAGAATGAAAACATCAGAAGGGTATGGTTTAGTAAGAAAAACAATGATAATGTTGTGGAAGTTAAATGACCTAGATAGACAGATGATGATTCCTATCATAATCATTTTCCATTTGTGCACATAGAGATGAACTTCTGCTCTGCATATCTGAGTCCAGCCCTGTGCTGTGGCTGTCCTTTCCTCTTTATCCCTTTCCTTTGCATCTCTAGACTACTGCAATTCCACAAGAACTCTCTGTTTCACCAAGAGGCATAACTGATTACTTTAGCTCTTATTTTGCATGCTCCTGGACTCACTCTCTCATTTGGGTCCAATGCATACTCACCCCACAAATCTGCCATTCTAACACTGCATTCATTCTTTATTGAAAAGTCAGTCACTTCATCTCCAGAGGGCATGAAAACTTCCCCTTACATCTCTGGAAGCAGCAGGAGAAGAATGGAAACTGCCCCAGTCCTGCTTCACAACCTCCTTATTCTGGCTTTTGATTCTACCACTGATCCCCCTTTTTGGTGCTCATATTTTTGCTTTGAGGAAGTGCAATGTCACTCTGGTTAGGGTGACAAGCTTCCTCACCCCTTCCTGCCTGAAAGTCACTTTTCCCTGGGAAAACACTAATAATGAGTCTCTTTTGACATTAGATATTTATGCTGCCCCAGTGCCCTTTGTTGCATCCCTGGGTGATTTCTAACCAGGCCTTAATGTGACCCCATTAGTTATCCTCCAGCTTTGGGGACATCTAATATCCACTTTGTGTGACTGGGTACAGCTATGGATATAACCCCTACAGGCCTCTGCTTCCTCCTCCTAACCCTTACTGCTAATCCAGACATCAGGCTGGAATCTGGCTGAAGGACATGGTTTAAATACCCTTCTTGGAGCATAGAACCACAGTTTGCCCCTCATCTAAAAAAGCAGAGCAGTGTCTTTACACAGAAGCATTCTACAGGACTAGGCAAAATTGTCAGCAGTCTTTTGTTTAGGCTTGTTTGCCTGACCCATGTGTTACAACCTTTGGGCCAGGTTTCTCTTTTTATATCAGAAGGGAAAGCAATGCCATTTAGACGGCACAGAAAGCAAATCATAAAGACTTGTAAAATTACAGAGGCAGGTAAGAATATTATAGGCTGCTTCATAATTGATATAACTGCAGTTATTTTTGACAATAAAAATTCACTGAAATTAGGATTTGAAATACATATAAATGTAGCCATCAGGCTGTGCTTCTACAGTCTCGGCTGAGTGCTCAATTCTCATCCAAAAGTGAAACCAGGACTGAATAACCAGCAGCCAATGCTACTCCTCCATAGTAAGAATAACTAATACAGAGGGAATGAAAAAAAAAGAGCTAGCAATGCATTTCCCCCCCAGCATATCAAGCAGGTTTTCATATGGAAGCAGTGGTCATCAATCACTACCTCATTACCAATCTGTCATCTGGGTTTAGGCTAAATGTATTCTGGCTTGCTGCCATACTAAATGTTCAATGAAACATCCTTAAGGCTCTCTACAAGTTCAGCTGAAGTCACACATACTATACATCAAAAAGGAATATTAGCGTTATCATAGCCTAATAAATAGTGCCATACTGGCAATGTAATCCTATGTTCTAGAGCTATCTTCCTTTCCCAGTATTATACTGCTTAAGTAAACAATTTTGCTGTCTTGTGTGAAGTTTATTTAGTGATAAATGCATGTAAAGATAATTAGTCATACTGTTATAGATACACTTCCATCCCAGCTGAAGAACATGAGCAAAAATAGCACGGGATTTTAAGAGCACACAATGGCATAATAAACTTTATCTTGCAGCATTAGTTTATAATTCTTGCATATGGCAGCTTATTATCGAAGTCTCACTGCGCTGGAAAACAAAAACAGCTGAAGGACCCCAAATCAGTGTCTTTTCAAAATAACAGTGGCTTGAGTACAGGACTTCTGCATACCCCTGGGATGTAATACAGCCACCAAGATGACTGCAAAATGCATTTCAACATCTGTGAATACTACTTACTTTGTGAATAACTCCTGACTTAAGGAGGGATCCTCACATTTAATCACTCATTTCCATGCACATTTGAAGCACTAAGTCCCGAATCTGTTTTCAAATTTAAAAATGCCAATAAAACATACATATAGATTCTACAGTGGCAGAAGTGTCAAGAGGCACCAAAAAATCCTAAAAACATATTTTTAGATACATGAATCAGTTTACAAACTTTTCTAAATAGCGAAAAATCACCTCAAAATTTAAGAATATTTTTTGTTGTTGTATAAAATTGTTCCTTTGTAGACAAAGCATTTGTTATGCCACCAGGCCCTACAATTCTTTAACTAAAATATGAGAAATAGCTCCAATATGTTCAACCACAGATTTTCCAAACAATTTAAAGTATACCTTGACTAGTAAGCTGGGCTTGTTCTATGCAAAACACATGTAGCTTAAACCACCGATTCAAACCCTTACCTATATGTGACAGTGTTCCTTCTCCTTATGCACTGATGCAACCAAAACAGCAGCTGGACCAACCCTTGACAGAGTCCTCTTCCAACATGTGCACAGATGCACACATACATGAGGAAAGGCAATCCATTTTTTAAACAGAGTTCTGACAGACTAGAGAGAGAGGATGTTAAATTCTTTGGTCTGTTAATTATATCAAGCAAGCATAAATTTGCTTAAACCAGGCTTCTCTTTTCCTATTCTCCTGCTTCATCTTCTAAGCCACCTAACCAGAAGTCAGTCTTGGGACAAATTTTGTTGCCTGTAGAGTCTTAGTAACAAAGACTGGATTTCCAGACTTACAACTGGAGAATGAACTTGGCTTTTCAACTTTGAGTTGTCTTGCTTTTTGCTTGCCTATTCCACAACCATTAAAGTCATCTTGTGCCTTTAAGAAAAGGTCTCTGCCACAAAACAGGATGATCAAATAGTGGAATTTAGTGCTTAGAAAAGGTGACATGCCAAGAAGTAGTAGTAGCACAGTTCTGGCACTCCTGAGAGCAGTGATAGTGCATTTTGTGTGGTTTTTGCTCAGAACTGCAAGGAAAAGCCATGATAAGGTTTTCCTTTTCCATTTTCTATTTCTGCATATATACAAAGGGCCAGGCATCAAACTTGCTGTAAATATTGTGTAATAATACAGATCAAAAGCTTGCACAGATTTCCCTGTACATTTTTTTTACTAAGATATTAAAGACAAAAGATGCAAAAAAAACTCATGTTGCATGTAAAAATGACTGCATTAAACAGTTCCATCCTTAATTGTAACTTTAATTCAGTGGCATTTTAGAGGTCATCTGCAACACAGTGAGCCAGTTTAATTCAGAAGCTGCAAGTAATCACTAGACAAAACAGCAAAAAAGGACATTAAAAGATGTATTAACTATAGGTGTACTATGATTTTCTCGTGAAATTGGTGGACAACAAGGAAAGGGGAAAATATCATGCTTGGCTTTCTGCATACTTTTTACAAAAGAAGCCTGCAAATAGGCCTGCAACAGATCTGACCTCTTCCAAGCTTCACTGCTTATAGACTTAGCTGCCTGACTGGATCCAGATTTTTCAGTGCAGAAATTATCACATTAACAACGTTTTTGACCACTTTTGCTTCTGAATTTTTAATCTGGCTTCTAGACTAAATTATTGCAACATCCATGTAGCATCATTACAAATTCTAGTTATCTACTTCTTTAGGTTTGATTGGTTTGGATTTTTGGGGTTTTTTTCCCTCTCCCTCTGTAATACAAATGGGTCAAGATCCTGAGAGTGTTCAGAGGACTTAGTATCCAGCTGTTGATCCATATGTTCTCTAGCCCAGCACCTGCTGCAGAGATGCTACCAAGACCTCATAGTTGGCAAGCTGCTCTAACTCCACTCAGTTTGTAGGTTGAAAGGTCATCCTTTAATGTAGTCAATTTGTGGCTTTCACATTAAAGAGAGGGAGCTGTCACTGCTGGAGCTCTGTTTT
This sequence comes from Peucedramus taeniatus, assembly GCA_013400575.1. Classification (NCBI taxonomy): domain Eukaryota; kingdom Metazoa; phylum Chordata; class Aves; order Passeriformes; family Fringillidae; genus Peucedramus; species Peucedramus taeniatus. The sequence continues at coordinate 100,936 of WBNO01003409.1, read as the reverse complement.
ATGAAATCCACTGACAGTAAAACCTCCACTTTCATAATAGCTGTAACTGTCTAGTACATCTTAGAAAAGTAACTTCTAGGGCCTGATGACAGGATGAGCCAACCTCTCCATGAACAAGAGAACCTTCTAACTCAAAGCTATGACATTACTTAAGGGCTCTAAAGAACTGGCTGGAGGCACAGTCCGAGGACAAGATTCATTTCCTTTTCTTTCTATTTCAGATATAATATGAAAAAGAAGATAAAGATTACTTTTTCCTAGTCTTTAACTCTCACTATAGTGGACCCTGTAAGATCAAAACAAGACAAAGAACAGATCAAATGCTATTAATAGAGTCTACCAAAAAAGATCTTTAAAAAACTTCTGATAAACAACTTTGACCTTAAGTAACTAAATATGTGTTTTGCTATTCACTACTAAATTACACACACAAATCAGTGTGAATTAAGGTTCAAGGGACATTGCAGTGTATCATTCAATTTTACCAAAAATTGGCACACCTTTATTAAGATCTTTATCAGGTTATACGTTTTTGCACAACATAAAAACATGTATTTTTTTGACTGACATTTATACACATATAAATAATCACTGATGAATCTCAAGAAGAAAAATGTTTCAGCTGTCTACTGAATTAGAACAGAAAAGTAAGAGAGTGTATAAGGTGTATACACGTAACAGGTGTAGAGTTACGGAACAGCAGATACCAGAATTTCCAAACATTACCCACTATAGAGAAGTGTTCCACAGTCACTGACCCAGCAAAAGAGGAGAAATTTGGAGAGCGGATTACATTTCCACTGTCCCACCTTTCCAATTTCCAAAACTAGAGAAAAGGCAGTTTTCTCTAATCCTGGAGTCAGAGCACTCCAGCTTGTCTGATCACACAGTGCAGTTGATGGAGGTGAGTCTGCACCATCATTAGCTCTCTGTGCTCCCAGCTCCATGGCAGCTCTGAACAGAACCCAGGGACCTGACACCAGATCAACAGCCACTGACACGTAGCACAGAATAAGGTCACTTTATAAGCCAAAGGCAGGCTAAAAGACTACCCAGCAACTACAATACTAAATTGCAAGTACACAAAAGTAAAATCTCCATCTACAAGTCATTGTTCATTTTCACACAGCTTGAATAGGGGGAAGACAATCAGACATTGGTTCAGAGACATATTTACAGGAAACTTCACCAACATTACTGACACTACCTTTTAATGACTCTACAAATGAATTAATTTTCCTAATTTCAATGTTAAAATTGCATCATTACATTTTTTCACTCCTATGACATTGCTAGGAGAATTCTTTCTGTTCATATGTACAGTTGGAACAACTGTGTATGATGCCAAATGCAAAAATTTAAGGGATGTTCCAGCATATTAAGTTTAACCCTCATTTCTGTCTCAATGATAGATGCAAGAATTCCAACTAGGTTGATTTTATGAGCCAGTTAAATGATTTGTATTCAGACCAACATTAAAAATCCCCAAAATGACAAAGTGTACTTGAACAAAAATACCCTGCTTGTGACATATCCTTTACAAGTAATGTGTTTTCATTTTTCACATGTTGCATCTCATTTATTTTATTCAGGCACACACAGTTGAATCTACAAGATACAGTAAGCTTCCAATACCTTTGAAATAATAAATCATTTCTTACAGATGTTTTCACCCAGTGCAAGTCGGCTGCTCATTAATCAAACATTATCAGTATCTATCACTGCCCAGTGCTAAACAGGAAAGGCACCTCATTTTGAGTTTTGACTTTTATTCAGTGGATAGTCCCTGACCCTGCTACTACTGCATGCTTATTAGAAACACCTACTGCATGGCAGATTCTACCACACGGAGTTTTAGAAGGGGTGTTATACAAGCAGAAGCATTTTTTCTTTAAGAACCAAAGGAAACAAAGGCAGCTCTTCAAATTGGCAACACAAATGCAATCAAATTGTCTTCAAAGCTCTTTTCCCACATCTAAGTAAAATATAACTATGTAAGCAAACTATTTCTGGTCTAGATCATTTCATATCTGAAAGACTGAAATAAATATATATTAGGCACTATGCAAGATACATTTCATTTTTGATAAATTATTAAAATTTCATTTCAGAAAACAGTATGTAGGATACAATACATCCTTACCGGCATAATCCTGGTGGGGAAAATCTAAAGGAAATGTTTCAATGTGAGTAAGAAGTTATCTGATAGAAAATTTCAACCTTCTTGTGATCACTGATATATTGCTGGATTCATGCCAACAATGCCAAATAAAATCTGCATTATTTCATCTGCTCTATGGGTTGCTACACATCTTTTTCAAAATGCTGGAGTAGAAATAAAATTGGCTAAGTCACACAACTGCAAGTGCTTAGGGATGAAGATTTCTGTAGCTTCAAGAAACAGCCTGAACATTTGCCATCAAGAACACAGTATGGCTTCCCCACAGGATTTTACAGTACTGAGGACTTTCACAGTCCTTTTAGTGCTACATTTCAATCTTCCAACATGATTTTAGAGAAGAATGAACTCAGTCAGGATGCCAATAGCCAGAGCCCAAAAGTCTCACCTTCAGCAGACCATCACACCACAATGCATCCTTCCAGTGATCTATTGTGCTGTACATGATTCATGTTTTTGTTATTAACCAAGTGAAAAATTAAAGGCAATGAGCGCGGTTCAGGTGAAAAACTACTACCACCTCCTGCCACAGGGGCAATTCACTCAACTCTCCTTTAACTAAACATTTTGTTTGTATATTCTACATCTTTCTGAATGAACACTGAACACCACACTTGTATCTAGAATTATTCACCCTCCATGGCTGATTAAACATATTCCATTCTTGGCAGGTCTACAGAAGTGACTGAGCTATGATGTGTATTTTCTATGCCTCAATACAATAAAGGACACATTCAGCACATGCAAAGGCCCATACCTGTATCTGAAAAATAAGAAACCAACTTGTCAATGCAGAGGTTGTATTAAGACTCTTATGTCCCTACAATTTAAAGAGTGCTAACATTTCAGAACTTTCTTTACTTAGTTTTGTTGGGATTTCCAGAAAAAGCTGTGCACAAAGAAGGCCCAGACTGTAACAATTAGGGGTGATTTCTTCAGATTCTGTCTACTGCAGGAAGGAATGTTTTAATGCAAATTTAACACCAAGCTTTTTTATCAAGCAGCTACTACAGAAAGAAAATAGGCAGGATGTATCATGACCCTAGCAAGTGGTTCAAAAGCCTGGACAACCAGCATATATGCAGAAGCAGAAACACAGCAGCACAAACATTTACACAGCTTAGTTAGATTACTTGTTATAGTGCACATGCACAATTTTCTCTCAGATATTTGTTCCCTTTAAAAATGTCCATGGCATTAAAACTAATGAAGGGCAGAGGATGTGCCTTCCCATGACAATGGAGGCTACTGTGTTGGACAATAAACTTACAAATGCTTCTGGAAGAGGAAAGCTCTACAATTAATGTGTTGACTTTGAAGGGAGGAGTGAGGGATTCCCTTGGGCACACAGAGGCCAGTACAGGACCCAGAAGGCCTTCAGACTGTGAATCCCATCCAGAAACAGAATCACTAGAGAGTGTGCTCCAAGGTAAATGAAGAACCAAAACTGGCCTTAAGCACCGCCAGCGTCTTCCCCCAAAATGAGGTAACAGCCTTTCATTGTATCAAACTGCTCCTAAACCAACAAAGGCCTGACTGCTGAGCAATGATGAAAAGGGAAGCAGAGGACTGAGAAGCACAAGACAACCCCTGGGTCAGATGGAAGCCCTGAGCCCTGCCCATGCCCAGCAGTGGCTTCCAAAGCACCACTCTCATGAAGCAGAGAAGTGGCAGAGCAAGATCTCCTAAAGCAATCTCCAAATTTCTTTCAACATGTACTACATATCCACAGCACAAATCCAGTTTTGTCTTAACTTTGTCAATTCAATTCAACAAGGAGATACACCCCTTGTTGCGTGGGCAGTAGAAGGAATATGAATTCAGGAACATTATATTTATGAGACATAAATATGACAAGAAAACTGCTTAAAACTTTATTCATTAACACAAAAAATTTCTTGTCATCTTCTCATCAATAACTGGCACTAAGTGAGATTGTGATACTCTATTTGTGTATAATCTTTAAAAACAGAAAAAGTAAATGCAACAAGCCAAGGTTTTTAACCAGTGTTTTATCTTTTGCAAACAAGATGAAAGGAAGTAAGGAATTTCTAAACCTCTTATTTAGATTTTGTATTATGGCAGTCCTCCTATTAGGTAGGACAATGTTTCAAAAAGTGTCTGATTGCATTAAACCCGTATGGGACCACATACACTTTTCTTACGAAAAAAAAAGAGAGCTCAGCTAAAGTAAATGATATGGATCAACTCAAACTGCACTTTAGGAGGTTGTTCATTCTGTACCTGAATGTTAATGTGAAAGTAAAATGATGGCAGCATAATTAATATTTGCTCATCTAAAAGATAAAAGTAATTGAGTCATGGAGTGAACTTTTGGAAACAGCAGGCAAGCAAGCACAGTTCTCTCCTTCAGGTGTAAAGCATTCAAGTGTGTAACATCAAAATAGAAAAACATAACATCACTATTTTTTCTTTTTTTATACTTCTCAAACATAAAAATGCTTAAAATATATGCTTGAATTAAAAAAAAGTGCTAAATAATGTTAGATTATATAATCCTCTAAAATATGAAAAAATTCACTTAAAATAATAAGAATCAAATTAAATTTTTCATTATATTTAGATGATCAGTTCTTCAGGTAGACTGTCCAGCATGATGGAAAAAGACAGGAGAATGTTTTGTAAAACATGCAGGAGAGATTGTTATGCTCCATAGTGTTTTGGTAGGAAAGATAAGTAAGTAAGAGCAGAAAAATCTGTGTCATTTACAAGTGAATATCATAAGGATGCCCAAGGGCAGATTATTAGTGTTTTTTGAAAGTGTCCTAGGACTATTAATAATAAATAAGCTATTTTGTGAATCTTAGCCCTAAAAGCTTTCAATGCCTAGTGCTTCTGATGTATATATAGGAATATTCCACCAATATCCAGAGCAGTACTGAGGACTAAAGAGCTGAAATAATAGTTAACTACAAATGCCAATAGTAGAAAACAATGCCTCAAGCATAAAAATTCTTGGATTGATGTACATGGTTGGTCTCCGGGAAAGATGCCGCATCAAGAATAACAGAAGTTCAAATTCCTGCTATAGCATGTAAGAACAGGTTCTTTCACAGAGCTCCTTTTTAAATGTAATTATTTGGTTTTTAATAACAATGCTTTTTAGATTAAAGAGTAGCAGAAGATAATAAAATAAAGATGAACAAGTTTTGTATTAGAACCAACTGATGGTATAATTCATTGAGAATATTATTCACATGGGACATGAAACAAGAAATGTAGTGTTAAAGAAGGAGGCATTTATTCTCCAAGCTGTGAGCCATGAGCTAAGGCTCTCCAGGAGGCAGGTTATAAAGAACTCCTATACTTGACTGCACAGACTTGTGCAGACCTTCTTCCTTGGGACTTCAGGCAGTTGCAGTTCAGTGTGAAGTTTTGATCCTTTTTGTACAAAGTGCAAACACATCTATCACTGGCCTTCTCATGGAATCTTTATTTTAAAAACATTTTTAAAATTTAATTTTAATATTATTCTAGGTGCTGTAAGGCAATTATGAAATATTTTGAATCAGCTTTGCCCAGATCCTGCCACTGCTGTTCTTCAAACTCTTCAAAGTACTCTGACTTCACGACTCATCTTGATTATTTCATTCTCATTATTTCTAATACCAAAGGCTCACAGCTTTTTGCAGATACATGAATTTGAATATGTCAGCTTGCAACAATAAAATATAATTTCAAGTGTTTTCCCTGGTTCTGTGGGCTTTAATATCTTCAACAGTATATGGATACCAATGATTAAAATACCATTGTTTTCACCATTTAAAATCCTTGGTGAAAAGCACTTTGTTTGCAAGATTCTGAAACAGTCATCTCCCCTGTCTACAAGGGGCAATGAAATAAACCCAGAAACTAAGCCAGACATGCATTTATTTTGAGTATCTAGCTGAATGTATTTCCAACAACATCATTCTTTCCTGCACTACCTTCCAAGATATTCTTTTTCTCCCTTAGTTGTTGTCTTTTATCTGCCTGTCTTTAGGCTTTGGCTTCCTTGCAGCAAAACTTATATAACCAGCATAACCTATATAACTATAAAGTGTCAAAATATTTATGAAATTATAAAATAATACAAAGCAATACCAAAATACCTCCAACAACAGAGCTGGTGATCCTAAGAGCCCAAGGCTGTACAATGCCTGTCCTAAAGCTCTATCTTTCACCAAGGTGCACTGCCATTTACATGACTTGTTGCATTACCACTGAGAAAAACAGCTCTTCACCAAGGGGCCTAGCAGCCTCCCACAACATCACAAACACCAAGAAACACCAATCAACTCTGAAAAGCAACCAACTAACAGATAAATCCTGGATATGTTTTCAAATAACTCTGCCTCTAAACTCCTCCTTTGGAGGAGGTAAGTGAAATTGCAAGTGAAAAGAAAAAGAAAACTCAGAAATACAAGGTAAACCAAGACCAGAGAAGCAAGCAAATAAAAGTCTGTTCATAACCTGAAATGAGAACTATTTTGAACATGACATATTTCCTCCATAAATGTCTGTGCTGGCCAAGGGCCTATGGGCCCCATATGCAGATTTCATGTCCTCCAAATTTAGTTTATGAATCAGGAGTACGATGCACAATTTTTTCCTATAGCACAAGCAAAATGAACATCTGTTCACTTTTTGCCATGTAGGTTTATATCTGTGTGGGTGGGTGTGAACAGAGCTCTTGATGTGTAATAGTCCTCCCATCTGCACACCAGGTGGCACTGCATAGTTAATCAGGAGATAATAACAGGCATGAGGAGATTACTTACTTTTTGGGGAAGACAGAGTAAATCAATCTCACTGAGTTTTTTTTAAAACAAGGTATATTAATGCTTGCACTTTAAATTTCTTTTTTTTTGGCGTGTAATTTCACTCCAATCAATTACATGATCTTATTATATCATTGTTTGAATGTGATGTTAATTAACCATGAATGACTGCAATTACGACAAAGGTTCATTCCACAAGGAATTTCATTTCTTTTTTTTTAATGTACAATTTTAACCCTTGTAAGGAGGATATACTATTTAGAATACATTCAAACAAGAATCAGCTTCGATTTACTTAACACTCACCTAACCCACCATTTCACAGTATTTAATAGACCTCTGAATACCCACATACAATAAAACCAACTTCACAGCAATTCAGCAGCAGAAGATGGAGGAATAAACAAGCAAGCTTCATTACTCAATGAGAAGTTAAGTAGAAAGTTACTGCTGCAAGTTTAAATCTACACATGCTGAAGTTAAAGGGTGTAAGCAATTTCTGGGAATGGGAGTTTTAGATTTTTCTTTAAATTTTACCAAATAAAACAATATTTGAGGATATATTTTTATCTGATATTCTCTGAGGAGAATTTAAATTTTATATAAAACACCTACGTTATGATAAAATATTAGAGAATAAGGCTAGAGGTTTGTGTAAAAGTCTGCAGAAAATATGTTTATGGTGATAGCATTTCCATGTAGTCGTTTGAATGTCACATGAAAAATGTCATTTAAATATTTATTTCATTCATTTTTATTCAATTAAATAGTTCTATAAAGAAACTGTTTTGTATTTTCTCTTTCAAAAAGGATTTGAAATGCTTTGTGGAGTCTTAAAAGACAGAATAACAGAATCCTGTTTTCCAAAGAATGCAGCTGAACTTCTAGAAGGATGAGTAATAAAAGCCTGGTATTTCTGCATTTGCTCTGATAGCCATGAGAGACACATACATATGTTTTGTTTTGGGGTTTTTTTCATTGGTAAAAATCATATTCCACTCTGAAAATCTATGAAGAGACATAGTAACACAAAGCATTCAGACTGCTCTGTTCCCCATAGAATACCCTTGGCTGCCTTCCTCTCCTGTCTCTGAGGACCATGTGCTCTCTCCTCTAGCCCCTCACCCCTTCATTGATTTCTCCTTTTGCTCTCAGCATGCTTATTCTCTGTTGCTCTGAGTCTCTATGGTGTTTACAGAAGGCAGCAACTGCTGCAAGACTTTTTTTTCTAAAGCAAAATATCCAAACTGATTTGTCAGTTCAGTCACAAATTCTTCACAAACCCTTCTTATCAAAAAGCAGAGCTGATTCAAGGTGGAGCACACTGAGTAATCTTTCAAATCAGGATAGGATAGGATTTTTTTTTCTATGCTTACTTTCAGAGGTTGGTTTTAAAGCTTTGAAAGTTTAATTGGGAGACTTAATTCCTATTAATTTATGTTTGTGAGTAACAAAAAAAAACCCAGAAGTTTTGTAACGGGAAGAGAATTTGAATTCTAAGATGAAAACTCTAAGGACTAATTCTTCATCTCTAATTCTTAATTAGCACTTTTAACTGTCCAACGAAATAAGACTAAGTTTAGAAATTGCACCTACCTAAATGACAATGAAAAAAAAAATTAAAAAAATACAGTAGAGACTCCAAGAATATTGTTCCTCCCATTGTTTAGCTGCTACCTTTTAGTCCTTCAAAAGCTATCATGCATGCCATTGTTTATTATTAATTTTGATGTAAGAAACTGAGATTCATGGATTATCCCCTAATACTTATGTTAGCTGTAATCTAAAATTGTGACTGCTGGAAAAAAACAGAAGCATGGTGTATCTCTTACATTGCCATTGCCCAGCTAGATCCTTACTGCTTATCCAGGTATCTGTGAAAGCTTTTCCTAGGATTTAGTCTTTCCTAGTTCAACATATGCCTTCATAACCCCAAATTTCACATCAGTCTTCACAGCCTAATTGGGAAAGGTAAGATGGAGGTAAGGTGTGACTCACACTGAGACTCCAGAGGTTGTCAAATGCTGGTGACACATACTGGCCACCTTCTTGTTTTCAAATCTAGTACAAGGTATTTTTCTCAACTTTGAGCCAATGACTAAATGTACCAGATCTACTGGCTGTAGAGCATCTTTCCTCTTAAGATAAACCATCGTAGCCTCAACGCCTCAGCAAGCAAGGAATTGAAGCAAAGTACACTCTTTTATTATTATTCATTTCAAATAAGTCTGTTAACCTGTATCCTTTTGTGAACTTAGGAATTCTTTACCTCTTATGTCAGAAACAGAGCAAACAGCTGAGTAGAGCACATTTTTAACATCTGTCCAAAGAGCTCTCATAAAAAGCCTTCGCTATTCATTTTTCTTCAATATGGTCACTTGCTAGAATGCTCAAACCTCAGTCACTGTGTTTTACCATCGACAGAACCTGCAGCGAAGGGCACTTTCCCTACCACACACAATATTTCCACAGGGAACAGATTTTCCCTGATGCATAACTGTGGGAAAAATAGTTTTCAAAGTTCTCTTTGCAACTCCACCTGCCCTGAGGTAGCTGGTTATTTACAAGTGCTCGTCTTCATTAATCACACATGGACTTTTGTACAATCCCAGCTGAGAAAATCTTGAATTCTATCTCATTTGCAAGACTAAAGGTACGCTCTTCAAAAATCACATTGCTGCAAAAAAGTCCTCTCTCACTGTACTCTCGTCCTATCAGGGATTTCATTTTCCTTTTACTCATTTACTTCTTTTTTCCACTAACAGGGAAAGTTTAAAACTACCATATTTCTTTTCCATCAAGATACAAATTCATTCTGAAGCAAATTACAACAACAAAAAAAATCTTCCGTTTTATGTAAGTAGCTCTGTAATTATTTTACCCCTATGATTCAAGGTAATGTTCAAATGTGGTATTTCATTGAATATGTTTGTTCAGTAGGCAAAGAACACAAAAAGAAAAGCAGTTAAGACTCATTATGGAGAAATGGCTGTTGCTGAGGACTTATAAATGCTCTACTGCATTACTATAGTTAACTCCACAAATATGCGACCCCTCAGTGTGTCCTCCGCCTCTCACTACCAGTATGCAAAACCACTTAACTGTCCAGTGGCTTACACACTGCTGCAAAAGTGAGACAACAGGCAGACAAGGGGTACAGAAAGGGCATCATAAATGCAAGGTAGTGTCCAATAACAAAACTTTGTAGGTACACATAATCCTTCATTAGCATTTATACCCTCTGTTTCCTAGTACAATCAATGAACATATGCTTTACAGGAGAATTATGCTTCAGATACCTTCTCTTGTTTATTAAAATTCTGGCTGTGTCCCTTTGCCTAGTATCTGTATGGCAAAATGTTGTCTGTAGGTATATATAAAAATATATTTCTAACCAAAAATATTTTATATTAGCATAGCTTTATTAAGGTCAGAAAATAAACCCAGATACATAAACCAAACACTCCAATTCTATGTGAAGTACTCAGTGGTCATTTTTTCTGACACTAAACTGAACTGTTATTCTAAGCTTCTGAGTCAGAAATGCAGAGGAACAATGCTGATAGTAAAAAACAAAGACTGAGAATTTTTTTCCTAAGTGCTAGACTCACAGAAAACAAATGCTTATGAATTAATTCCTCATTGGTGAGATTTCGCAATGTGATTTGAAAAACACACATGAAAACAATAAAAAATATAAGTCACACCATTTGCCTTGTATACAATTACATCAAAATATGATACACCAGAATTCCTATACATGGAAGTTCTCTAACAATGTCAGGATTTAGGATTACATAAATCACAACACTCTCTGCTATCATTACACGACAGAATAGACCTGCAAAGCTTATTATACTGCATAACCAGATGGTAAACAACAGTTGTCATTGTACTAAGAATTACATCTCTGTAATCAATAATAGGAAGGAGGAACAGTTGGACAACTTGTTTCCTATTATGTTCACTTAGGCAACGTCTAGATCAATAAAGAGCATTAAGCCTCATACCAACTGTAGACAATGCCTGCTCAACATGCCTATCATATGGCAGCAATGGGTCCAGCTGTACTTCAAAATAATTGTAAATGGATAATAAATCTAATCTAACATAAAAAGAAGTGATAATTCAAATAGCAGAGAGGTGTAGGACTCCTCTAGTATATGAGAGAAGACAGACCTATGATGCCAGTTTTGTACAAGTGAAAGTCAGCTTATTTTGTTAACCCACTCCATAAGTATATTTCACTACAGCCTATCTGAAGGATGTTACACATTTTATATGGATGAAAGGAGAAAAGCAACCAAGCATGATATCACTGGCTTACATATAGACTCAGTAATTGTGTGGGTGTAGTAAGCTGTTCACAAAAATTGAAAACTAAACTTGTGTATCGCTCTAGGCCAATATGGCAATTAATTACAAGCAAATTTTTAGTTCATCCATTTTTAACTATCTAAACAAACAATAAATCAACCCATTCGGCTACATTCACATCTTACTTAAAGATCTGTAATATAAATCTGAAAATTTTAATAATCCTCTTAAGGCCACCACAGTTTAGCTTCCTGATTTTAAAATTTTTCTTATATTCCATACTTCCATACTTCAGCAAATTAAAGCTTTCTCCCATCATGTTATTAACAAAGATACAAATTCCAGTTTATTCCTAGGCAGTCCTTCAATTTCAGTATGACAAAACATGGGACCATGAGCTCTTCTTACCTATACCAATAAAGACTGCTTTATAGCCATCTTCTTTCAGGGTACGGAGTGTCATTCCATCTACTGCAAGGCCTTTCCTAAAAATTATCTGAAAGAATTAAAAATTGCTTGGTAAAAAATGCATTTGTAATGAAGGAGCACATTCTGCATGGTAAACTAACAAAGGTTTTCAAAATTATGAATGACATAAGTTTTGATTTAGACTTGCAATTGTTAATTCTAATTTAGAAAAGAAACAGTGTCTACAGTGCAGTACTTGGTGTTCATTTATTGAAAGAAATAACTCACAGCAATCAAAACACACCTATAATCTATATTTGTTTCTTCCAGAAGCCAAAGATGCATTCTTTCTTTCCAGAGCCCTTCTCCACCACCAATCCCGCTCTGAGCAGCCCCTGCACTGGCTGAGCACCTAGAGGAGCTGTAAGTGTGAGACAGGGAATGGTGTTCTCTGCATGCTCAGGAAACCAACGATGGCAGTCCCTGTGCAGAGGTCATGCAACTGGAGGTACACCTTTTGTTCATCACTCCTAACCCCAAGGCCTTTGAGCACAAAAAAAGTGTGTGTGATTCCTCTTCTGATATTTCATACTTCTTGACATAGGTATGTGTGTTTTTATCTCCACATCTTAAGATTCTCTGAACCTGAATGTTTTCCCTCAGGTTTTTTATATCACATGTGATTTTACTTCACAAAATGCAATGCTGTTGTGTAAGCTCTCTACTTTGTGATCTTAACAGTTTAGCCTTTTAGTCACTGTGTATCTTGTTTGTTATTCAATCTGCCTATTTTTCATTTAGTGTACTTTTCAGGTTGGTGGGAAAAAAAAATGCAGAGGTAAAATACAATTTACACTACTTAAAACACTGACTTTCTTTGTCTTTGGAGATTTAGTATAAATTTTATCAGAGGTGAAAAAGCCATGTACTATTGCAATCCTTAAAACAATACAGACTCCATCCTCACTTGCAACAAAAGACATTCCATAAATTGTCATTACATTTTTTATCCTGTTGTGTACATATGTTATGAAAACCTAATGAAGGAATTTAAATAGCAATACTATTTTATGTGAGGATTCACAATACATCTAGAGCCTAGCTCTGTAATCCTTATCCAGCTGACTAATTCTTACTAATTTCAGTGAAATTACTTGAATAAACAGCACTACTGATCATTTACACAACACAGCACCTTCCACCACAGATTTGAAATGCTTTAAGTAAACACCAGAAAATATTTCCAGCTTATACAGGTATAAAGCTAAGGCACTTATTTAACCAGCTTGCCAAAGGGTCAATTGCAACCCAATGGCAAAGCTTTGAAACAAATTTACATTGAGATTCTCTGCTGCACTCCAGAACTGCAGAGGACTTGCAGGTCAAGATGACATGGTGGCTCTATCAGTCCATTCTGGAGACCTTGTCATAACACAGAGCCCTGGGAACTGAGGCTGGCAGAGGATTTCCAGGAGTCTATGCCCAGAAATTTTGTCTAAAGGTGTCTCAGTGCTCTGTTTAACACCACCCTAACTAAACCTCCCTTTTCAAGGGCTGCAAATGGAACTTTAAAGTAGAAAAACAGACCTGTAGCACTTTAAACCTTATCTTGCATCTTACTAGCATTTTTATGAAACCCAGACAGGATAATGTTCTTACTCAGGTCTTGTGAAAACAGTCTACTGCTTTTACAAAAAGAATCAACATTAAAGATTCCAAGAAGAATTTCTTGCTTCCCGGAAGGCTTTAGTTATGTGTTAAACAAAGTATTCCTCCTGGCACTCAAAAATTTGATCCAGTGGTACATTCTAAGTTTGTAACTTCTATTAAAATGTACAATTATAAATACTACCTAAATCTTCAGCTCAAGTCCTAAATTACAATAAATCACTGTTCCCATTATCTGTAGACAACAGACACTTATTTAACAGAATAATGCATAACTATTGCTTTCCAAGAAGTTGAATAGACTGTTATTGTTTATAACAGATGATCATGTTAACACTTTATTTTGATGCATTTTATTATAAAATTAACTTGGATGCAAGACTGTATCATAAACCATTAAGGAAAAAAACTCGGGTAGAAAGAACAAAAGAAGTATCAAACATGAATGGTTTAAGTAGTACCAAACTTGCATGAAAAAAACTTGATTAAAAAAAATCAAATCATTCCAATAGCTACATTGAACCCCTAAAGCAATTTAGGAATTTGTTTCTTACCGACAATTAATCACATGCAGGCATTCCAGATGAGAACTATTGATTGCCCTTTTCCAAACTAGTGGCATTCAGACAGGAGACAGACAAATGCCCTGAGCAAGAGGAAGCATCTTCCTGCCTCTGTCTAGCATAGCTTTTAATCGTTCTTTACTAATGTGCATGACATTTTGCTGTTAATCTTTGGCAGAGTTCTTGTTCTTTTTTTTTCTTTGAGCTATACATAGGCAGGATATATTTTTCATTACCTTCACTCCAAGATCCTTCATAAGCTCGGCTTCAAAATTCACTACATCATACGGCAAACGGAACTGGGGGATTTCAGACATACTAAAAAAAATAAAAATGCTTGTAACTATTAGGAAAATATTATTTTTACATTTATTATTATTATTTGCTAAAATACTTATACCATAGTTAATTTTGACATATGTGAATGGAAATGTGCTGAAACGTGACTCCTGACTTTTTTTGTTAGAGCAACAAAAAAGCATTATTTATCCAATGCTAAAAATATAGGCCAGAAAGGCAGTACCTTGAGGCCACCACTGCCCACTCTTGTAGATGAGTAATTAACATATGTTATGTTTGAGTTCTAAAGGACTTCAGCTCCACTCTTTTTGTTCACCAGAATACGTAACACCAAACTCAAGATACCCTTTTAAAAAAAGACCTCATGGCTACTGAAAGCAAAGTGACATAGCAATCTTTCATAAAGTCATCCAATATGAGAGTATCAGATTTCCCATACAATTTTTTTAAAGTGTTACATATGCTATTTTGAGCTATGGTATTTAAAACTGTACCTGCATTTCTACCTCATAAATTTTTAATTATTTTTCAGGATGGACAAACACTTTATAAGCTGTTGATTTCATGTCTGTTTTTTGACTTAATTTTTATTAACTGGCATTTTTTCCTCCTGGGGAAGATTAGGAATGATATCTTCAAGTTCCCAGAATCACAGAAGGGGAAAACTGCAGTGCCAGTATAGAATCTCAGTTTATATCTACAGATACATATCTAATATATATATATATATTTATCTCCAATGAAATGACATTATATATGCCAGTTCTAAATTCCTACTGTAAAACATGTTGCAGATAAACACAGTGAAGGTATATTTTAGATACTTTTGTTCAATGAAGATAAAAACCTAAATATGCAGAAAAATAAAGGCTTCTCCCCAGATACTTCTAAGCTTCAAACAGTCTAATCTGTTTTCAAATTAATGAATCTGTAATGTCCATAACAAAGCACAGGCACAAGAGATTCACTGCAGCTTATTTTACATATTGGTACTGACCACAGCAACTTTAGCATCTAACTTTGACAGGTCAGAAGAGTTTTATTTTTTTTAAGTTGCATCAACTTTAATTATATTGATAAGAAACTAGTGTTCTTCCTTATTTCTAATAACATCCTTTTTACACCTTTCTTGACCAATGTGCAATGAGAAGTGTTGTAAATATCAGATATAATGAATGTGTCAATACAACTTTCATAGGTCATGCTAAATAAAGGTGTCTGAGGCAGAAACTAATGTGTCAATATGATTCTGCAACAGATATTCAATAAAGAAATCTAATCAAAAAAAGGAAAGTTCTATTTTCCAGGCCACCTATGTATTTGTCGGAGGCCTGTCGTTACCACAACATGTTCCCAGAACATCACTGGCTGTGTTACATCACTGTCAGAATTTGTAAACATGTTTTCTTTGCTCTTATTAAACACTTAGTTTTATGCTGTGAGGTATACCCACATGCATGTGCATTAACTATGAAAATAGGCTTTTTATGAAAGTCAACTATACATCAATAATTTTGATGCAATTTCTTTCAGCAGCAGCAGATGGTCTCTGACTCTGCAATGGAGAGACAGAGAGGGAAAAGGAAATGGGGCAGAGGTGGAGGAGGGATGCAGTGTCCCACAAATTCACGTTGACCTCAAATTTGACCCAAGTCAGAGGTTCTTGGACAGGTGCTTGGTGTTTCTCAGCGACCTCAAATTACTGCTGCTCAAGGGACAATTCTGTCCTAGTGAGAGAAGTATTTTGGTACATTGTAAAGCTGTGTCACAGATAAGAGCAAAAGTAGTAAAGCTTGTTCATGGTCTCTAAGCAAGGGCATGGTGTACTCATGCTTACTCTACTATAAAGCATAAATTTTACACAACTGGAAAAATGTAGGAAAACCTGTCCATAAATATGAAAAATCCAGACACGTTCAGAGAAGCACAGATTTATGTTATATTTAAATATCCCACCACAGGAATTGCAATCACTAGACACCTTTCTAGGGTCACAATATTATGAAAATTAGCTATGATGCAAGAAACATCCTAATTAAAAACAATTGGAAAAAACTTTAGGAAGGCAAAACCACTGCCATTATAAACAGCTGATTCCAAATACAAAATTGATTTGATTTTCTTAGAAATTTGCAATAGTTTATGAAGCCTTGAAAACACACTCATCAGTAACCTAAATTTGTTAAAAGATGCGCTGCAAAGACTTAGAAATGCAATAATGGATGACTGCTGCCACAGGCCAGCCCCTCTTCTGTTTCAAGATTAAAGTAAGGACAAAAGGAATTGATGCCCTTAAACCACACATGAGCATTTCTACAGTGAATGGAAGTAAAATTTGACCTTGATTGATACATGTTAAGACTCAAAAGAAAGAAATACATTTTAAAATACACTCCTTGACCATTAAGGATACTAACAGAACTCTGTGTAAGGCTTTTTGCATTAGGAGAAACAACAGGCAAAACATTATTTTAAATTCCAGTTAAACCATGAAGAACTTAAGATCTCACTGCTTCAAATACACAAGCACATACTAAGCACCTGCAGCATTGTACTACAGCACTGAAGCACCTGCAGGAAGTCCTGCATAGAATTGCCAAGTCCAACCTGAGTCCAATCTGTTATCAAAAAGAGACTTTTTGTTAAAAACCTCTCATTAATTCTGACTACTTTACAGCAACAACACTGATTTTAATCTGGTATTTATGATAACATGTGCTACCAAACAGGTAAATAGGTATTTCACATACTAAATCTGCAATCCTCTATGGTAACTACTTCAAGTAAAACAGCTTCACAGTTAAATGCCAATGGATTAATACCTTGGTAATTAGGTAGAATAATTCTGAACCTCACTGGGAAAAATGCAAGTAATCAGTTCAACTTCTCCAGAACTGATTTTCTTTCCTGCAGAGCACTGAATAAGTATTTGACATTATGACATTTTGGATCAATTTCATTAACCAACTCTATTGATCTCAGTGATGCTGCATTAAGAAATGTTAGTGTATCACCCTCCTTTTTCTCTCTGTTTCATTACATTTTTTATTTTTAAAACGCGTTATGTTTTGCGTGCATTTTGTACTCTTTCACATCTTACATGGTAGAATTTAATTTTCATTTTGAATGGCTTGGTATCC
This sequence comes from Peucedramus taeniatus, assembly GCA_013400575.1. Classification (NCBI taxonomy): domain Eukaryota; kingdom Metazoa; phylum Chordata; class Aves; order Passeriformes; family Fringillidae; genus Peucedramus; species Peucedramus taeniatus. The sequence goes on along the minus strand of WBNO01003409.1, from coordinate 83,580 downwards.
ACTAGTCAGTGTCTGGATTATCTCATTTATTTATACACAGGGATTCCAACAAACCAACTAGATTTGATCACAGCCATTACTGCAGTGGCAACAAATAATTTTCTAGTGTAGAGGACTGACAACATACTAGCCAAGGGTTTACCATACAGGAAAACTGCAAATGTACCTTCCTTTATGTATTTGTAACTTTTTGAATGTTGAATTTCAGGCAGTTTATTTCACCTATATGCTATGGTCTGCTAAAGCTGCATCCACTGACGGCTGTTTGCCACTGTCACCTTTATTTGCGCAAGGTAGTCCAGGAAAGCATGCTAAACCTAAAACTCTCCATGAAATTACTACCTGTCTAAAGCATTTTAAACATTCTTTCACTAGGGCTACAGGTACTTAATCTTGTTTTACAAGTTCTGGATAAGGGAAAACAGTTCCTGACACAATTTTCTAATATGTTAATTTGATAATAACAAGTGCACCCTGGAATTGAACAGGTCATATGAAGAGAATATAGGAGATAGCCACCATATTTTCAGTTAAAGCTTGCCTGTAACTGTACCTCTTATAACATGAACGATCAATTATTTAAATAAAAAGTGACTTTTATACATCTGAAATCTTCTATTCTCTTCCTTTGCTAAAAGTCAAGCAATCACATATAAACTACGTATGTACAACAGTTTTCACTATGCTTTTTACAGTAATTGGAAACAGTGCTTTGTTATCATTGTTTTATTACCTTAAACCCCCAAGGTACTCCTTCTTTTCAAATATGGTGATGTTTGAATAGCCCAGTCGAGCCAAAAAGGAAGCACAACTTAAGCTTGCAGGTCCTGCACCAAGAAGAGCTATCTTCACCTGATATGCTTCAGGCATATCTTCTAGAGGAGGTAAGGAAGGGTTTCTGATCTGAGGAATATTCATGGCTTTGAAAACCTGAAAAGCAACACAATCAACAGGTTTACATTCCCTCCTTAAATTTTATTATGACTGACAGGATGGAAGCTTCTGCTAGTACTGTCACACAGTTGATACATTATAGCAAACTCACAACATTATAGAGGTTTCCAAATAACAGGATCCGTGCATTTGTGAGGAATGTTCTATTAGCAGGGTTTGGTCCTTCTATGGGTCTTTTTGTTTTAAAAATCTCTGAAGTCGGATTTTTCACTACTGTAAATTTTACAGAGAAGACAGATCCATACTACCAGTAACAGAACAGGAATGCAAAGTCAGCCAGATGGCCGAGAACCTCTGCAGTGCCAAAAATTTCTCTGCAAACAAATTATTCTTACTAGTAGAAAAATACCTCTGCACATAGTGCCAAGGATTATAGAGCCAGTAAAGTGGCTTTGCTTCTTCAAGACACAACCTGCATGATCCTTGAAAAATCACTTATAGCTTGAACTTTAGAGGTGGTAGGTGACAAAATTTAGGTGGGTTTGAAATGCTTTTCAGGAACCACACTTAGTCTTCAGTGCTATATTTTCATTGGTAACCCATGCTTTAGATGCCTCCTCTTAGATAATTTTTATAGGACTTTATTTCAGTTTCTTATCGATCTTATTTAATTTGTTGTCTACTTTTTAATTGGGTTTCCAAAAACTGCAGACACACCTGAAAGTAAGAGTCTTCTGCCTATGCCCCAATTTTTCCTTCACCTGCAGAATGCTGATGATCTGCTCCAATCTGTCCTGACTATTAAAAATACTTGGGAACAATCTCTGCTCACTGTTGTGCATTTCTACAGAACCCAATGCAATGGGCTGCCAACACAATTGTAATATCACACAATTTTTCAGATTTGCATTAAATCAGTTCTATACTCAGATATACAGGTAAGAGGTGAAGGCAAATATTCTGCATTACCCAAGCTAGATTTCACTCTCCTCTGCACTTATATAAATTGTAGGGAAAGGAATTGAGTCTCTATCTTGTATGATCTACAAAAGGAAAAAGAATAGACTTACAGCCTTAGAGGCTATGAAACATTGGAAGCATGGAAGAGCACAGGTACATCTACTTTTTACTTCAGGCTTTAGGGGGAAAAATGTTTAACTCAGTATATAATTGTAGCAGACAAAAGAATTCAGGAGTGCATTGCATGGGGATTCTCAGTCATACCACAAACACCATCAACGCAGCATTTCAAAAACTACCAGGAGACCACACTGTTCCCCACCTATTTCAATGCAGAGCTGTGTTCCCTAAGTACTAACTAGTCCTCTAAAATACATACACTCACATTTGTCTTAATAAATATCATATTTAAACTATTTAGAATCTTACCAACAGATTTTACTTTCCTTAGAACTCAAGAAGCAGAGGGTTTTCAAGTTAAACTTTGGCAATTCCACTCATGATTAGAATTTTTCACTTATATTTTGAATCAATGTTCATTTTCTTCATATGCACTTGAGCACTCATGCTAGGTAAACCAATGACTAGTTCCTTCCCTCTCTAAAATTTCTGTGTCAAACTCCCCCAGTCTTTGTAAATTGACACAGCAGTTTAACAAACTGCATGAAGCAAGAGACAGATAATTGTTTTAAAGAAAGAATCATTTAAACCTGACAATTCATACAATATGGGGAAGTTTAATGTGGTTATTAATGGATTTCACAGGCTGAAAAGCTCATATTGTACTGTGAAACTAGATTATGATAACCCAAATGCAGTGATATTTCTAAAATGTCTGCTTTGTTATATTCATAAGAAATTGCTTGAATTATACCAAATTTTCATTAGTCTCATATAGTTGTTTAAGAAGGCTATTCAGTAACAAAAATGATATAACTTGCATATTTAATGTGCATATTGAACACTCTGAATATGCATATGTGTAACAAATTTACTACTAAATTTACTTTATTGTTAACATAACTATTTTTATATGTATTACTGAATAGTCATACCCATCAAATAAATGTTACACTGAAGTTCCACACTACTGTAGTGCAGTGTTAAGCTTCAGAAACCAAGCACTCATGCGGAAAATCCTAGGAGTTCAGGCTGAATGGTCAACTTTAATTCTGCCTATTTGCAAACAGGGTAAAACTGTCTTTATGCAGCACAGCCAGCTTGTGTGGCAGTATCTTGCCATCTGGAATTCAGTGGCAGTTTTGCATATTAAGGCTGGCAGGGTAACTGTGTGAAAATAGCAAACTGCTTTAATGCGTTTCAAAGGATTTTTACTCACCTCATGGTGAAGTTTCCCTATACTGTAAGTCAATTAAGTATCACTTAATTCCTCTGTATAGATCCTTTGGTGGCTAGAGATGAGTGCAAGCAAGTGTTCAGTGGCACTTTACATTCAGCTGTCCTTTCTGCTTCTACTCTCTTCAGACTATGTTCAGGATGCAGGTAAAATTTAATACTATTACCCTTCTTTCCACTTTTCCTTCAAAAACGTGATTTCTTTATTGTTTGGTGTTTGGATGGAGTTTTTCCTTTGTTTTCCAGGGCTTTTTAACCAAGACCCATTCAGGAAAATGAGACCAAATTATGAATTTTGAAGCAGAGTCTCTCAGTGAAAAGCCTCAGTCACCATCCTCATATCTGCCTTTCCTTCTGGCTCTCTCTCATATACAATCAAAAGAGATTAGATAGATTAATAACAGACATTAATAACATTAGGCATTTATTCTTCAACTTTTTATCAGATATGACACAATTATCATTACTTCATTGTCTAGGGCCTTTTCAAATTAAACCCTCATTGATTCTGTCCACTTCTTATGCCTCATGTCCATTAGAGTCCTCCAACAGGATATCCCAGCTTATAAAACGTGGAGACTTAGTCCACAAGTGAGACCCAATTTGACCAAACCAAAACAGGCATTCTATTCTACTAAGTTCCAACAACTGAAAAATAAAATCTCTCTTGATTTACACATTTCTAACATATTATAGTTCTCTTATTTGCATCACTTCATTGTGTGAAGGTGTGAGTGCACTTGCTCAATGCTCTCTACAGCATGGTCCCCTATAGTATGAAATCCAACAGTTTGTTGTATTCTCTATTGCAAATAAAGCATCCTTTCACTGCAAAGGGGTCATGTTGTAAAACATTCAACAAAGAGCATAATTCCAAAACATATAAAAATAATGCATAACATGAGTTTGTACTCAGGTTCCACAAAATGCCCCACTAGAGCAAACTAGAGTGGTTTCAATTGCTGAGCAACTGATTGCAATTTAAATTTCCTGGAAAGTTTTAGCCAATTCCTTTTAGCTGCTTTTGAGAATGCAGATAGAGAAAAGCTTATTGTTAGCCTCATGTAATAAAATTATGGTTCTTTTCTTCACTGCACCACTCTTGTATTAGCATGTTTTGATGAAAAGATGTGACATTTGCAAAGAGTAGCAGGTGACTCAGATAAATGCATTTTGCTAATCAGATGAAAATAATTTTAAGACAAAGTAAGCATGACTTAAATGAGGCCAAAACATTTTAAACCATTAAAACAGGCTAGAACTGATATTCAGAATTTTTACCTCAAATTTTACACAATTTAAAATAAATAAAATAACTAATTTCAATCAGTGTGGCACTTAGAGCTACTGTTTAGTTGACAAGGTGCTGTTTGGTAGAAGGTTGGACTTGATGATCTTGGAGATCTCTTCCAACCTTAATGATTCCATGATCCCTGGCAGTGTTCAAGGCCAGGTTGGAGGGGTCTTTGAGCAACCTGGTCTAGTGGAAGGTGTCCTTGCCCATGACAGGGGAATTAGAACTAGATGCACTTTAAGCTCCCTTCCAACACAAGCCATTCTTCTATTCCATGAATGCTTAAAAAATATTTTTTTTACTATGACAATGTATTAAACAAAACAGTAAATAGATTCAAAGATCAATCTCAGTGGTGAAATGTGAAAAACCTTTGTCTTATCCTACAAAATGAGACTATCAAAACATACTTACTTTGTATATCCAAGATATACAGAGAAGGACAAATTTCAGAAGGACAAGCAGAATGACAATTTAACATTTTAGTAATATAAGTTCTGCCTTGCTAACAAAATTTTTTATATTGTTCAGATATAATGCTTGGTTCCATGCTTAAAAGGCTCTAGAAATAAGTTTATCAGTAAGGTTTACTGTTAAACACACTTCACTAAGGCAGTAAGCTACCAAGCAGTTACTGATATAGACATTAGAATCTGGCTGGGATTCATTTTAGTGTGAAACGTATCAGTATACACTGAATTGTTATCACATTTTACCAGTGCACAGACAGTCAAATACAGGCAATGAAAACAGGAACATTTAGGAACTGGTTTTACTAGTTTCACACTTTCCCACTGGTTTCCATGGATATTTATCTGTAGGCTGGTTTACATTAATATGGGGCAGTTGAATATTTAAAGAAGAAAATCATATTCTGCACGTATTTCAATGCAAAATAACACAAATTGCATGCACAGTAGCCTTCTTGAAGTTGTCGAATTACATGATCACCCAATTAATTCCATTTAATTGCAGTGGATAGCACAGGATGTTACATGAAGTGCTTTTTCCACAGACATGTGCTAGTTATGAAGCCTTCTTGATCTTCCCTCCAAAATTTAAGAGCTAAGGTTGCAATACTTCGAATTTTTATGGAAATAGGTGAGTGCTTACAAAACTAGGTCCCAAAACATCTTATTAAAGACTTTTTAAACCTCCATTATTCTAGTCCTAAGATATCCCATGGATCTAGGATGTTGCAGAGTCCATATCTCAACGTTTCATGAATCCCACCACTAAATGGACTTAGCAGCATTCATTTAAATGCCATAAAAACAAAAAAAAAATGTTTAACATCTGTAAAACAAGTGGTAGAGAACTTTATATAACTTGCCAAAATATCAGGAAATTTTTCAGCATTGGCCAGAGAAAACAAAAGGCCCCAGATTCATCCCCTGAACTGTTGCATAAAGCTACACCATCCCCTTCAGACAAGCCTGAAATTTTATTTATTATTATCATGGATTTCAACATGACTTAAAAGATATAATTACCTAAAGATGTATTAAAATGAATACTGAAAACTAAAGGGCTTTTTCTATTTGTCCTGCTGTCTTAGCTCCCCAGAACAACCCTCCTCTTGCAGATGCAGCTCGTGTATCCGTGCCTGTGATCATGCCCAGCCTGGTACCTCAAGGCCATCCTACTGCAGGAGTGGCAGCCCCATGAGAACCACCTTCTCCTCACAGCTGCACTACAGACTGATCAGAGCTGTCGATTTGCAACTCAAAGAGGAACCTAAGCCCAAGGGCACAGTGTGCCACTCCATGGCAATCCCTCAGGTAAGACATTTCTTCCTTCACTGTCGTGGGCTGGGGGAGAAGGGAGACTCAGCACTCAGGTCCCTCACCAGAACATTCCTTCCAGCACAGGTACCCTGCTGAGCTGTTTCTAGGTGAGCAGCAGGTAAGCCCATACAATCACTCTTTTCAGAAAAAACACATATGAAATTTCCTTTTCCAATTTCTTTCTGCTGCAGCAGCAGTCAGAATGTATCTGCAAAGAGGAACTAATCACCAGAACTGTAACTGGCACAAGAACCACAGTACTAAATGATCTAGTGTTTATATCTAGTATGTAGAGAATAAAATAATACATTTTCTATTTAGCTTGTGCTGCGCCATTCAGAATGATTAAACAGAAACAGAGGAGAACCTTTAGATTCAATAAAGTCTATCCAAAAACATAATAATTGGAGGGTTTCTTACTAATAGGACAGCAGATAAGGTAATAGATCTTGTTTCCTTTTCACTACAAGTTTGCAAACTAGTACTTGAGTAACCAATGATTTTAGTTCATTTTGGGACTGACAGCCATATACCTCATGCTTATAGGTATTGTCACTGCAATCTCAGTATATTTTCACTGAACTTGTGTTCAAAAAACGGATGTTTCCTGATTCTGAAGTACTTGGGCAAAGGAGACAGATAAAGACATTAATATAATTTTGACCTGTGCAAGAAGCAGGTGTAACCTGAGCTTGACACTCATCATTTATAATAGTGAGATTTACTCCATGTTATTCTCTAGATGCAACAGTTACCATGGTAACTGCATCCCAGTATACACATCCTACATCACAAATAGAAACGGACATTTCCCTTTTTCCACTTAAACATTTAATTGTCAAAATTCACATTTTCTCGGGCTGGATTACAATTCACTTTGAGAATGAGCCAAACACAGTTACAAAACTATGAAAGGGCAGAAGGAAAACGCAGGCAGCATAAGGTGCCATTTTTTTTTACTGTTCTACCGTATGCAAGACAAATATTTTACAATTAGGGAGCTTTATCTGCAGTGTGAACAGATGATCAGTCATTGTTCAGAAGCACAAACAGGCACACGTCATACCCATATATTTTCCATTTTAAATCCACATTCCTACTTTACTGCAATTTTATCTATTATCTCAGCTAGCAGTTGTGCCATTTTATTATTGCTCACTCTCGTAATGCATCAAGTGTATGATCCTCAGAATAATTCCAAGGGAAAAAAAAGCCTAAAACTGGCTTCATGCACAATGGAGTTTCCAGTAAATAAGCCCCTGTGGGACAAATATTACACCATGCATAAGAATCACCATGCAGCTCTCATTAAGACTAACACATGTTGCATGCCTAAATTACACAATTTGCTAAGTTACTTGTACAGGTAGAGCTGTGAACACACTATCTGGGCCAATTCTTGTATGAATGGTAGTACCTTACAATTTTCTTCAATATTATAATCTGTATTTTTATAATGATTGTTACTTGGAAGCACTCACACCATTATGTTTTTTCAACTATACCTACTTTCATAGTAAAATTTAACTGAAAAGTAAAAAAGTACTAATTGCAAAAGTGACTGCCTATTATTACTAATTAAGAGTGCTACAATACATACTAAATCTGTGTTAAACAGCAGTAGACCTAAAGGTTATTAACAACAAATTTTTTTAACATTCTTTTACATTTTTTATATATTATATGCATAGAAACGTAGATACTAGGAAAATACTAAAGATAATATTTTTTTAATGTTCTTTTTGGTGGACTGCCATATAGAACTATATAAAAATTTTATTCTGTTAGAGCTCCTGGAACTAACATAATTTTAAACAAACTTGAGACATTGAAAACTCTTCATCCTCTGCAGTTTTCGTATCAATCATTATGCTAGCACTGTTTTTTTTTTTAATAGATTTCTAAAGATTTTTGAAGAAAAATGGCAGATATTTAGCATTATCTATCAAGCCTTAATTTCTCTCTATTAATCATAGAATAAGGACTAAAAGAAGACACAAATCAAATTATAACAGATATTACTTGCATTTGCTTCCTAAACAGTAATATTTCACTATTGTATTTATGATCTACTTGCCAACTCTTTAATCTTTTTTGTTTGTTCGGTTGGTTTTGGGTTTCTATCTTTGGTTTTGTGGGGGGTTTACGGAAAAAAGAAGTCCTCTGCTTTGCAAAAAACACTAGCTTTTAATATATATACAGAATAAAAGCCACTAGAAGAAAAGCTAATAGAAGTGTTTCTTGACTGATACAGCCTAACCATTCAACATACACATAGAACTAACACAGTTCAGTGTCTCTAGTCTCATCCTGCAAATGAGAACTTTAGATTCTTACACTTGTGCATTCAAATCTCACGAAAAATGAAGTGGGTAACTACTTAAATGACAGAGAAGAGAGGATAGGAGAGAAGATTCAGCAACAGCTAGCAAAAAAGTTTATCAGGTGCTCCAGAAGATTTACGAGTCTCCTGGAGATAAGAAAGGAGGGATACAAACAGATAAAAGGGTAACAACAGCAGCAGGTAGTAATATTTGCTCATCAAATCATGAACCCACAGCCATTGAGAAGAGGGTGTGAAGTCTATGCATTAGACACTAGAAGAAAATACTGGTTTTATATACATCATCTGTCACTTCCAGATTGATTTTCATTTCTATTTTGGTCTGGTTTATGAAGTTGGTTTTTTCCCAGGCTTTGCAAAGTTGACTGGAACTTCATTGTATGTTTTTAAATAAGATCAGCCAAATGGCTCATGATACAGAATAGGGACATACACATTAGTTAAGGACTGTATAGAAATGTGCAATCTTAACACAGGAATATGCTGGTTTTAATACAGCCACAACTCCCTCACTTTTACAGAGGCCAAAATAGTAATTTTTATAAAATGTTGCTTCAGGTAGATCAGATGAGGTACCCTCTGAGACCTTGAGTTAGGTAAAAATTCTCCATGCCCTCAAAAGAAGTTAACAAATGGGTAGTTGCCTCTTTCTTCAGACAGAAATTGGAGTATTTCAACTACATCATCACAAGCAATGCACAAGAAGCTCAACAAAAACTCATGCAAAGAATTTCTAACATGAAGCAGCAAGTAACAACCTTTGCTTCAGTAGCCAAAACATGCACCTACTTTTATTTACAAATATACACATATACACATATTTAGTAAATTTACACATACACACTGTGAATCTGTACCTATATAAATAGATACACATGGACATGTATTTTAGGTCAACCTCAAACTATGCATTTACTTAGGTTTGGAAAAACAGGACCAAAAAAAAAATCATCCGAAGTTTATCCTTTGTCTCAAAGCCAGTATAAGCACACATTAATTCTGCTATAGAATCTACCCTATGCCCAGAACAGTTCTATATCTCCTTAATATGCACTTACAGACACAGCTGCACTTGATCTTTTCCCCTCTGCAGCCTACTTGAGTAACATCCACAATTTCACCTGAGATAAATCTTTTATTATAAAAGAAAATGTCTCAACTACCAGTATGTCTAAAGAATCATCTTGTTCACAAATAATGTTCCTTATTTTCCTATAATGTACTGCATTATGAAAGCACTGCTAAGCATTTGAGTGTGCTGTAGGAAAAAGAATAATTATTCTAGCTTTCTATCCTTTAATTTTATTAGTATCAACTTTTTTTGAAAAAAATCATTAACAAAGGTAACCACAGGCAATACTCAATAGTACATACAAAGAATTTAAGACATTTGCAAGTCCTACCTACCTCAGTAGCAAACTGCTGCAATCCACCAATATTAATTGGTCCTTCCTCAGTGGCATACAAATTGCAGCCACCAACACAGAGATCTGATGTTGGACACACCATTCCGCATGTCAGGCCAAGTGGATTGTCAGAAAGAATCATTTTGGCAGCTCCATAGTAGTTCTTAAGGAAATAAAGAAAGGAAGAAGAAAAAAAAATGACAGTCATATACCAACGAAGCAAAAATTCAAATCTTCAAGAGATAATTTTTTAGCAGAATAATATATAAGTATATATGTTAAATAACACTGACATTACTTAAATGTACTAATATGTTATAGTAGAATAATATATAAGTATATATGTTAAATAACACTGACATTACTTAAATGTATTAATATGTTATACATTACATAAATGTACTAATATGATGTTAAAAATTCCATCAAAGACACTGAGAAGAAAGTCACCAAAAACTGTGGATTATGCAAAGGTGAACTTTTGCTTTTTAGCTTGCAAAATGGTTAAAAGCATCTTCAGTCTGAAGTGGTTGTAGGATTTTTAGTAGCTTAACAAATCTATCTTCCAAAACTACAACTGCTTCATTATGTTCTTGAAAACATCCTCTCCCTTTCTAGGTCAATTGGGCAGTAGTTGAGTTGCAACCCTTGTTGCAGGTATGACCAGAAAGTGCCAGTTACATTACCAGTTCTTTACAGCTCAGGAATGAAAATCTTATTTTACACATCTGTGCACATCATCTCTGTGGATATTCCTGTCCTTCACACCAGACCAGTAGTGCCAGTTTTCCCAGACACATGATGAGAAGACTTTCCATACAGCCACCTGCAGATATTGCACTACTGAATTCTTTTTGATCTCTTTTTTCTCAACACATACTGATCAGGGCAAATGCTTATTCTCCTGTTTCCTTAAATCATAAACCAGGGAACTAATTAAAGATGTTACCTACAATTCACAACTTTAAAGATTCTCAATATACAGTGGACTTCTTCAGAAAAGGAATAGTCACCAGCTATATGAAAATTAGCAAGGATTCTTTCCATACTAAAACTGTAAGGAATGGACTCCAGCAAGTTTCCAGAGTATGATGCCATGAGAAAACAATCTCTGGTGGTTTTTTCAGCTGGATAATTGTCTTAAGAGGAAGAATCAGAGGAAATACCAGGAGTGACCCAAAGTGTCATTTAAAGGGAGAGAACTACTGATGGCAGCTCTGCACCTACGTTAATGAAATCATATTGTAATTAAAGCAAATTTTTTACATACTGTATTTTCTTATGTGTTGTCAGTATAAAAGTGTAGTTAATAACAGAGTGTTGTTCTTCCTTCATTTAACCATTTTTCCCACCTCCTCGGAAAGTCCCACCAAGTCCATGAAGATGGGTTATATCTAGAGTTACCTTATAAGGCCAGAAGACAATACAGTATCCTAAGAACTAGCACATGGCTGAGGTCCCACTAAAGTTTATTTAGTAAGAAATTAATGCTGGGATCTCATGTCAGCTTTCTACACACTAGAAGTAACTGAGAGGCTAAAAAACAGTATATCACCTTCCTCCTCCATGAACTTTTCTATATTCCAGTCTTCAATAATCATCACCAGTAAGAAACTGTTTTTTATAACAAGTAGCTTCACCTGTCCTGTCCTGTCCCAGGACAGCTGACCCAGAAGAGAGAGAAAATGTTCAAGCACTGTGAAGTACTTGGTCATAGCACACCCTGTGCAATGCCTGGGACTTTCTATCAAGTAGGGTAATGCACACAGAAGTGTTTATTCAAAGCAAGTACTTTGCCACACAGAGTAAGAATCCACTTATGAATAAAAAGAGCAGTGTCAAGATCTGACAATTTAACCAACAATAGGTAACAAGAATTTGGCTCGGGAGGTTCAAATTCACTACAGGTATATTATTAAACTGAGCATGCAATTCTCTAAAGTGAAACCAGATCATACAGACACATACAGAGATTACCAAGAAAATGCCAACATTCAAGAAATGTATTTGCAAATGTAACTGGACTCCTTGCTTACAGCTGCTGGTCTGCTGCAGACCACGAGCCTCTGTCCATCACCTGGAAACACAAACCAGCTGCCTAGGTGTACTTTCATGGGATTTTCTTGGACAGTATTAAACCCCACTGAAATGCTAATCCTGAACAGACAACCCCTTTATACAACTGTTCTGAAGAACCTTCAGCCATTTTCCCTGTGGTGACTAGTAAAGACATATTATTCTCATTTATTCCAATGTAAAGGAGCATTAGTTAAAATGGAACTGTACATATTAGCAAACAATTTTGCTCTTCCAGATGATTATAGTGTTTTGATATCAGAGGTTATTAGGGATGCTTAAAAAAACCTGTAAAGACACTGCAAGCCCAATTTGGCAGCAAATTACAGAAGTCCAGTTATATTGGCGATGTCATTGACACAAATTTACAGACAGCAGAGGTGACAGTCAATGCAGGAGACCCACATCTTTCCAAAGCAGCAATGAGACCAGCCTAATCACCCTGCAGCATCTTAAGCGGCACCAGACGCCTGTTCCTCAGGTAATTACATCTAGCCATTACTTTCTTCTACTCTAAAGAAATAATTACAAATTAGTGCTGGTTATTTTTCTCACTAACTCAAAGACAGAATGGTTTTCAATGAATTTTTGTTCTCTTTTATGTTTCATAGATATTAGATTTACAGTTTTCCTTCCTGTGTTGTCCGGTATCATTACATTTATTATTTTCAACTGTGGTTCAATGAAAACAAAGTGCATTTCCATTTAAGCAACTTCATTAAGGATTTTCTACATTTTTCAGCTTGTAATTAAAATCTATATACAGACCTAGTTATTATGCCTAGAAAGCAAAGCTGTTAAATATTAATTTTTTTAAATTAATTTTCTTACATATATAAAGCATATTCTCACACTTAAGCTGTGCCAATACAATGTCAACATAACTGGCACATCTTACTTCTTTTGAAAGCTCAAACCAAGCTTTGAGCACAGCTATGCTACAGAAAGACAGGGCATAAGTGGCTTCAGAGAGAAAGGCCCAGGGTGAGTAGGGGTATAGGACCAAGATCACAGTTTGTTAAGAGGATATATAAGGAAATCTGTCTCAGAACACCATACCAGATTTTGGTAAGAAGGAAGCTGGAACTGAAGACTCAGTCAGTGAGGATAAGGCCAGCTGCTGCTGAACTCTTACTATGGGAGAAATGTGACTGAGTATATAAAGGTAGAGACCTGATTTGGGAAGTTTTGAGATATTGCTGTCATGATCATGAGTTCCTGCCGCTGGCACTAGTAGTGGCAGCACCTTAGAAAATGGACCTGCATCCTCTTCCAATAAGAGTATCAAAAACTATATAGTACACATTGCCATGCTAAATATTAAGACCTTAAATAAATTGTATCAACTGGTATATATCTTCTAGTCTTAGCCCCTAAAATAATTTTAATGATAAATTAAGAGACAGTCACATTTGAGAACAGCAGGGCAAGGCTTCTGCACTGCTTCACTAGTGTGTTCCAACTGTGCTAACGTGGGCACCTCTAGAGATAAAATGAAAGCACAGGTTCAGACTGGACTTGGTTTCATGATCTGCCAAAACATAATTACTCTGTGCTTATCTTACCATAGGTAAACTTACAACATTCTCTCAGAAGAGATGCAGTTCTCTTTATTCTCCTCTTCTACCTTCCTGAAGATCAGTGTAAGCACTGTTCCATTGCCACTGTTCCTGCTCACTACCAGTGAAAGGGTATTGCCATGTGCTGAACCACAACTGTGCAGTGGCTCGAGAAGAAGTCCAAACCTCCTGCCTGCCAGGGCACAGTGCAGTGTGGAGGCTGGGCTCTGGGCAGGGTTTCATGTGCCTGGCTCTGAGTTGCTTCATCTCTTTGTCCTTCTATTCTATTTAATCATTTATCCTCTCTTTACTGTGCAATTATCTAACATCCAAAAAATCAGAAAAATGTTTTACAATACTTGACAAAAACTGGCAGATAAATTCAGTAAGTCTAGTAAGTTGCACTGAGTGGTGTTATGCAAACTGTGTTACAAAACTACAAAGCATTGTAGTACAGTAATAAATGAGAGTTTGTAGTATGAATATAGTATCTTAAATGTTTCGTTACACAAACATATTGTGCTTATGCAGCTTTATCCTTTTTAAGCTGAAAACATGTATTAATGATCATTATATTTATCAGTGACATTAGAAGCAAAATATTCAGAGAATATTCACATTTTTTAAAAAATATTGATCATTTCACAAAACTAGCGTGTAGTAGTCTGCATATAAAATAGATATGCAGAGATGCAGACCTGGCAGGCTGGTAACTATACACATGTTGTACATGAGAAAGGATCATAATTAAAGGGAGGCTGGCTTCATTAAAATGACACAGTTACTTCAGTGCATGGAATAATGCAAGCTACCTTAACAATTTAGAGTAATTTTTGTAGATGTTTAAACAATAAGGTGACTCAGTTGGCCAGTTTCTTACAGACGTCACAGAGGAAGCAAGTCAAAAATTAGAATGTTTCTGAATTTTTTAATGAGATAAATGTCTGCTTCTGTCTTTGTTCATAGAATATTTTTTCCTGTGCACTTCCATGGAAATAAATTAATCTAAGTGGATAAGATGTTTTGTGGTTTCCTACATCAAAATGTCAATAAATAATACATTGCTAACACAGGGAACAAAAAGAAGCCTTACACAGATATCAATAATCAGAGGAAAACAGGCAGAGGAGGATCTCCACATGTATCATTTGGAAGCATTATATAATTTGCATGCAAATTAGACTGTTTTTTACTTGAAAAAAATCTATTAAAACACATAGGATCAATATTGAGAGACGAGAAGAAATTGCATTTACTATCAGGAAATGCTTATAGCATCCTTTCTTTCAATTCAATTCAAGTGCTTTTTAAATAAATTCATTATGCATCAGGGTGTTTTGATATTGCAGTTTTCTCAAAAAAAAAAGAATATGCATTATTATGCTTTATGTAATAAAAATTAATGCACTGACTTTATCAGAATTTGGAGACAGCATGAATACTTTAAAAAGAAAGAAGAAAACAGTCATAATTTCTTTTTCTTCTGGATTTAAGTTTAAAAAAGGGAGACAGCAAAATACATGGAAAAATATCACCACCTCCTATTCTAGCTCTTGTTCTGCAATGGCTTTAAAATTTATTCAAGATGTATTGGATTAAAACACTTCCACAGACCGAAGAGTCCCTTTTTAAAGTACGTTGTTATATAAGGAGCATTTTTCACACTGACACACACCAGTTCAAATATAACAAGAAACGCCCTCAGTCTGTCAGCCCCCCCAAATATCTTCCGAAAAAGAATGAACAAAACATAACAGCAACTTATCAAATCATACATATTCTATATTATAATGCTGATGATTTTTAATCAATCCAGAAATCTTTCATATCATTTGACTTGTGTCATCATAACAGGACTGTAATTTCACACAGTGTCACTATCTTTTTATGAAAAAGAACGGAAGAAATATCTCGTACTGTCATTTTGTCCTTTGTAGTCTAGAATGTGAGAGATTCCTTAATTGACATAGTGTCATCGCAAAAGTCTATTCTACATAATTACACTACGGCAACTGAAACCAGCTGTCAGCCATTCCATTACACTAAGTACAAACAGACATCTCAAGAAAAGTCACTGTTTCATGTGCATCAATTTAACATCATTCCTAATTTCTCTTTTAAACTACTTTTTTTCCTTCCTATTTTATTTAGTGACCTGAAATATACTACGGTTAACAGAGAAAGCTGAATAAAACAGCACTTCTGAAAAACCTGGGGCCTCAAAGCAGTATTTAAAGATTAATTGTGATTAATATCCGCATATAATTATTACCAGTCACCCACCAGCTTTCTGACTTCCACAATCCTTCCACAATCCTAATTGTATTAACAGTACCCCACCCACAGTATTTTACATATGAACTGTGACTCGTCGTTTTCTACCGTCTTTGCAATGGCATATAGATACCTTTTGTTAATTTAGTCAGACTTCCTCTGGCACAGAAAAAAACCCATCATTCTGTTTTTCTCACCTGTCATAATCCTATGTCTCTCAACACCCTTTCTCTGTGGCAATCTTCTCTTCATTTATTTCCTCTTAGCAGTTCCACAACTTTTCGCATCTTGTTTTCCTCTGTCTACACACTTTTCATTTTTCTTATTTCTAGTGTATTACCACAAACTTACTTTCCTTTACTCCCTCAATCTCCCAAACTTCAGATTTACCCTTATCCCTTGGTGTCCTTCTCTGTCTTCCAGTTCGTTCCCTCTCTGATTTCTCCTTTGAAAAAACAGAATTTCACTCTTGAAAATCCCACACGAATTTTCTTTGGTTTCATTTAAACCTAAAGATTCCTATGAAATCCTAAAACTTTCCCCTGTGTTCCACAAGTTTCTCTGTACTGTTCCTCACATTAATTTCTCCCTCTTCCATTTCCCTCCCAGCGTTCTGCACAGTCCAGGGACAACCTTTTACCTTTTATCCAGAGGGCAGTATGGCTTTGGTGATTTTGGGGACTGCGTTGTTTTTTTAATTTTTTTTTTCCAGTTTGGGATTTTTATTTGGTTTGGGATTTTTGGGGGGCCACTGGGTTCTTTGTTGTTGTTCTTTTTCTAATGTTGGTCTCCATATAGTCTGTTAAAAAGAGTTGATGTGTCAGTGCAGACCAGCTTATCTTTATTATTAAGGGATACGGGAGAAGATGGGCTTTCTGAACACAGAAAAAACTGTAGAGTCAATCTCGGGAATCATTGTAATAATGCACAGCTTGAAATAAAATTGTAAGAGCTAGTCACAGAGGGCTACAGTGACAAAGTGAGCTCTGTGAGTAGAGATAACACAAAAGATACCTCTGTACCCCCAGTTCTTCATTACAGACTGAGACTGTAAAGGCTGAGTCAGTTATTCCTTATGCCTGGGCTGTGTAACAAAAGTTGGTATCCCTGTGTGCACTAACAGTTGTTTTTCAATGCTACTACTGAAACCATAAAGGCATCTGATAACAAAAAGCTCCAAGACTCTCTCACTGAGAAGTTCAAAGGTAAAGCATGTGAGGAGCTGCTGCTTTCTAAAGGGCTGCTTCTCTGGCACAGTTTTGCTGAACAGGAGAAAAGCTGCACACCCTACAAGTGTTCAGGCTGAGAGATGCTTCTGGGAAATTGTAGAATTTTCTGCTGCTGTAAAACATTTGCTTGTGCCAGTCCTAAAGGATGACAAGTGCTAAAGCTCCATTTTACAAATTCCTTCTTGCTTTGACATACAAGGAAAGGAGGGCATAAAATCCTAAAATCATTCATGGTACTACTTCAGGGCTGGCGGGGCAAAGCTTCTCCTGCAGCAGCTGAACGCATTTGGACTTCCTTTTGTGTATTTTTTTATTTTTAAATAAATAAACAAAAAAGACAGCATTTGTTCATTATAAAGCAAGGAATACAGGTTTTGATGTGTGGTGGTACTTAAAGAGGGCAGCTGGAAGTCAGAATTCTTGTTTGCCATCTTCTGATGTTTGAAAACAAAAATAGTAACGTGTGCCTGGTGAATTTGAAGTCTGATCTCTGAGACACACAATTGCAAGCAGTCTTTATGAACTGAGAAACACGAACTGGGAAGACACAATGGAATAGATTGTACCTTTATAAACTGGAGTTGTAATCCAGTTTGTATGGAAAAAGAGAATGGAAGTTGTGGCCTAAACTCTACTGAGTCACAGCAGCTAACACAATGCAACATAAGTGACATCCTTTCTCTCAAAGAGGCTCAAGGCTCATTGAGTCTGGCAATTCAATTACCCTCTCAACCCAGGAACAACCCTCCTCCCTTGTCCCTCTTCTGCTTCAGAGTTCAGGTCTAATGGCAGAACAGCCAGAACAGCTACATTTTACATGGCCTGTAAGTATCTAAAAAGCCTCAGGCTTAAGAGAACAAGAATCCCTGACCCTTTATGATTGCTACAGCCATTTCCCAACAAAACAAACCATATACAATAGAGCTTTTTAATACCTGACAAAGTAATTCATTTTCAGTTTACTGCTGTCTAAATAGTCTATATTAATAATGAATCATGTTTAAATAAATACCTGCATGCAATACTGCTTACACAAGGATAAGGACAGGGAATTTATTGAACACAATCTTCTCTAAACAAGTAGAAGGGTAACCAGCTGAAGCAAGTTTTTCAAGTGGGTGATGAGAGATTCAGACACAGATCTTCAGTAAGTCTAGAAAATGTACCCCAATTCCCTGAATCTATTGACCTCAAACACCTGAATGTTCTGTTTCACCTATTTATTTATTCTAGAAGCTATCATACATATTTATAAGCTTCTGGATTAGAAATGGAAGTTTATTTATAAGATGAAAACAGCAAAAACAAATTTATCATATTGAAAACGATTTTCAATGACATGCAAAATATCCTTGATCATCTTAAGCAAGAACTTCAGTGACAATAATACAGAAATTTTCATCAAGCTGAATGTTCAGACTGCTGAATGATAATATCTAACTTATTATTTCAATAGCAGTTCAGCAAAATGCATAAGAAAGTGAAAAATTACTTACTGGCTCCATTAAAAACTATCAGAATTATAAATGATATGTTTTAGCATTCAAAAGCACACTATTCTTGTCTTTTATCTGCTCTAAAAGTGTATGGTGCAGGTACCCCCACAGCAGCAGAATGAAAGAGAGCAGAGGACACCACAGGAGCAGCCATGGTAATGGGCTCTTACACAGATTCTGCCAGGTCATGATTTCAGGTGAATCACTTCAACTTTTGGTACCCCCCTCTCAACTTCCACCTTGTACCTTTGACAGAAAGCAAGGAGTTTCAAAATGCAGTATTGTAAATACAGCAGTACATGCCCATAACTATAAAAAAGATTCCATTAATAAAGTAAATCATAAGAGTTTCCTGTAATTTTCTGAATAACAGAATTTGTTATAAGAGGTATTTTATAGCAAAGGCAGCACAAACCAATACATCAAAAGGAAAATTCAACCCAGCAGACTGCAGCCATCAAGTCAAGGCTGGGTTCCCTCTCTGCGCTGTTAGCTTCCTTAAGTTGCTTGGGAAATGAATTACAGGAGGCATAGCCATTGACATGGAGGCTACAAATACAGAATCATAGACTGGTTTGGGTTGGAAGGGGATCTTGAAGACCATCTAGTTGCAAACCCCCTGCCATGGGCATGCAGGACTCTCTAGCCTTGTTTCTCAGCCCATGAATTCAGCTACTTGTTAAGCATATCCCCTTGGGGGTTTTACTAGCTTCCAATTTTGAGGAATTTGTTCTTCTGGTTTGGTTTTCTGGCTGTTCAGTTTTAAAGTCAGCATTAGAGCTGTTGAGAGAAATGCTTCCACAATCATGCCATGTAAGATTTCTTCTTAGAGGGTAAGGAAAGAAAGAAGAGCTTATGACTGTTACGTAAACTCACACTTGAAACTTGAATTAACAGAAGCAATGCTGATTTAGGCATGCAATTTTCCATCCTAACACCTTGAACAACAGAAACCAAATATCCAACTTTCCAAAACTTCCTATGTATGAATGTTTCCTGCTGCTTACACAACAACCAGACACAAACATGAGGTAAAAGCAGCTCCAAAGCTGTGTTATACCTTTTATTGTAAATTTCAGAGTGGATACAGAAGATATTGATAGGTAGGGATAGAGTCCACAAAGACATGCTATGATTACATTTCAGTAATCTAAGATACTTTGGGTTCTCCACAAAAAAAAAAGTTATATCTACTGAGAGTATAGCAGTAAGCTGCAGTTCTTTTCTAGAGAAAGATATTCTGATAAAACACCGAGTGATCAGGTCACCTGCTCAGGGCAAAGTCAGTGTCTTACCACGCATCTGCAGCTTCCAGGAAGATTCAAAAGTCATCATCAAACAACCCAAATTCTGTAGGGTTGATCCACCTCACTGACCATCTGACAGGTTAAATCTGACCCTATTAGAATCAGTAAGCATGTACTCATTGGCTTCAGCAAGGCAAAGACTACTTCAAACCTTCAAGGTAGTTTACTAATATTATTCCAGTAGAGCATTGCCAAAGCACAACTCTCAAAGCTCTGCAGTTACCCCACTTTTATTGTCTCTGCTCTGTAACAGAAACGCAGAATTCAAAATTAATCTGCCTTTAAAATAACTTACCCTTTCCATCAAGTTACAAAGGGGCATCATATTTTGGAGGATGTCAGAGTCTAAGAGACCCACCAAATTTATTTTACCAGGAAAAATAACCAACTGGTGTTAGTGCTTTTTCAGACATCCTCTGTTGCAGGCTTCAATTCATCTTCCTTGGTTGCTTATTCCCAGCTTTCTGTTTTGAAAACTAGGCCCCTTTTCTTCCCTCAACAACATATCACCCCATCCTACCCAAAGCAGCATAAGGAATCCTCCATAAGAAAAGACCATCCTAGTAAAATACTTCCATAAAATTTGCTTTATGTTTCCTAAACAAACTACAGCACTATAATCACAGAATCACACAGCATCCCAGAATCACTAGGTTGGAAGAGACCTTCAAGATCAAGCCCAACCCATGCCCTAAAACCTCAACTAAACCAGGGCATCGAGTACCACATCCAATCCTTTTTTGAACGCATCCAGGGATGGTGACTCCACCACCTCCCCAGGCAGATAATTCCAGTACTTTATCACTCTTTTCATAAAAAACTTTTTTCCTAATATCCAACCTATATTTCCCTTGGCTCAGCTTTAGACCGAGTCCTCTTTTTCTGTCAGCTGCTGCCTGGAGAAAGAGACGAACCCCGCCTGACTACAGCCATCTCTCAGGAAGTTGTAGAGAGTGATAAGGTCACCCCCAAGTCTCCTTTTCTCCCCTTTTCTCCAGGCTAAACACCCCCAGTTCCCTCAGTCGTTCCTCACAGGGTTTGTGTTCCCAGCCCCTCACCAGCCTCGTTGCCTCCTCTAGACCCGCTCAAGCGTCTCAACGTCCCTCCTCAACTGAGGGGCCAGAACTGGACACAGTACTCAAGGTGTGGCCTCACCAGTACCAAGTACAGGAGAAGGATGACCTCCCTGCTCCTGCTGGCCACAATAGTCCTGATCCAGGCAGATGAGACAGAGAGTAGCATTCCATTACTGCCTTGTACCTTCTCTGCTCGGATTGCCTGCTTTTCGATGCCTGAAGAGGTAATAAGCAGCAATATGCCACAAACTATATTGTGGTTGCAGATGCCTACATTCATGAAAATAAATGCAGCGGCGACAGGATACAGATTATATACAAAAACAGTCTATATGCATATACTGGGCATAATGCCAATTACTGCAAACCACAGCAACAAGTAGTTACATGATAATTGATACACACATTTTAATATCTCCTCTTATCCTAATGTTTCTTGCTAAGGTGCAGGGTTTACTGGTGTCTTCTCCATACCACACATTGCTTTAGTAAAAGCAATGTGGCTGCTCACTTGCACATGGAAGTGCTGCTGTTGCCCACTCACTTCACTCAGCATTACCTGTGCTGGCCCTTTCAAATGCATGTAACAGTGAGAAATGTTAGAGCATAAAAAGCAGACACATAATCTTTATAGCACCCTCAGTAAATTATGAGTCTAGTTGGGTTCATACAGATTAAAGTCACATGGCAGCTGATGATTCCACAGATACAAAGTAAGCTTTAAGAGTTATGGGGCAACCCAATATCCAGTCGTCTCTAGGCTATCCCAGATTCCCTAATAATTCACACCAACTTTGCTGTAACCTTTATTTATTTCTATTTATGACCATTAAAAGTAATTCAAAATAAAGGTTTTAAGATTTCATTATGATCATCGTGTTGTAGCCTATTAAGAAAAGGTACAGTACCTCCAAAGAGGAGAGCCCATTTATTCCTTTAGTATGTTATTAACAGTCCCAGTGAGTGACTACACTTGCATTAAACAGAGCCTCTTACTATAAAGAACAAGATAATATTCCTTGACATTATAATTTTTATACCAAATTTCTGCCCATAGGAAATTTAAATTATAATCACTTCTAAAAAAATAAAATAGAAAAACACCAACACCCTCCCACACACCTTTAATGAAAGGAGAGATTTGTAACTGTATACCTCAGGTAGCAGAAAGGTTAAATAATGACATTATAATGCTCAGGTTTTCAAATACCATTGTATTCGAAAAACATCAAAAGCAAAAACTTTATACAAAAAGTGACATGAAGAAATAGATTTGCAGTATACACTATCTGTCCTGGGCACAGAACAGAAGTAAAAATAAACAAAATTAGCTGACTCAAACTTCAAAATGTCTGTTCTAAACACTTCATTTTTAAGACTTTACAAAGATAAGCCTTGAAATGCAATCTCACCCACAAAATTACAAGTAACTGCTGTTATCTCCTGCCATGTACAACTGCAAGCCCGACTTTACCTTGTTTGCAATACTTGTGATGAATGACTTGATGTCCAGATTAGTTGGGCAACTCTTCTGACAGGGGGCATCTGCACACTTTAAGCACCTACAGGAATAAAAGAAAATGTGTCAAGGAGACATGGAATACAAGTGCTGCCAATAAGCATAAGGTTTTCAAGTTAACATGCTAAAAGATAAGTCACAAAGCAATAATGCATAACACTTACATAGAATTTCTATTTAAAACCTCAAAGCACTACATGATCATTATTGAGTGTCATCAACACAGATTAGTTATGTTTTGTTGACTGCACTTTACATTGGAAGGCAGAGAGTACCATTGACAAGCACACAGACAACACCTGTTGAAATATTAGGAAACCCCCAAATTACATAGATGTAATTTCTTCCCTGGAATCCATGACTGCTTAAATTCTGACCATTTCATTTTTCTATTTGAAAAAATCTGTGCTGTGAACCTAAATTTATTAACTAAGTTCTGGAAGTCTAATTGTGGATTAAATGCTGAATGTTAGACCATTGGACATACAAAAGCAACAGGATTTCCACAAAGAAAGGAATTACTTCTTACTGTATGTCCAAAGAATAAGAATATGAATGAATTTTCAAGTCACTTTTCTATGAATTTCCTGTGATAAGTGTGTGACTTCTGAAAACAATTCAGCAGTCTTATACATACTCCCAGTCAAAATCTCTGACCTTCTTCCTGTCATTTCTAATGACAAAATCTAAGTAAGCAATAAGCTGACAAAACATCCTAAGTAATAAAGATTGATTTTCTGTTTCTGTATAGTCATACATGGGGGTGTAATGATCTGGTTGTTTGCACCAGTCCCATGTAAGGATTAAGTCCTCAGGACAGTCTACACAACTTGCATTAAACAAACCTAAAGAAAAGATAAAAGTCAGCTGAAGGAGTAAAATTGTTCTCTATTAGGCCCAAAGGTATTAGTACACAGCCTTGATTTTATAGATCAATGACTATCACAGGTCAAATGCCTCACTATTTGTCTCAGAATTCATCAGGTTATTCCAGATGCTCTTTTGATACTGCTTTAGTAACAGTCAGAACTAATGCAAAATGTGGGTTTAACAATGTATGGAAAATGAAACAAAATTTGGTTTTTATGTATTATTTGAGCCCAGATACTTACATAAGTTCCGCAAGTCTACCTTAAATATTGTTATTCAGTGCTAGGTAACAACATTATGGAACTAGCTGGGACAGAGTATTTTAAAACACAGAAAAGCTGCAAGAGGCCAGTGGACTATATACAAAGAAATTAAGAGTACATTAAAAGGAAATAAATTTCTGAAATACCTGCAGCAAAACACTGTTCTGACTTCGTCAATCACACACATCAGGGTTTTTTTTTGTTGTTGTTTTTACAGTTAAGGGTGGAATACAAGAGAAGGGAAAGCTAGTTAAGCAAAAGATTAATTAGCTTTTCATCTTATTATTCATTATCATCTAGCTGGGTATTGCAGACAATATGGCACCAGCAAAATTGGAAGACACATGTGGTAGTGGCTGTTTGGATTTTCTCACAAGACTAGTCATGGAAAAAAGGCCCCAGAGGATATACTTAAAGTAAACAAGTCTCACAGGCTGCAAAAGATGGGAAACCTGCAGAAGCCAAACCTGGGTTCAACACCACACTGGGTTACTAGTTCAGCTAAGTGGGATGTCAGAAAAGCATCAGCAGGTTTAGCTGTGGCAGCTGAACATAACACTGCCCAGCACTACCTGTGACAGGTTCATGTTAAAAAGGCCTTAACAAGGAAAGGTGGGACAGGGGGGACCTCAAAAGGTTGTGGCCAGAACATTGAGTCAAGAGGATGCTTTTAGCATTCTAAGCAGACAAAAATTTCTCTTCTTTGTAAAAAACCAAAGTTCTAGTACTAGAAGCCAGCAAAAAAGGAGATGCACTAGACAAAATAACACCACTATGAGGACTCAGATGAGCAGTTTGCCTGCGTAGGCAATAAGGAAATAACAGAACTCAAAAATCATGCAATTAAAAAAACATCAATTCCATTACAATGTTTTACTCTTCACTTTCATCTGTGAGGTTTCCTTTAAAATAGAGCAGTCCTGTATTCAAAATAGAGGAAGCACACTGAACATAAAATATATTCTGTGGATTATATATAGAACAATCTCATGTCAAAACCGCATGGCACCTAGCAGGATAAGATGTGTACAGATTACTTGTTCAGACTAGCAAGCATCTTTACCAAATTATTTCTCTTTTGATTTTTGAGTTGCTTCACAAATAACAGCTGTTGAAAATGTCAGCTGCTGGGAGGAGCAGGTAACGCAAATGTGAGCCTTTGGGGAGGAGGGGAGGGTGCCATGAATATGCCAGTCTAGACTTTCTCTTATAATAATACCATCTTCCAGGCACTCTGCAGACTAAAGTGCACCAGGCTGCCATTAATCCCACTTATCACCATGACAGCTCAGTAATTACATGCCTGCTATAGCTAGGTACTGTAAGGTACTGTAGTCCTAATAAAACATCAAGCACTGTGCTGAATGCATGCTGGTGAGGTGTTTTATTAAACTTGGGGGGTTGACCATCAAGTGACATTAGTGTTGATCTATTTTTTATCTGACAATAAATTATCCTTTGACCATACCATCACAGATATCACGGAGTGCATTTACTGTACAAACGAGCAAAGGTATTGCATTCTGGTGAATCAAGCAAAAAGAATAAATAAAGTAGTAAAGTCACATACCAGAAAGTTATTACATAAATTGCTGCAAGTGATTGATCCTTTCAAAAATCACAGGCAAAATACCCTGCTTAAGGGAACACACTAACAATTACTGTGAGCTTCAGTTCCACGTGCATATACCCCAATGGAGAAACATTAAGCATTATACTTCCTTTCTTTTTCTTCAACTGTCCTCCCACCCCGAGAAATCCCACCTTTCATTTTACAAGGTTATTTTATTACTATGATTTTGGTCCAAAATATTGTAAACAAATTAAAAATTTAGATTAAATGTTTCTAATTCACCCATTAGCTCCTAGCAAATTAAATGAAGGGGTGCATGCTCATTACGAAAAGAAAATCCAAACAACATTCTGGGCTACCTATGGACCTTTGCTAATCTGAGAGAATACGTATCTCAGCACTTCTTAGTAAAAATATAGGAAAAATCCTACCAACTATCAGAAAACACCCTATATTATGGATTTTCTCCCACTGTTCATGGAACAGCATCTCGTTTAGAAACATATAGGCTGTTTTGAATGTTAAAAGACACCACATTCACGTCACATGTATATTAATTTCCATATAGAAGGCAACATCACAGTCTTTGCACTGCAGAAGAGAAAAGGAAGCCATAACCAAGATAATTTTCAGTTAATAGCTTTTGTTGCACAGTTGTTGAAATATTACCCAATATTTTATTTTAAAGTTAAAATATCTGACCAACAGTCCCATTTCCAGGTATAGGCCAGCTCTTAACACACTTTTGCTTCCAAACAAAGACGGCAATTTAGTTGTATTGTTACCTAAAAATGCAGCAAACAATTCTCTATGTAACTGGCAATAACATCACCAGAAGTGTAATCACATGAATGCTGAAAGACGGGGGGTGAAACAGGTAATCCAGAGTAATATTCCTCAACAAATTGTAGCTGGTAACCCATCAAATCTTCATGTATCACAAAACAGAACAAATAACCTTTATTATGGTTACTGTTGGCAGAGGTTTAGAAGCAAATTGAATCCTAATTCGTTTCTGCAGGACATAAACAGTCATTTTGAGAAAAGGCTTCCAGCTCTAGTACTTGTAGAAATTTCTAAAACTTTATCCACTGCTTAGAGAAATAGCCCCAATGAAGGTCTGCATGTACTTCCTGAGGCTTTGGTCAATTCACTTTAAGAGAATGGTAGAGCTAACTGTACCCAGTAAAGAAGAGGACAGTTTGAACAGGAGACCCAACTTTGACACAACCAAGGCTCTTCTTGGTTTCAAGTCTCTTGCACCACTCTAAACACTGAGCTGGGGACAGTAAGCACTGAAATAAGAAAGCTGCATGTGAAGAAGAAATGAATCTATTATTCCCAAATAAATCTGAATCCCAAGTTGAATGTCCCTCGCCTTTGGTGGCCAAAGTGAAGAGCGTTACATAGATTTTTCTCTTAAAGTTCAATCCTTTAATTACTTAAGGCTAATCCTGTAGAATTTAGCCTTTCTTCTCCCCATTTGGTCTTGCTTCTTGCTGTACTGAAAGAGGGTCAAAGACAAACCTAAACCGAGATTTGGACATATATAGACTCATTTAATAAAAAGAAGGGATGCCAGGATAAAGATCCACTACTTAAATAGTAAGCCATTGGTGAAAATCTACTGTTGGCAGCTGAAAAAAAAATGCTGCCATAATTTCCCTAATTAAAAACAGACGAACAAACAAAAAAACCTCAACCCAAATATAACATTCACAGAGAAAAATCCCACATTTTTTTGCCTTTGTTTTCATTGCATTTCACAATGGATAGAAGAGGAGAAGAGGATTATAAAGTAACTGGGAGATGTTTTGCCAGGTTTGAAAAACCAAAACACCATAACAGCTAATACTTGGGTTGATGAGTACCAAAGACAAATGATACAGGAATATTCCAAGTCAAGAAACAGAAAAAGGAATTCTCACATGCAAGGCCAAGAACTCTGTTGTGTAAGTACAATGTGGCAAAGAGAACAAAATTTTAAATTAGAATCAACTATGAAAACAATTTTGGACTATAGAAAAAACAAATCTAATTGCCAAGTATTGCTCTAGTATAAAGGGCTACCAGAAACACAAAACACAGCAATACAGGCAAGTCGATATCCTGGTCCTGGATATGTAATACTGGGTGAAAGGCAGCAGTCTTTTGGTTATATTGCAAAATGACATGTGAAAAATTCTATTTGTGAGAAATGCCTGGCCTGTGAGCAATGCACAGGAGCCATAAGAAATAAAACATTCAGTATCACATAAATTGGCCATACTAGTTCATATCTAAAGAAAGAAGGAAAGACTCCCACATTGTCACTGCTGCCTCTTCAGTCACCTGAAGTCCTGTAAGCCTTCTGCAGATCCATTAAAAAAATGGCACTACTTCTCTGTCTGCAAGTTCACATGACTAGAGGAAGCAAATTTTAAATAGAGGCACTCTACACAATTAGAGACAGGCATGGCATTGCTGCTGGCAGTTACAGGACACGTAAGGGAGGTGCTTTTTATCGAAAAGAAGAAATGATCAGAGTTGAAACTTAGTCTTTAGACACAAAAACCTCCTACCCTAGTGCAGAATAATGGCACTTACAGACAAGGTTATTTTTGGGCACTTAAGAAGTGGTGAATCATATGGACATAGGCTCCAAATCATTCTATTCATCAATGCCTCATCTTTCTCTTTTCTTCTTTGGCTCTCTACACGGCCCTAATTCTTTTCTCATCTACTTCTGAATCCCCTTTGAGTACAGGAACTCTCCTCTCGTCTTTGCTTCTGCTTGGCTGTCTCCTGTTTTCTGTAGCCTTTCTTCCCCATTTATCTGAAACTTTTCCACTTCTCTGTCCTGTAACTTTTTATCATCTTCCATCATAACTTCATTTTAATGGACAATGTTGATAATATAATAAAGAAGCCACTGTCTGCCATCAGGTATCAATGACAGCGCTGTAAGAAAGTGTGCACCAGTCACTTTACAGTCCATCTTCTGAGCTGTTGTCAACTACCATTCAGCCCATCAGAAACCTCAATTTCTGCACTAAAACTGTCATTGCCTAATGTCATGTCTTCTGCATTCTTTGGATAGAGCTATCTTGGTCTGTGATCAGACCCACAAATGGAACCTAGCAGAGGAAAAGGATTTCCTCTTAACCCCTTGTTGAGCAGTGGGAACACAACTGGGCTCTGTCTGCACTGAACTGTGGGGAGCAGCCTGCTCCAACACAGTTCATGGGAAGTTATATTCTCCTTAAATTCACCCTGTCATCTTACTGGGACACAGAATTTTTCACCAATCATTCTGCAATATAACCTAAAAGATTGCTGCCTTTCACCTACTTCATGTATATAACTTGTATATATTACTTTAATCGCATTTCTCCAATTTATAATGTTGCTGAATAAAGCTGTTATATAAATTAGAGGGATTAAAAATAGAAAACACAGTTCCACTTACAGAATACTGTAGCACAAAGCATGTATATTTAGCTGATGTCAAATCAGAAAAACTGTTTCATCCTTTTGACATATTAGAAATCATTTATTTTATACTGATGGTGAAAGTAATGCCAACCATCCATTATAGTAATGTTAATTCTAAGCATAGTCCCCTTTTTTTTTGTTTTATAGTAAGCATTATGAAATTGCTGTGTTTTCAACAGTATTAATCAACATTCAAAACTCATTAAATTGTCCCAGAAAAAATATGTCTAGTTAAAGGTTTTATTGTTGCCAACAAAATATTTTTATTTAAATCTTAAAGTTTTTAGAGTTACAAAAACCAAATACTTAAAAGTCAATCTGCAACTTCTCTGTTAACACTTGATTAAATTTCACACTATATATTATTTAGTAGTTTCTCAGCATCATAGGAACACAATATAGTTTCCTCCTTATGACAATAAACTTGATAGTACCCATACTATTCCAGTAGTGTAAAAGACACACAAGAAACCCACTTGTTGATAAAACACTGATAGTGCCTATCAGACCTCGCACTGTGCTCTTCAAGTCCTTGAAAGCAGCACTTTACCTGCCAAAGCAGCCACTTGTGGCCCAGCCACACCTCGCCTTATGGAGGTTTTTAAACGAGTACATTTATGTTCACCACAACAGTGATCCCTTTCACATAAGAGACAGCTGTTACACAATGTTCAATATCCTTTTAATCCTCTATAGACCGTAGACAGAACGGTTGACAGAACTGACAGTTTTTATTATGGCTTGTCCTGTACACAATAATCTTCTTTCGCCTGGGCTATTCTCCCACAAGTGTTACAGATTTTTTGACTTCATATCAAGTATCCTTTCTAGGGTTTTTAGGAGATCAGAAATTAGTTTTATGTGGCATGATTCTTGTCCTGTGTAAATTACCTTTCCAAAATATGAAACACCTGTTGTCTGTTTATCTTAATGTCAACAAAACTTCTCTGGTTTCACTTCAGGAAAGATACACTTTACAAGTTTAGTCAAATGTTTTTTCTCCCGAAATGCCTTCATCAGCTATGCAATTCTTACAAATGCCACTCTGTTCAATATATCATTAATATCAGGAGCACAAATCTACCATTAATTTGCACTGAAAACTTTGATTAAATTTAAGAAAAACATATATAAACAATCTATGATACAATATAACCTAAGTAAAATGCATTAATTGAAAATTTAAGAAAATGTTCTCAATTAAAAACTAAAAACCCAGAAGAAATGGATTATCTCACTACAGCACCACAGTCATTCTTGCAATTTAGGCATGCCAGCAATTCCACCACAATTAACAGAAGAGTGATTGAAACAAAGAACTTCTGTGGAGAATTAGTTTTGGGAAAGGCAGCAACGGCATAATAAGCTAAAGCTTCTCTTTTTAGGATCTGAGGACCAAAAAATTCCCCAGCTCTCTCTTTTTCATCACCCTGCAATTATCCACAGATCTTATTGAATGCTGATCTAGAACCCTGCCAATCACAAGTCAGGCTGCACTGCTCTCTGCACACAATGCATTCCCATCATTTCCCAACTCATGATGCTAATATTTGCAAGGGGTAAGAGTGTGGGAGAAAGGGAGAAAAGAAGGCAAAAGACCAGGAGAGTTTTAGCTTTGCTGTTGGTGTCATCTGAACACTTGACCCTACACTGGGCATAATCTGTAGGCAGAAAAAAGCACAAATTAAATCACTGCATTTCAAATTAAAAATAAAAACTTCAAAGGTTCCAATTGCTCTTGCTTTCAGGTTTGCAGAAACAAAAAAGAATAATCAGTATTGGTTGCTACTATAGTTTAGAACTCTAGAGAAAATTGAGAGGTCAGTCACCTTGCCACTGCAAACGTGATAAAGATGCTTCTTCCAGTGGAGGAGTTAAGTCATTGACCCCAGCTGACCATCTTTTTCTGAGTTTTAAAACTTGGAAAGAAAGGCAGAGTTTCCTTAGTAAATAAAGCTCAGTCCTTCCCGACAGTGAACACTCCAGTTCATTATCAGACTGCCTAACTGTGCTCTATTTTAATATATGTAGTCCCCAGTGGGACCCAGTCAGACCATTCAATTGCTTATTACAAAAATGCTTAAGCAGTTTCTTAAGCCAGCCTCATATAAGTCTTCCAGAAGTGAGCTCTCAGCACTCCAGTGTCCACACCCTTCCTCACTTAAAATTGCCGCAGCTACGGATTTGAGAACCATGTGCCACTAATCCTGTCTTTTCCCTCTTTTGGAAACTTTGAGAATTCGGCAGAGGAATCTAAGATTTAATATTTTGTTAGAAATTGCATGTGTACAAGGACTGTCTTTCATCCTCTTCTTCAAATAAAGAGGTTTGTCTAAGATAGCTTAATAAGTGATACTGTAACTTGTTAATATGCTCAGTCCTCAAGACCCAGAAAAAAGGAAATATGCCTGCTATTTTGGTTCTGATTTTCTACACTGCAAATAACTGGTGCATTTTTTAGTCATAAGAAAATAATGTTACCCTATTTATAATATATAGGCATATTTTTAAAAAGGTGGCATTTTCTTTCATGCTTTGATGTTTAAGGTAATTATTTGGCTTTGCTTTTCTACCTTAAATTTATTCGAGAAGTAAAGGTTCAAAACCAGCATCCCCTCAGCAAATGGAAAAAAATTTGTGACACAATTACAGAAATCACAGAGGGAAACTAGAGGGGTGAGCACAGAGTAAAAACAAACCCTGAACAAAATACACTAACAATCAATGTTGCATTCTTTATATCTTGAGTTTAAAGATACAAATAACATTGTAATAGTAGATAGTTGAAAATTCAGTCAATTATTTGCAAGAGGGAAATACACTAACTCATTAAGACTAAGTGATCTTGTATGTGCTTTATGCAAACTTTGCTATAACCACCTTCACTGGGAAAAATTTTATAATATTCATGCATTCACAATATGATAATATGAATAAATGACACAGCTGAAAGTCACTGTCCAGAGTCCACATTATGTGAAACCAATATAGCATTTAAATTTTTTTAGCTGGGCATCTTCCCCAGCTATAAAACACTGAACCAAAACCAAAACAAAGCAATAAAAAAGCCCCACCAAACAAA